>CAXKVI010000002.1:61438957-61867961 GCA_964058755.1 Campiglossa producta
GGTTTAAGCGAGTTGGTCCAACTTTTGCTGTTCGTAAAGGGCATATCTACACACATGTGTCATAGACGACCACCTTAAAGAAGCATCGGGTATTTTTATACTTCGCCCCATGTCAAAAACTACAGCCAGACACCTCAAAACTGTGGAATTTTCATAATTCTTACTGCGATTTCACAGGTTTAAGCGAGTTCCCTGCAGCGTAACCTCAAACTAATCAGAAAAATACTAGTATACAACTATAATTTTCTGGCAGAACTCATACTAGTCAGGAAATATCCATTTCATACCAGTATACAAATAGAATTTTCCGGCTGAACCCATACTAGTCAGGAAATATCCATTCCATACTAGTATACAACTAGATTTTTCTGGATGAAATTATACCAGTTGAAAAAAACAAAATTCATTCGTTTCATTTTCTCTTATAATTCATAGATGCTTTTTCGTGATAGGGTGAATACAAATAGCCGCTGCTTTCTTAAGAATAAACATGAAAATAAAGTCAAATGATAAAATAAAGGGTAAGCCAGGAAAATTCTGGTTGAAATCATACTAGTCCAGGTTAAAAGCCTTTTTGACTAGTATATTCCATACTGGTCCTTTTTGGACTAGTTCATTTTTTGGAAATTATACTAGTCCAGGATGAACTAGGATGGAACTGGTATCTTACAACTAGCATGAAACTGGTATTTCCTGGCTAGTAAATAATAATGGTCGAAATCTGACAATTGACATCTTGTAGGACATCAACACGTAAAAAATACCAGTTGCGTATATGGAAAAAAGACAGAACACCGGGCTCAACTAGTCAGTGTTCTGTCTTTGTTCCATATAAGCCCGGTGCACCAACTAGTTGTAAAGTAGTTTTCAACTAGTTGCTTTCGCTGCAGGGTAGCGACATAAGAGTGACACTGTCTGAAATGCAACAAATTCCACATCTGAACACTTTGTATGGGCTGAACTGTTCTAATTTGCTTGATCATGTCCTATGGAGAGATCAATTGCGAAAAAAAAGTCGAGCTTTGAGGTGTTTGGATGTAGTTTTGGTCATGGGAAGATCTCCAAAAATGCCTGATACCACTTAAGAGTTGCGTTCTACGACACATGTGTAAATATTCGCCTTTTAAAAATAGTCAAAGTTGGACAAACCTGCTTAAACAATCGAAAGCACAGTAAGAATTATAAAAACTACCCAGATTTAAGGTGTCTGGTTAAAGTATTTGTCATAAGGCGAAGTCTAAAAGTACCTGGTACCACGTAAGGGTGGTCCTCTATGTCACATTGAAAATATCTGCCCTTTAAAAGCAGCCAGAGGTAGACGAACCATCTCAAACATGTGAAAACGCAGTAAGAATTATAAAAATTTCTTTAAGGTGGTCTTCTATGACACATGTGTGAAGATATGCCCTTTACGAACAGCAAAAGTTGGACCAACTCGCTTAAACCTGTGAAATCGCAGTAAGAATTATGAAAATTCCTCAGTTTTGAGGTGTCTGACTGTAGTTTTTGACATGGGGCGAAGTATAAAAATAGCCGATCCTTCTTTAAGGGGGTCTTCTATGACACATGTGAAAAGATCTGCTATTTAAAAGCAGCCGAAGTTGGACGAACTCGCTTAAAACTTTGAAATCGCAGTAAGAATTATGAAAATTCTTCAGTTTTGAGGTGTCTGGCTAAAATTTTTGACATGGGGCAAAGTATAAAAAATACCCGATACTTTTTTAAGGTAGTCTCCTATGACACATGTGTGAAGATATGCCCTTTACGAACAGCAAAAGTTGGACCAACTCGCTTAAACCTGTGAAATCGCAGTAATAATTATGAAAATTCCTCAGTTTTGAGGTGTCTGACTGTAGTTTTTGACATGAGGCCAAGTATAATAATAGCCGATCCTTCTCTAAGGGGGTCTTCTATGACACATGTGAAAAGATCTGCTCTTTAAAAGCAGCCGAAGTTGGACCAACCCGATTAAACATGTGAAAAAGCAGTAAGAACTATGAAAATTCCTCAGGCTTGAGGTGTCTGGCTGAAGTGTTTTCCATGGGATGAAGTATAAAAATACCTGATACTACTTGCAGATAGTGTTCCTCGACACATGTGCAAAGATCTGCCTTTCAAAAACTGCCAAAGTTGGACAAACTCGCTTAAACATGTGAAAGTGCAGTAAGAATTATAAAAATTCCTCAGTTTTGAGGTGTCTGGCTGAAGTTTTTGACATGGGGCGAAGTCAAAAAGTACGTGATACCACTTAAGAGTGGTCTTCTATGACACATGTGAAATTATCTGCCCTTTAAAAGCAGGCAAAGTTAGAGCAACGCAGTTAAACATGTGAATTCGCAGCAAGAATTATGAAATTTCCTCAGCTTTGAGGTGTCTGGCTGAAGTTTTTGTCATGGGGCGAAGTCTAAAAATGCCTAATATTAGTTAATAGTAGTGTTATACGATACATTTGTAGCGATCCGCCATTTAAAAGCAGCCAAAGTTGGGTAAACCCATTTGACCATGTGAAAGCACAGTAAAAATGATGAAAAGTTCCCGTGCTTTGGGTTGTTTGGCTTAACTTTTTTTCATGGAATGAAGTCCGGAAATGCCTGATACTGTTTAAGGGTAGTGTTATACGACACATGTGTAAAGATCCGCCGTTTAAACGTGGACAAAGTTGGAGAAACCTGCTGAAACAAGTGAAATCTCTGTAAAAATTAGTGAAAATCCCGAGCTTTGAGGTGTCTGGCTGAAGTTTTTGCCATGGGGCGAAGTATAGAAATGACTGAAACTACTTAGGGGTAGTGTCCTACGAAACATCTGAAAAGATCCGTCGTTTAGAAGTTGTAAAAGTGGGACAAACAAGAGAAAGCAAATTAATAGGAAAATAAAAGTTCCCGAACTTTGAGGTGTCTGGCTGAAGTTTTTGCCATGGGATGATGTCTGGAAATGCTTGATTCTACTTAAGGGTAGCATTTTACGACACATGTGTGAAGATCTGCTATTTAAAAGTAGTCAAAGTTTGTCAAATCCACTTAAACATGTGAAAGCGCAGTATAAATTAGTGAAATTTCCCGAGTTTTGAAGTGTCTGGCTGAAGTTTTTGCCATGGGACGAGATCTAAAAATTACTGAAACTACTTAAGGGTAGTGTCCTACGACACATGTGAAAAGATCTATCATTTAAAATTAGTAAAAGTGGGACAAAGAAGAGAAAGCAAATTAATAGGAAAATAAAAGTTCTCGAACTTTCAGGTGTCTGGCTGAAGTTTTTTCCATGGGATCATGTCTGGAAATGCTTCATTCTACTTAAGGGTAGCATTTTACGACACATGTGTAAAGATCTGTTATTTGAAAGATGCCAAGTTGGTCAAATCCGCCTAAACATGTGAAAGCGCAGTAAAAATTAGTGAAATTTCCCGAGTTTTGAGGTGTCTGGCTGAAGTTTTTGCCATGGGACGAAGTCTAAAAATTCCTGATACTACTTTAGGGTAGTGTTCTACAAAAAATGGGAAAATATTGGTTAGTTAAAAGCAACCAAAGTGGCCCAAATGCGTGAAATTGGTAAAAGAGAAAAAATTTCTATAGGAAAATCCGCGAACTGGGGGTGTCTGGCTGGAGCCTTGTCACTGGTACGGGTCTAACAATACTTGATACTGACGCGGGGTGATAATCTACGTCAAATATGTGAAAATCATCCATTATAAAATAAGTGAAGTTAGGGTCATTTTTTGGCGACTTTGACCCCCGATTCCTAGGCCCTTGTCATAGGTACAGCTTTAAAATTTTCACATTCTTTCTAGATTCGGGGAGGACTATCGATCGGTATTGGTTTCATCCATTATAAAATAAGTGACGCTTTTAGGCTCTGGGATCTCGCTCTAATTGGTAATATACCTGGTAATATACCAATGTACCTGTGTCTGTACCCCAATGTGATTAAAAAAAGTCGACTTAGTCTAACCCCCTCAAAAGTTAGTAATTGATGAGAAAATAAGCATTGTCAAAAGTTAACGCTGTAACCAAGGCGAATTCATTACAGGTGTGTTCGAGCGAATTCAGATCTACACGCACGCACACACTCCTTGTGCCTAAAAATGTCAGACAAAGCAACAACATAAGAAATTTGACAGCTACGATTGGATTTTCAAGGAAGAAGAAGAAGTCATATGGTGGGAAAAAGTCACCTGTAAATTTATTCGCCTTGGCTGTAACACAACTCTTAGGGGTCGCTATTTTTTCGCCCTTTCCCAAACATTTTGTATGGGAAAAATTGGATTTTTTTTTTAAGTGAGTTTTCTAATAATTTTTAAAACCTTTCTTAAAAAAACTTTACATATTCTTAAAGGAGACTCTTTGAGGTTTCCAAAACGTTTTACATGGTGGGATTATCATATCTATTGTACTAATTTGAGGGTATGTTAAGTTTTTTTGAGAAAATTTCGAAAGATTATTAGAAAATTCACTTTGGAAAAAATCCTATTTTTCCCATATAAGGGTTAAGTTACAGCGTTAGGTTTTTGCAGGCTTATTTTTTCATCAATTACTAAGTTTGTAGGGGTTAGGAACCAAAAAAATTGTATTTAAATCACCCTAATGTACATGCGATGGTTTTTTGCACTAAAGTGCCAGCATGCAAAAAATGCTTCACAAAATGCAATCAGAGTAAGAATTGCAAACATATTTTTGAAACAAACGAAGCAGCAAAGCTTATTTAGTTTGCAAGAATACGAAAATTGACACTTATTAACACAAGAAGATACTTTCAATCAACATGCAACACATGCCTTACACTCATTTTGAACATTTCCGCATTTAACACTAATGTCATATATCGCTCGTTGCACGCTATAGATTTCATGCCAGCATACTTTTATAGGTAAGGTGAAGTCAAAGAAATGAACAAAATTAGCAAGCGATTCTGGTAGCAGCAGAGTAGTTCAAATGTGTGACTAAAAAGATGACTTTCCGATAAATCCGTAATATGGTACATATTTATGGGGAAACTGGTAATTGTCCATTACTTTACCCGCGAAACTTACAACTCCTTTTTTCCCCTCCTTATCGGTACTAAATTATAGATTTTAGTTATGAATTAGATAAGAAAACAAAACTGTTTTAGTCCGTTCAAATTAGACATTTGAAACAACAAAAATTCCCACTGAGCCAAATTTTTGTATAGAGCTAAGATTCGCCGTAAAAACAAACTTCCATATACACAGAGCCAAAAAAAATCCTCATAAAAATAAGAAGATTGTCTCTTTGCACAGCTTCGAGACACAAAAAGAGGACAGAAGTCAGAGACGAAGATATTTCCATAGAGATTTTTTCTTATTTTTGGGAGCTAAATCTTTTTAATTTTAATTAAAAGTATACCTTCTTCAAAGGTGTAATTCGACGGTACCAAGCACAAGTACACGATGGCATCATGGTAGAGATCTCTGTTCAGCAGTTAATAATTCTTAGTTCGATTCGCGGTGAAGGCAATATGGCAAGTGCACATGTGGTGAGGCAAAAAGAACAAAGGTGTAATTAGACGTTGGCAAGTTAAGTATACGATGGCATGGTAGTTCTGAACAGTCCTCCACCGGATATTGCTGAAGAAGAACGCACTTTACCAAGGGAGACAAGAGTGACCTTGGCACAACTTAGGTCTGGATATAGTGTAAGGTTAAACTCCTACTTATCCAGACTTAATGATACAATCTTAAATACATGCCCTGCATGTGGTAGGACCCCCCATGATACTCTACATCTCTTCAATTGTTCATCTGAACCTACTCTTCTAACCCCTCTGTCCCTCTGGACAAACCCTGTTGAAACTGCACGTTTCCTTGGACTCCCCTTAGAAGAGCTTGATGAAGATCTTCGGAATGATCATACACTCTAGACAGGGCAATGCATTGTTAACAACAACAACAACATAGCATGGTAGTGTAGATTAGACTAGACATCTGGGTTGAGCGTTAATTTTTTTTTTTTTTAATTTGAAATATTAAACAGAAAATCTTCGCAATATTATGTGATTTCTTTTTGAAAACATTAATAAGAATTTCTCTACAAATATACTTTTGTTCTATTTTATTAGGTGGTTTTTGATCTGTGTATCACATGTGTGCTAAAAAATTTTCTCTCACTTTTAAAGTAAAGCTTTTAATTACAGCCATTTGAAAATGACTAAGTTTTGTGGCGACATTATAAGGGTTGGTTGAAATATGTATGTAGTTCAAAACTTATGATACATTTACACTGCACCAAATGCGTCGCATTTGGCGAAGTTATTTCGAGAATGCTTCTCCGCAGAATGAATTTTTTTGCCAAATTAGTGTCCTGATTTTCTAAATCACGGTGACTAGACGCGACGCGATCACTCACGTTCACCATCACCCTCAAGTTCGTAATGTGACGAATTCGATGAATCCTCGATTATTTTCCCTGAGTTCGATCACTGTACGTCAAATAAAACACTCAGATTCTGCTTAATAAATAGTACGATTTATTTACTACTAAAAACCGTAGTACAATATCGCGGGTTAACTCACTGTTCAGTACTTCACTGTACAACACTTGAAAATAAACTGATTGAGGTGCGTTGTCTTTGCGCGGTTTATATACCCTAGCAAACAGCAGTTTCACAACCTAGAAATGTCTACACATTTCTGGTTTATTCGTGCAACAGTGTTCTCGCAGCATTTATCTATCGTCATCTCCTCTTTGTGCCACATTCGCAAACACGCGAGCTCTCTCCCTCTCTCGCTCTCACGTCATGTATCTAAACAGCTGTAGTTGTGGTAGTGACGCTAGTGATGGAAATACGCTAGAGTTGGGAGATGAGCGATTCTTGAGAACATTCGCCACAGTAATTTATAAGCACGTAAGTTTTCGCGTTCATCCAGTCACGTTATCACGGCGCAGTCACTGCGTTTGACAGGGCTGCGTTCGCGGTAGTTGGCAATTCCGAAGCGAACACAAACAAAAATGTAAACAAGCCACAAAATAAAATAAAATGTTTTAGTGCTCTTGCCTTATTTTTATTGTTGAATAATGATAACTAGTATATCCCGTGGTCGAAATTCGACCAATTTAAAATAGTTGAACTTATTCAAACATCTGATCAACTTTTTGTCAATAGCTGCCTTTAGGCCCGTGGCCGAACCTCGACCAACTTAAATGTATACATTAAAAACTCATCTATAGGTAAAATGAGGCCATCAAAGAATTTAAAAAATAGTGGCTGTTATTATATAATAAAAATATTAAATTACAACAGCCCTTTCCAAAATTATTTATGGCAAATGCCATGCAAATATTCGGATTTCGAGATTTTAATTTGCACTTGAATAATCGGATAATGAGATTGTGCTTAACAAATAGCCACTAATTTATGCGATCGTTTTGTCTCAAACGGTAGAAATCACTAAAATTTATAGAAGTAATCTACCGAAATCCGATAAATAGACTACTGTGTTTGAAAAAATTTCGCAACTTCGATCTTATATCATCAAAAATTAGACAAAAAAACCCAAATTGAATAAGCGGTTATCGCATTTCTATAATGGGTGGTATGTATGCATATGCTTTCCGTCAACTAAAAATATTCAGCAATTTTTTTCTCGAAAATAGATATCACAAACATAAAAATTTTAAAAAAGTCAAGATAAGAAATTTTCATATATTGAAAAAAAAAACAATTTTCAATGACAAAAAATAAAAAAAAACAATTGGCCGATAGCTGTACTTGAACCATTAACCGCTCGACCACTACCCCCGACGCTTCCCACTGGGCTATCGCTTTATGTACAAATTGATTGTCAGATAACCAATTCAAGTGGCATGAGAAATTTTCATTTGCTTATTACAGATAAATGAAGCAGGATTAGTTATATATTAGATAATTGTGCACTGCCTTAGAGGTATGCCAACAAATCCATATGCATTTCATAAATATTTATGCATATTTAGTATGGATTTAAGCTTGGCAAATATTTATATGTAAAATTTGTTAGCCTATTAATATAATAGATAAAGCAAGAAATTATAAAATTTTTTGAAAATAGTATTATAGTGATGGTTTGTTTGTGTTTGAGTGCTTTGTTTGCATTTGTGACTGTTTATTCGCTTCCTTTTCGATGAAATTGGAAAACTTCAGCATCTCAGCAGCTACCGAGTGCCAAAGCGCGTTGAAGCATGTCTGAAGACATAATTATTTTTATGTGAAATATGTACATATATATTTGCAAACCAATTTGCAAGTTGTTGTATGTAATATAAGGGTGTTATGTGATAGATGGTGTAGGCCCGCGGTTAAATGAAATCTCCGCTTTGGACCAATCGATCCAAGTTGTTCGGGTCAAAAGTCCAAATTTTAAGTTTTGTGGATTTTTCTCGAAAACGGTAAGTTTTTTCTAAAAATTACCTAAAACAAAGTTGTAGACCTCGAATTTCCCTATGAGTCTCCAGTAATGAAATAACGCGATTGTGAAATTAGCTGTACATATTTTATGCGCATACCATACATGCCATGTATAGACGTTGCAGGATTTTTCCCGAACACCTAGGGTGTGTTAAAACTATAATTTTTGTAGAGAATTTTTTGATGTACAACTTTGTCTCAGGACATTTTTCGGAAAAAAATTCAATTCTGTCGTAATTTTGGTGTTTTTCACAAATATACACTTTATTATCATCAAATTACCCATGCCTCCAATTATTTTCTTTTTGTTCTGTTAATTTTTTTTAAATTGCTAAAAAAATATAAGAAATAAATAAAGTGATTCCAGAAAACGCGGCCCAAAAGCAAGTGTTTAGTTTGATAGCTAAAATGACTGTTCGCGTCAGTTCGCGTTCTTATATGTTACCAAAAAACGTAAGAAACGTATTCATATTCACCCACAGTCACCGACAGTCACGAAGTGATTTATAAACTACGAATTGGGTTTCACTTGGGTGAACGTGACTCTTCGCGTCGCGTTTCGTTTTATAAAATCAGACCATAGATGAATTTAATTTAATTTGACCTACTTTGGTAATCAAATTCATTCTGCGGATGAACGGTGTCGAAAAAACTTGGCCAAAAGTGACGCATTTGGTGCAGTGTAAACGTAGCTTTAGTAATTTTCAGATTATAAAAAAATTCATTTTGCAGAAAAATTATTTTTCCCCTTGCAAAATGGATGAGAAAATTAAAAAATATAGCAACCTTTAAGGGACATAGTTCAACTTTTGAGGGGTTGAGACCAAGACTCCTTTTTCAATCACCCTAATGTACATACGTTTAGCATGTAAAATTGGTACAACAAAGGCTTACATAGATATCGGAGGAGTTACTGAAGCAAACGCAATTCAAAATGCTGTGAAATAGCTACGATACTGGCAAATAAAACAATAACAAGCCCATGAGATCTAGCTACTTACATACAAAAACACATTTGTAAGCAGTGCGCACTGCTACTTCAGATACTTGTGATAATTGTTGTAGGAGAAATCAGCTAATTTGCAAAAAGGCGCTTTTTACAAATGTTTGTATGTAGATCGCAAAAAAATTCTAAAACTAAAAACAAAAAACTAGAGCTTAGCTCTTGCTAACTAGAGCTTAGCTCTTGCTACTGAACCCTATTTGGATATACCACGCCATACGAATATACATATCTACGTATGAATGCACTTTTGTATGTGTGTAGTGCATAAGCTCAAAGTAGTTGCAACCTGCTACTTGCAACAGTGCTTAGCAGCATTTGCGTAATTAAGCGATTTGGGTCGTCGCGGGTCGTTGATTTCCATTGCGACCAGGTCGTAACACAAGCACGAGCAAATCTCAATAGCACATACACACATACATATTAAAACATATTTGTCGCTTTGCAAAATATATGTTGTCAAAGAAAGAACAAGATACATATATCTGACTGAGATAGAAAGAGTCTAAAAAAGGCCATGATTGTACCAACTAATCTTTGACAGTACTATAGGGTTAATGCTAGCCACTGAATCCCATAAACGCTAAAATCATTGGATCATGTGTTTAAATTTTGTGATATTGGAGTAATTGTAATGCCTCAGCCTCAGCTTATTGAAAGCCGATCATTGCTCGTGCTTCGTTGACTAAAATCACGACACGATCACACTGATATTAGATATTTACTCCAAGGATTAATAACATTGGAGTACATTGCAAAGTACTCTGACTGTAGGTACTCCTTGGAGTACCAGAAAAAATGAAGGTTGGAGTAGGTGGTTCAATCCTAGGACATCGCAATGCTAATTAGCGCATAATTATTATATTAGAAAGGATTACATTTGGAGTACTCTGATACTCCAATTGGAATACTCTTTTGATATCGAACTGGTACTCTCGATTTTTGCAGGGTTCTTGTGCAACATTCCTAGATTCTAAAATTAATCATCTTAGGTCAGGGCAGCTCGTGACGTGCTTTTGATGCCGATTAAACGTATTATCGGGCCGGTGGAGACGGCTTATAAGCCACGTATTTACTCATAATTAAATTTTTCAAAAAAAAATTGTTAGCTACCTCTACCTTCTTGTTTTCCTAGTTGGGTGTGTTTGTACCTTACAACACCCCTTGAGCACTTGCTCCTTCATTTATTAATTTGTTTATCAGTATACATATGTGCTTCCAAATAAATGTTTATATGTATTAAATTGCACTTACCTGGACTGGTTTGCCAACTTAATCCGCCGATAAACATTTTCCTGCAAACAAAGGGAGAAGGACGGGAAATTTAATTAAAATTTTGGGTAATGCAAAAGTGAACAAGTTTGCGTTTTACGCATATAATAATTATAATAATAACAATAGTAATCAGCGACATGAATTTGCCGTTAAACGTCTGGGCGTTTCTTTTTGCAGTTGCGTCACAAAGCACGTCAGCCATTCCATTGTACCTACTATTTGGGAACACCAAATGCGGTCCAGTCAACAATAATTTTTGCTTTGTGATTGGAGCTAAGCTCGAAATTTGTTTCTACCTGCGTACTTTTTAACTTGTACTAGGGTATTATAATTTTTGTTACCATTTTTGAACGCCAAAGGCGGACCAGTCAACTTCAATAGTTGAAGCATCATCGCGAATAACGATCTAAGTGTCATTTTTTTCAAAACTGGTTTTATTGCATATTACGTTTTGTATTGCTCCCTTGCATTGTCCAGATAACAAATTTTCTAAAATTTGACACACCAAAACTGTAAAAATGCCTTTAAAAGTAGTAGGGTAATTTAAAGTGACATACATTATTTTGCATAGAAGCGTCGAAAGTGATTCGTAACAAAGAAATAAATTTAAAAAATATGACTTTAGCGTTTTTTTGCTTTCCTGACAAATTTTGATTTTGTAACTTAGAAGTTATTCGCGATGATGCTTCAATTATACCTTTCATGAAAATGAAATGGTATTATAACTTTGGTCCAATGTGAGCCATTTGAAAAAGCTTCCAGTACCTGAAGTAACAGAAGTTGACAAAGATACAGAAAAGCAAAATACTAATCCATCGTTGAAACTTATAGTACAGTTACACCGCACCATTTTTGGCAAATTTGGCGAAAAATTCCGAATTTGGCGCTTTTTTCCATACAAATCTCATTTTCCAAATTTGGAATTCCATTGCATTTGGCCTCATTCGGCGAACAATACAATCCACAAATCCTCAAAATAGCAACCCTGCATGTGTTCCACATTCAGAATTGCCCAGCAAGAACCTTAATGGTAATAAACGTGTGATAACTTTTGCATTATGAACAGCTGTAAATAACAATTTCACCCAGTTTTTTTTAAGAAAATGGACTAATTGTACCGAGAAAAGACAGAAGACTTCTTGACTCTTCATTTATTATTACTCTACAGGTGTTTAAAACATCACGGTGTTGCATTTTCTTTCGGTGGCTTTGTTTTCTGGTAGAAGATTCTTGCAGGGAAGGTTAGGCCAAATGCAAATTTGACAGTGTAAACAGGTTCGAAATGACTCATTCAAATTCGCCAAATTTGGTGCAGTATAAATGTACTATTACTTTGAAAAATATAGGAGGGATGTGGAGATCTGGCAGCGCGAGAGATCTGGCAGCACCTGGAGCTTCTGACAGCAATGAAAATGGCGCGGTTTCCAAAGAGTGATTTGGTTCGGTTATGGAAATTATATTAAAACTGAAGTCTAATTAAAGAAAGTGTATTTAAGTAAATACTGTGTTTGTCTTATTACTGGTGGTAAACGACTCACGTTACAGTAAGTATGAGAAGAAAAAGAGATGGACCCATCAACAAGAATACCGAAATGATCAGGATGACGAGATGAGTTGATTTAGCCATGTCCGTATGTCCGTCTGTCTCTCTGTCAGTTTTTGAGATATTTGGATGAAATTTGGTATGCGGCCACCATTTTCTAATATGGAAATCATTTGTCGGAACCAGCAAGATCGGACCGATATTACATATAGCTCCCATACAACATAATCGTGGTCATGGTCTATAAGAAGCTTGCAATCCCCTTCACATTTTACTTTAATGTTGAGAAAGAAATAGTTCATCAAATTACTTGATAGTCATATTTCAATTATTTTTATATGAGAGATACGATAATTTCGCGCTCAATAAAAATGATAAACGATAAAAAAGAAAGTCACTTTTTGGCACAACTGTTAGGATTTCAGCTATAATATTTTACCTGATGATGCGATAAGGAATAATGAACAAATCTGCTTCAAAAAGTAAATTTCAAAAAAATGGTCGTTACGATAAAAATGCAAAAAGGGGTCGATATAATGCTATAGAATAAAATTTACACGATTTTTCATTCCATGTTTGTATTATAAATTTAATCCACATCACACCCGATCAAGTCCCTGGTAAGACAGTTTTTAGAAATTGAAGTTATTTGTTTTCGTATTTGCTATGATTTAAGGACTTATGCTACTTTGATATATATCAACTCAAATACATAAAAATGAACAAGCAAAAACACAAAATAAACCAAAAGGAAAAAATCGCCGCCTGAATTTTAGTAAACGGGCGACGAAAACAAGCCTTAAGCGGGAAACAGAATCAGTCCGCCAATACGTCAGTTGCGTGACGTACGTCAATTTTAGAGCAAATTCTATTTTGACGTATCCGTCGTATCTGGCGTTACTCATACAAACACCCGCAGTCTACTTTGCTGTCAGTTATTTCGACGTACTGACGGACTGATTCTGCTGAACGCTTTATTCCAGGCAACCATTCAGGCACATTCATAGCATAAATATTAACATTACCTGATCCAGCATCCACAGGCTATGAATACATGACCACGAATAGACACAGATCAGAACAAAGTTATACACTGAAGATGGCGGAAAACCGAAACCCGTTTGTCGGAAAAACACATTTCACAAGGAATGGCGGAAAAACTTTACAAGCACCAGCATTCCCCGTTTCGAACTTAGCTTCCCTGAATTTTTGAACTGAGATGATATTGAAAGAGTCATGTTCCGATATCGTAACATGAGAAAGTAATTCAGAAATATTGCTCTTAGTAAAAAACAAAAAAAAAAACTAAATAATGTGACTACAATCAACCAAGTATATTGAATAGAGTACTTGGCAAGGGGGTTTGACTGTCGATGAGGTAGATGATCTATTATTATCATCATTAGAGAAAAGAATTCCTGTTATCTATTGTTTTCAAACGGTAAAATTTTCTCATTGCTGTAACGAAACAGCTTTGCATTCACAATCCCAGCAGCTTTTGTGTAAATATAAATATGTATGGAGATGCACAGTAAGAAAAATCTGTAGCTCTGAAATAGGTCGAGCCTGGTGCATTCTGAACTGCTACTAAGTAATTAGTCTTAATCTTATTTACGTGCAAAAAACTATCGAATATAGCGTGGAGATCTTCCAGCAAACCGTTGTTTAATATTTTTTTAGAGTTTTCATATGTTTCTTACTTAATGTACCTAGAAACGGTAAAAAAATACTTGTAAACGATAAGATCTAGTTACTAGAAATACTTCTAGTTCCAAATCAGGCCTTTATGTTACAAGGTATTGATTTCCTTGAAGGGTATGTATGACATACATATGTACATACATTAGGGTGATTCAAAAAAAATGTCGACTTGGTCTTACCCCCTAAAAAGTTAGGTATTGATGAGAAAATATGCCCTGCAAAAAATTTGCGCTCTAACTTAACCCTTAGGGGTGGCTATTTTTTTCGCCCTTTCCCATACATTTTGTATGGAGGAAAATGGCACTCTTTTCAAAGTGAATTTTCGTTTAATTTTTGAAAGTTTTTTCAAAATATTTTTAGATACTCTTAAATTTAAAAAATGACAGAAATTGTTTTAATAGTTAGGGTAATCGCACATGACTTACCATTTTGGAAGCTTCAACTTTAAGAGTATGTAAAAAATATTTTGAAAAAAGTTAAAAGAAAATTCACTTTGAAATGAATGGCATTTTTCTCCAGGAAAAAAATAGTCACCCCTAAGGGTTAAGTTAGAGCGATAATTTTTTGCGGCTTATTTTCTCATCAATACCTAAATTTCAGGGGGTAAGACCGAAAAAAAACCATTTTTTTATTTGAATCACCCTAACGTACATACAGTAAGATTTTTAAAACGACAGAGCAAAAATGACGACGACTGAAAACTAAAAATCAAGGAAATCAAAAAAGTTACATGCAGCCCAGAATTAAAACTTAATGCAGCAACGAAGACAACAACAATCATGCTAAATAGTAGTTAGCTTTATCGTGATGCATACAATACAAATAGATAAAGTACCTATACCTAAAGCAGAAGGGAGAAATTCAAAAACACTAAACTGCATCAGCGGCAATCAAACGACAAAAACAAAGTTAAAAAAAAGGGAATTTCTACAGCGATCCAGAGAGAAAATACAAGAATGAAAAGAGAAAAAAAGTTGAGACAAAAATCGGTAACAAAACAATTCGCACGCGCCAACAAAATAACAAACCAAAGTAAAACTTGCATACATACTTTAATCTTATAACTTTAAACGAGCTAAGCTTGTATATTTGTATATTTGTATATCCAGACTATCTCGGGAACCGCTTGACCGATGTGGATGAAATTTTGAATATAATATAATATGGTTTGTTTTTAAATTATGGAGCAACATATTCCAATATGGGTATCAAATGAACCGTATTTTCAACCGTGAGATCAGTTAGGGGTCACTTTGGAATAATTTTGGGGCTATTTTGAGATCATTTTGGGTTCAATTTTGGGTACATTTAAGGGTGTTTTTGGGGTCATTTGGGAATCATTTTTGGGATCATTTTCGGATAATTTTTGGGTCATTTTCGGTTCAATTTCGTATCATTTTGGGAACATTTAAGGGTCCTTTTGGGATCATTTTAGGATTTTTTTTGGATAATTTTGGGATCATCTTGGGTAAAAACTTATTTTACAACTTCGTTGCTCTAACTTTTAGAATTAGGCTAGCAAATAGTAATACAAAATAAATCAAAATCATCAAATGTATGCAGTTAACATGTTGGTTGTCTTTCAATGTCATTGGGGTGAATCGTCGATGTTGACCCTACTGCACTACGAACTTTCAATGTTGCCAATTAAGCGGTTCTCCCGCCAGATCTGCCGTTTTTAAAATCCACACAGCTAAGTAACGAAACTGAAACAAAATTCCTTTGTAACCAAAGTCGTAAAAAAACTCCGTAACGGTTCCAGCAGAAACCAAATTAGTTTTGTTCCTTGTAACAGAAACAGAAACAAAAAATGATGTCTTTCACCCTTCGGAAACGGGTTCGTACACGGAGAAAAATATTTTTCTAATAGAGAAATTCTAAAAATTTACTTGATTTTTACGGAAATTAGTCAAAAAATTTTACTTCAAACAAGCAAATTATTTTCTTATCAAAAACTAAAACTATAAGGAAAAAATGTTAGGTTAGGTTAGGTTCAAGTGGCTGCCGCAGAGGCACACCTAGGCCAGTATTAAAAGGCCCGTTTTGATACCACCAACACTAGGAAAGTCAGTTCCGGGACCCTGCCATATGGAAAATCCCGGTATTAACGGAATTCTCCACATAGCAGAATCCCGGGGCTGACTTTCCTATACCGACACCGTTACTCCTCCTCGAACCATTTAGATGACTTGATGAAGGCCATCAGGTCCTTTATGTCCAGCTCCGTGACCTGGCGTAGGCTGACCAGGAAGGGAACTCCCAAAAAGCGCATTCTCGCGCCACTTAAAGCCGGGCAGTTGCAGATGAGGTGCTCCACCGTTTCCTCCTCCTCATCATCCTTACAACTCCTACAGCATCGTCGGTAGGGCACACCAAGTCTTTCTGCGTGCCTACCAATGAGGCAGTGCCCAGTTAATACGCCTATTAATATGGAGATTTCTCTTCTCCTTAGGGCATAAATTTGTCTTGATCTTTTATGATCCCATTTCGGCCAGGTTTCTTTGGATATCCGGCATCCTGGAGATTGCAGCCATCTTTCGTTGGCTTGGCGGAGTGTGTATTCCCTCAGCATAAGCTTGCATGTGGCAAACGGCATACCTAAGTGCTCTTTATCGCGAAGAACCTGCTTGGTCGTGCCCTGCCTCGCAAGTTCGTCTGCCCTGCAATTTCCCTCAATGTCCCTATGCCCCCTTCAGCCTGGAAGACACTGCAGTGATCAGGTAGTCTGAAGGAGAGCTCAAGGTTCAGATCCTTTGAATAAACCCCTCCCCCAACTCTGCCGTCTAACTTCGAGCCATCAGTATAAATGGAAGTGCCGCCATGAGTGACGGGACTCCGATCCGTGCTCTCCCATTCTTCCCTGCTGGGAATGTTGATTTTAAAACCGCTATCTCCGACTGTTGTGGTCGCACAGCGATCTGTGCTCAGCGGAAGAAAGCTATAGGATCCCAAAATACAGGCGTGTCCAGTAGTGCTTGCGCCCCAGCCGGACGTTTCCCTTAGATGCAGAGCCGATGCTGCTGCTACTCGGTGCCCTTCCAGATCGAGTGGCAAAATGCCAAGAATGGCCTGGAGTGCTTCATTGGGCGTTGTTCTTAACGCACCGCTTATACAGATCATGCAAGATCTGTGTACTTTACCTAGCAGATTAAGGTTTGTTGCCTTGCTCAGCGCAGGCCACCATACCACAACTCCATAGAGCATGATTGGTCGAATGATTGCAGTGTAGATCCATTTGCATATTTTGGGGCTAAGCCCCCATTTCTTTCCAATGGCTCTTTTGCACGTGTAGAGTGCAATACACGCTTTCTTCTGGCGCTGAAGAACATTCTCTTTCCAGGTTAGTTTCCTATCCAGAACTGTGCCCAAGAACTTGGCTTTGTCAGCCAAGTTCAGGTGCACGTTATTCAGTTTTGGTAGTATTAGCGGTGGTATCTTATAGCGGTTGGTGAAAAGGACCAGTTCCACTTTTCCCGGGTTGATGCTCAGTCCGCAGCGCGAGCACCTTGAGGAAACCTCTCTCAGTGCTACTTGCATCAAGTCGCACAGGGTTTGTGGGAATTTGCCCCTGTATGCTATAGCTAAGTCATCTGCATATGCCACTACCTTCCCGCCCCAACAGCTTGTGTCTCGCAGCATCGAGTTGACAGTGAGGTTCCATAGAAGCGGGGAGAGAACACCACCCTGAGGCGTTCCCCTTGTGGCATAGCGTGATAAGTCAACCGAGCCAAGTGATGAAACTATACGTCTACCCCTTAGCAGTTGATCAATAAGTCCAATAAGAGACCTGCTTATGCCCAGACTTGTTAAAGCGGTGTTTATAGCATCAGGGCTTATGTTGTTGAAGGCTCCTTCAATATCTAAAGAGGCCACAAGACAGTACTCCTTTTCATACAGCGATTTTTCAATAACAGAAAATAGGCTGTGAAGCGCAGTTTCTGTAGATTTCCCTTTGGTGTATGCATGCTGATAGCTACAGATCAGGTTGCTATCAATAGTAGAGGAGAGGTAGTAATTTATTATCCTCTCGAAGGTCTTGAGCACAAAGGATGAGAGACTGATCGGCCTATAGTCCTTGGGCTCGTAAATAGACGCCTTCCCCGCCTTAGGAATAAACACTACCGTGGCACTTCTCCAAGAGCACGGAATGTAGCTAAGAGCCAGGCAGGCTGTATAGAGAAATACCAGCCATTTGGCTGATGTCTCCAGCGTGTTTATGAGTTGTGCGGGAATAATCCCGTCTGGCCCGGCAGCCTTGAACGGTTCGAAGCTTTTAACCGCTCACCTAACCTTTTCCTCCGTGATGGGTATGTGTAAAGCCAGGTTTAATGTAGGTGCTAGGGGTTCCTCACGCAAGTTCCCTGGGAAGTGCGCATTCAAGAGCAGCTCTAGGGTTTCCCTCTCCGTGCTAGTCCAGGATCCGTCAGGTTTGCGCAAATAGCTTGTGGCTGTTTGAGTTTTTGAGAGCACTCGTCTAAGTCTCGCTGTATCGTCGACATTTTCGACCCCAGTGCAGAAATTTCTCCACGATACTCTCTTCGCCTGCCTCAGAGCTTTTTTGTAGGCCCTGAGTTTAACTTTTTATTCGAGCCATTGATTCTCCGTTCCAAGGCTCTTGGCCTTATTGAATTGTGTCCTACATGATTTACGGAGCGAGTCCAGGTCGTAGGACCACCAATTCGGCCTATGTTTACCGCGTGGTTTTGGCACTGGGCAAGCCTGCTCTAGGGCATTCGAGAGCGCCGTTGTAAAGGTCTTTACCAGATCCTCCAACTCCCCTACTGATGAGGGGACTTGTGGGGGCAGTGCTGGCAAGTCCCTAGATAGTATTTCATTGTGTAGCTGCCAGTTAGTGTTACGTGGGTTGCGTTTCATAACCGGCTGCTCAACAGAAAAGTCTAGAACTAATTCTACATACCGGTGGTCGGAGAATGAGTGTTCATCGAGAACGCGCCATTTTCTGACCCACTCATAAGCGCCTTCGCTGCAAATAGTGAGATCTATGACCTCCCTACGGGTTTTAGTAATAAACGTAGGTTCGTTACCCACGTTGCAAACTACCAGATTAGTTGTTAACAAATAATCAAACAACGACTCTCCTCTAGCATTGATATCGGAGCTTCCCCACTGGACGTGATGAGCATTGGCGTCAGTTCCGATAATAAGATGACCCATGGAAAAATTTGCCACCAGGTCTTTTACGTCCCTCTGTGGCGGAGGTTCTTCGGCGTCGTAGGGCATATAGACCGATGCCATCGTCAGACTGGTACTGTCGACTGTTAAACTGGCAGCTGTAACGTCACCATTGGTATAGTTGGGCAAGAGAAAAGCATTCAGCTCAGACTTAACCAGAATACAGGCTCTAACCCTACACCCCTCGCTGGCTTGGATTAGCTTAAAACCCTTAATCCCCAAACCGCAAATCCTTTAGCTGTTGACCCAGGGTTCTTGGATGAGGACCACATCTATGTCGCCTTTAGAGAGACGACTGATTAAAGCAGCCGAGGCTGCTTTAGATTTGTGCAGGTTTAACTGAATCACCACCAACATGAGAGCGCTCAGACTTCCCTGCCACCGCCGTATCGTCGATTTCCACCTCGTCTGGAGGCTTATCTTTCAACGACGATTTGTTCAGACCACGATTTGACGTAGCCGAGATCCTACTAACTGTGGCAGTATTGACATTGGTGCGCTCAGGACTAGCTGCTATCACTGTGACGTTGAGGTCCTCCCCGTCCAGCAGGCTGTCTCCCATCTCCGAGCTGTTCACTGCTCCTTCGCCATTTGACGTGGCAGATACCATACTTTCCGAGTCGGACGTCTCCGACTCCTCTACCGGCACTGCGATGTCCGAGCCCTCCGGTGCAGCCGAAATAGCAGCGCGCTGTGCATCGCCGCGGTATACGTGGATCACGATCTGACCCATGCCGTAGTGCACTCGTCCATTGCACCGTTTAAGGGGCTCGACTGCTTCCTTAGTCAAGGTGAAGACCACTTGCCTGTCAGGCCCTACCGCATCCTCGACCAGATTGACACCCCAGTCCTGCGTCGGGAGAGACGGGTTCATGATCCTCTGCATCCTGAGAATTCTCTCAGGTTCAGCAGGGATAGCAGGAATCCACGCTCTTGCCCTTGGCCGAGCCGGGATGTCCTTCCAGTCGACAACCTCGATTCTTGCCCCTTGGTAGATCTCACCCAGTCTTGCAGCTGCTGCCTTGTACAGTGCAACAGTTTTTGCATGCTCGCAAGCGAATACCTTGATTCGGCCCTGGTGCCATCCCGCATCAGAACCCATCGGCGTGGCACCCGGAGACTCATCCATAATGTCGAGAAGGGCATTACCGATAGCGTTCCGGACGTACCGCCACTGGTCCCTAGGGATGGCCCAGCTTTCGTTACCTCGATCAATGACGCCTATGAGGATCCTATCCTTAGTTACTTCAGCAAAGCTGAGTTTACCCACTACGGGGGCGTATTGCTGCCGCTTCGCGTGAGGTTTTAAATCCACGTCCGATCTCTGGCGTTTGAAGGGATTTCCATTAACCTTCTGTGGCGCGTAATCGCTTTGGAAGTTCGGTAAGATAGCTTCAGCCATCTCCACCGTCTTTCTAGCATTCGGCGATAGCGTCTCTTGTGAAATACCCTCGTATTTCTTCAGGATCCTCGCGGCCGCTCTTTTGTCCAAGTACTCAGAGCGACTGGGAGATGTCTTTTGGGGTAAATTTCGACCCGTAGTTGCCATCGCGGTCGTTCCCTTATTTGGATCTCTGGGGCCAGGTCGTGAGACCACTGCAACAGACGTTAAAGACTTAGTTTCGGTACCGGCACTTACTAGGACTTTACCATCAGCCGTTGTTGGCTTCACTGTGTTTGTACCGGTACTTACTTTGGGGATTGCCCCCTTGTTATCCAGAGCTAATCGACCCGTAGTTGCCATCGCTGTCGATCTCTCGGCTGATAAGGAAACGGAGTTTGTCCTCCGACGTTGCGTTCTCGCTTGCTCCAGCATTTTCCTCCTCTGCTGTGCAGTATACATAGTTGTATCTTTAGTTTTAGGGTTTTTGCCCTCGCCGGGCAAGGCCAGTTTAGGGTCAAGGGAAGAGTAGGGGGAATGTGTCGTCCGCCGCAGCAGAGCCCCATACCACGGTAAGGCCATAGTTACTCTCCGTTCGATTACAGCCACGATTTGCCTCCCGGCTACAAACGTCCAATGGGCACGTGGTCGCATAACACCCTGGATTGGGAGGGGGAAGATCTTAGTCGTCGCGCCAGAGAGGCTTGGCTTCTCTCGTGATGTAGTACCGGTGGCGCTATGATCACAAGGGCAACGTAGCCCTGTGGCTATCGACTTAAGCCCTTGTACCGCGGCAAGGTGTCCACCCTTCACGAGGGGAAAAAAAAAAAAAATGTTAAGGGAATAAGAAAATTTTTCACTTTATTGGAGAAATATTTTCTTATTTATTTAAACATTTTTTTTTTTTTCAGTCCATATTGTTTGAGCAACACTAGCTATGGTAATTTCGTTTTTATACCTTTCATGAACATGAAATGGTATTATAACTTGGGTCCGATGTTTGTAAATATGAGAAGAAGAAGAGATAGACCCATCAATAAGTATACCGAAATGATCAGGATGACGAGATGAGTTGATTTAGCCATGTCCGTCTGTCCGTCTGTCCATCTGTCTGTCTGTCTGTTTGAACGCAAACTAGTCCCTCAGTTTTTGAGATATTTGGCTGAAATTTGGTATGCGGCCACCATTTTCCAATATAGGAATCATTTGTCGGAACCAGCAAGATCGGACCAATATAACATATAGCTCCCATACAACCGATTATTCCGATAAACGGATTTTGGGCTATAACTCCTGTAATTAAACACGAAGGAACGTGAAATTTTATAAGTGTTGCTATTTTTATATGTGAAATATCGATGCTGAAAATCATAGAGATGGGATAAATATTTCACATAGCTCCCATACAATCGATTATTCCGATAAACGGATTTTGGGCTGTAACTCCTGTAATTAAACACGTAGGAATGTGAAATTTTGGACGTATTGCTATTTTTATATGTGAAATATCGATGTTGAAAATCATCGTGATTGGATAAATATTTCACATAGCCCCCATACAATCGATTGTTCCGATAAACGGATTTTGGTAGATAACTCCTGTAATTATATCGGTAGGAACGTGAAATTTCGTAAATGTTGCTATTTTAGAATGTGGAATGTCGATGTTAATAATCAATGAGATTGGACCAATATAACACATTGTCCCCATATAATCGATAGCTCCGATAATTTCGGTATGAGCTAAGGTTAAATTCACACAGGCTGTACTGGGGATCAAACAGTGAAAATCGTGACGCTTATTCATGAAAGGTATTTAGCCTTCGGCACAGCCGAAGACAGCTTTCCTTACTTGTTTTTATTCACATTACAAACTTGTAATTTGAAGATGCTTTTTCGTTAAAAGTTTATGGAAATACATAATTTATGCTTGCAATCACAAATTGTGGTTTTTTCCCATGCAAACTTAACACAAACAGAATGACGCTCTTAATCCTCAGAACCCAAGCGCTCGCCCGCGTCCATGAAGTTGCAAGAAAAAATTTGTTCATTTCAAGTAAACTTTTCTTATCTGTTTTAGTGTTAATCAAGACATAATTAAGAAAACACTTTCCAAGTTCAAAATTATTCCTCGATTTTCTTGTTTGTGCCTTTTTTCTAGTAAAAAAGTGTACATAGGACAGGGAACCACTCCATTTTAAAACACTCACCAACACTTTTCATTTTATACCCATATCGTACAAACGTCCTCTGAGCCACACCTGGTCCATATTTTGGTCGATATTTGGAAAACGAGTTCGGACATGGGACTTAGAACCACTGCCAGTTAAGACCCCTATCAGCACCTTTCATTTGGTTCTAGGGTCACACCGGGTCCACATTTTTGTCCATATCTCGGAAATGGGTCCCTGCATTGGACTTGAAACAAATTCGCCTTAAAACTCTTATTAACACCTTCCATTTGATACCAATATCATATAAATACCTTCTAGGGTCACAGCTGGGCCATATTGGGTTTCAATTATGTTTCTGTTATATGTTTTGTTACAAGGAACAAAATTAATATTGTTTTTGTCACAGTTTTGTTACAAGGACCAAAATTAATTTTGTTTCTGTTACAGGTTTAGCTTCTATACAATTATGTTTCTTGTAACAGAAACGCGCTTTCGTTTCGTTACGAGTTTTGTTACAAGTCTCTAATTTAAATTTCCATACTAAAAATTTAATGTGGCCACTTTTTTACTTGCTATTTTGAATGCAGCTTTTGATTCGAAGAAGTATAACGGCTGCAGCATAGATTATATTGTAAAAATTGTTTTTCGATAGGATACGTAGAACTAGAGACTTATTTAGAAATACACTTGGCTGAGCTGGAGTTAAATTGTAGGCGACAAGCAGTTTATTCATTTTATTGGCTTTTGTTGTATTACGTGGCTGAGAGAGTTAGCCGGGGTGCCGGTTCGAATCCCACCTCAACCAAAGATCGAGTCTCGTGGACTGTAATTTGGTTCTTTTATATTATAATTTTACCATCAAGTATCTTGGACTGTCTTTAGTTTATTATTTTATTTTATGAACTGAAGTCTTTTACATCTTTATGTATTAATTGGGGCGAGCTCTTTGGCTCTGAGAATGAGTCTTTGGCTATCCTCATTTTTATTGCAAAAAACCCCTCAAGTTATATTTATTTGTTGGTGGTGAGCACTTGGACTCTGAGGCATTGGCAGCTATTGGCTTATCTCATTTTGCTTGTGACAAACCACACTTTGTGACTGCAATAATAATACATACTATGTATTTCGAATATTCCATAAACAATCAGCGAATTACATATAATGTAGATGGAATAAACGAAACCATAGGGGTATTTGCTAAGTCTTGCAAACGGTGCACGGATTACACGGATAGCATGGATTGTAAAGTGACAACAACAAAATTCACGCAAAAAATTATATGCAGTCTGTGCAATTTATACAATGCTTAAACATATGTATATTTTAGTGCAAGAATTGTGCGAGATAAAAAAACCACCCTGTATTTCACTCAATCCTCTCATTTCGCTCACAAAAGTAAAAGTACCTAGGCAATTGTCAGCGCCAACTTTGTTCAGAAATAAAAACTTTGTTCAGCTTCAAATAAAATTATTTGACGTGTGTTAACGATGTTACAGCAAACTAAGTAAAGGGGTGATCTCGTAGTCTTGCATATTTTGGCATAGGATTAATACCTGTGGTGCAATCCGTGCACCTTACAACACTCAATCTTACTCTGTAAAAACGATAATATTGCGAACTTTCAGATTTGGAATCTGCAAGTCTTCTCACGTAGGTTCCTAATAAACAAACAAAAATTCAAATACAAAAATTTAACAAAAAACATTCATGGTGATAGCACTATTATTAATTATCGCTTAAACAAATAATAGGGGGATTCGCTAAGTATTGCAAACGGTGCACGGATTGTAAAGTCACAACAACAAAACACACGTAAAAAGTTATATCCCATCCGTACAATTTATACAAAGCTCAAACCTATGTATATTTTAATGCAAGAATTGTAGGAAATAAAAAGCAGCCCTGTATTTCTCTCAATCCTCTCAGTTCGCTCACAAAAAGTAAAAGTAATTGTCAGCGCCAACTTTTTTCAGAAAAAAACTTTCAGCTTAAATCAAAATTATTTGACGTTTGTTAACGATTTGATTTAAATTCTTTGAAAAATAAAAAAATTTTTGCTTTTCTGAGATTCGCGGCATTTTTTCGAATTTTATTTTATTTTCTATTTACAGTTTGACAGTTAAATCTTCTGTTACATTTAAGCTTGCTACGATTATACAATGGGGCGCTCGCGTAGTATTGTAAATTTCGACATAGGACTTTTACAATCCATGCAATCCGTGCACCTTGCAAGACTAAGCGAATCCCCCTAATGTTCTTTTTTAGGAAAAGCATCAAAGCGGATAAAATAAAATACAATTGCAAACAATTTCCTTTGACTTCGCGATTCCCGAAATAACAAACACCATGGAAAAATTAATTTGAAATGGCTGGAGAAAAGCATCAAACATTGAAGGTGTAATCTTAAATAGTTTATAGGTACGGTGACCATCCGTTCTGTTTTTGGCAGAACAGTTCTGTTTTTAAAAAGCTTGTTCTGCGTATTTTTTTTTCTAAGGAAAATAACAGAAATGTTCTTTTTTAAGCAAATGTTCTGTTTTTGTTCTGCTTTTTTGTACCGGCAACCCTTTTAACAAATGTAATAACTCTGTAAAGTTATACGCTGTTTCCACCAAAAGCAAACACTGTGTTATCCTAGCGTATTTACAAGCAAACAAAACACCATTCGAAAATTTCATACAAATCTCATAACCCAAGCCCATTTCAATCCTCTTTTCAAAGCGTGTTTGCTTTGGGTTTGCATACACTTGCGAATTTTGCGACGCAGAGACCGAAGTGTGTTAGTCTTCGACGCAGAAAACTAAAGTGTTTTAGTCTTCGACGCAGAGAACGAAGTGTGTTAGTCTTCGACGCAGAAAACTGAAGTGTGTTAGTCTTCGACTCAGAAAACTGAAGTGTGTTAGTCTTCTACACAGAAAACTGAAGTGTGTTAGTCTTCCACGCAGAAAACTGAAGCGTGTTAGTCTTCCACGCAGAAAATTAAGTGTGTTAGTCTTCGACGCAGAGAACGGACCATGTTAGCCTTCCACGCTAACTGAACCGAGTTAGTCTTCGTTGGGAGCGAAGTATTAATCAAAATATAAACGAATTTTATTTTTTATGAATATGAGGGTTAGAGTTTACATACCAGCCGAGATAGACGCAAAATCATAGTTGAACTTTCTTAGCACAAACAAACCAGTTATTCTAGGTTTTATATTAACAAGGAAAATGTCTCTCACCATCAAGAAATACTATTCACAAAAATTACTGACTTTTAATTGATGCAGTTTAGTTGAAATTATTTGAGATTACAATTTCAATGTTTTACAGACGTTGACAAGATTTTTTACTGCAAAAAGATGATTACGTCATGCAAATCAGGAACACTTTTTTATTCCAAACATTGAAAGTGTAACGTCAAACAGTTTATAGGCGAGTAGCGAAATTTTCACGTGAGGACAACACCAAGCTTTGAGTAAAAAAGAGTTCTGTTTTTTCAGAAAAAAATTATGGTCACCGTATTTATAGGCAGGTAGCAAATTTTCATGTGAAGACAAAACCAAGTTTCAAGTAAAAAAATAGTTCTTTTTTTTTAAATTATAGTCACCGTATGTATTATTCAGAAGAAAATGGAAGTTCTTTATAAAATCCTAAAACTACATATCGTTACCCTAATATAGAAAGGCCCTAACTCATATTTTCTTAGCTCGAAAAATTACTCGAAAAAACTGAATGTAAAGTAAACCAAAGCAACGATGGCTTGTTCGAAAACACAAATATCAATGCCTGTAATAACTAACTACGATATAGTATAGTACTAAGATTTTAGTGAAGCTTCGTTCAGAAGTTATTATTAAAAATCCATCAGCAACTTGATTGAAAATAAACAAGTAAGGAAAGCTGTCTTCGGCTGTGCCGAAGGCTATATACCTTTCATGAATAAGCGTCACGATTTTCACTGTTCGCAGGCTGTTCACAGGCTGTACTGGGTATCAGCCTGTGTCAATTTAACTATATTTACTATACACATTACACATCTTTGTTATAATTTAAAAAAACTTACAAAATAATAGGATCCGAGTTATCGGAACAATCGTTTGTATGGAGGCTATATATTATACGTGTTCAATTGTACTGACTTACACTATACACATTACATATGTAGAAAGTACTAAAGGTGCAATATTTTACGTTCCTAACTTTTTAAATGCGGAAGTATTGGCCAAAAAACCTTATATCGGAACAACCGGTTGTATGGGGCTATATGTTATATTTACCCGATCTTCTTGATTTTCCTCTACACACTACATAAATTGAAAGTACTCAAGTTGCAAAATTTTATGTTCCTAACTTTTTAATTGCAGAAGTTTTGGCCAAAAAACCTTATATCTGAACAATCGGTTGTATGGGGGCTATATGTTACATTTGCCCGATCTTTTTGATTTTCACTATATACACTACATAAATAGAAAGTACTCGAGATGCAAAATTTTACGTTCCTAACTTTTTAATTGCAGAAGTTTTGGCCAAGAAACCTTATATCTGAACAATCGGTTGTATGGGGGCTATATGTTACATTTGCCCGATCTTGTTGATTTTCACTATATACACTACATAAATAGAAAGTACTCGAGTTGCAAAATTTTACGTTCCTAACTTTTTAATTGCAGAAGTTTTGGTCAAAAAACCTTATATCTGAACAATCGGTTGTATGGGGGCTATATGTTACATATGCCCGATCTTGTTGATTTTCACTATATACACTACATAAATAGAAAGTACTCGAGTTGCAAAATTTTACGGTCCTAACTTTTTAATTGCAGAAGTTTTGGCCAAAAAACCTTATATCTGAACAATCGGTTGTATGGGGGCTATATGTTACATTTGCCCGATCTTGTTGATTTTCACTATATACACTACATAAATAGAAAGTACTCGAGTTGTTAAATTTTACGTTCCTAACTTTTTAATTGCAGAAGTTTTGGCCAAGAAACCTTATATCTGAACAATCGGTTGTATGGGGGCTATATGTTACATTTGCCCGATCTTGTTGATTTTCACTATATACACTACATAAATAGAAAGTACTCGAGTTGCAAAATTTTACGTTCCTAACTTTTTAATTGCGGAAGTTTTGGCCAAAAAACCTTATATCTGAACAATCGGTTGTATGGGGGCTATATGTTATACTGGTCCGATCTTGTCAGTTCCGACAAATGATTCCTATATTACAAAATGGTGGCCACATACAAAATTTCAGCCAGATATCTCAAAAATTGAAGGACTAGTTTGCGTTCAAACAGACAGACGGACAGACGGACAGACGGACATGGCTAAATCAACTCATCTCGTCATCCTGATCATTTCGGTATACTTATTGATGGGTCTATCTCTTCTTCTTCTCATATTTACAAACATCGGACCAAAGTTATAATACCATTTCATGTTCATGAAAGGTATAAAAATTAGTAGACCCTAACTCACATTAGTGTAACGATATGTTGCATATTCTTAGTTAAAGTAGGCACTAAAGTTAACGTCAACTTTTTTACAGAATTTCCAAAGGCCTATCTGTCAAAAAAGCTAACAGGTATGTACATACCTCTTAATTTTGACTATGATATTTCCCCATGTATTTATTTTTTGGATTTCTTTTGCAGATTTTAGAGGTTATCTAGCTATTTTTTGTAAAAAATTTAGAGGTTTTCACTTGGTCATAGTTGGCAGCACTGCGAACTTTTACGGCAGGCCGGATAGAACCTAGGTATATTACCTATTTCCGGTTGGATGCTTCTTATATTAAAACTGGAATATAAACGCAAGAGGGGAAAATACAAAAAAATTAACCTAAATTTTAAACCCGTATAAAGTTTAATCAATTTTCAAACTTTTTTGTATAACATTTCAAACCGTCCAAATACCTACAAAGATTTTCATTATTTTGGTTTCGATTTAAGATCTATGTAAATAAAAAAGCAATCTAAATTTTTTTTTGGTTTGTTTGAATGTAATTGAATTTTGCCCACAAAAACTTCATGAGCGTCATAGCTCAGCGGTAGAGCAGTCTGACTACTGAGCGTTTTCGTTCGAATCCTGCCAAGTGCCACATTTTTAAAATTTTATTTTATTCTTAAAACTTTTCGGTTTAAAATTAATACTTTTTGGTTTGAAAATGAAAACTTTTCGGTTTAAAATTAAAACTTTTTGGTTTGAAAATTAAAACTTTTCGGTCTAAAATTTAAACTTTTGGATTTGAAAATTCAAATTTATTTTTGAAAGCTTATTCAAGATTGAATTTTGCCAACAACATTTATGTGTGCGATGTAGCTCAGTGGTAGAGCAGACGGGCATGATGCATGATGGTTCGAATTCCCGCCAGCGGACAAAAAATTTATTTTATCTTTAAAAAATTGTTAAAACATTTCTGGTTTATAATTGAAACCCGATTCATTAGCCATTTTTCTTGTAAACTGGTCTAGACGGAATTTGAAACCAAATTTGGTTTGGTCATATATCTATGTTGTCCAAAAAGGTTTAAAATTTAGGTTCAAATTTTTAACCGTGTAGCATATAAACTGCCCATAAGCACTCTTTATCAAATACATTGAAACCAACAAAAAAATTAACATATATAACACAACCATCACATAGTTTCTTTTTTGCATTTTAAATTACATCCCGAAATTGACAATCGATCACTGTATTTGGAACTCCATAATATCTAACTGGAGCAAAGGCACAGAAGAAATGCAAATACATAATGCTAGTGAGAGAAGTATTGAGCATTGAGATAAAAATCGAAATCAATTAATAATTCATACATAAGTGTCATGAATCTAGTTGATTATTCCATTTCATCTTCATTTCATTTACATATTTCACTCCGGTTTTTTATTTCTTAAGTCTGCGCCTGGGCGCAATAGTCTGTAGGAATCAAATGACAGACGAACGTTCTGTGCCACAAATATCCACAATACCCAAATATGTAAAATGATATGCATGTACCTATGAATGTATGTTTCAATGATTTGCTTTATTTCATTATTGCTTTTAGTGATATTTCCAATAAGCTGCATCTGTTATTAAATTCGAAGAGGATTCTTAACAGCCCAACGGTACTACGTAACGGCACAAAATAATCGAGATAGATATAGAGTTCCATATATGAAAGTTCTTAAGTTGAAAAAAAAAAAATTAGATTAAGGCATGTCGGTCCGTCCGTCTGTCCGTGTACACGATTACTTCAGTAAAAATTTAGATATTTACATGAAACTTTTGTATACAGGTTACTTTCTGGCCAAGGTAGGTTGCTATTTAAAATGGGCGAAATCGGATGATAACCACGCCCCCTTTTTCGATATCGAAAATCACATAAGTTGACATATCTCGGTAGCTGAAATGGCTAAAATGATATAATTTTATGGGTGAATCCCCCTTGTCATTCTGTTATGATTTTTCCATACATTTTTTAAAGTGGGCGTGGCACCGCCCACTTTTAACGGATGCACTTTTGAAAATTCGACTGGTCGTAACTTTTAAACTGATTATGATAGAACGATGAAATACTACTATCTTTGGGAGTATACCTGAAAATTTCACCGGTCATGACTTTTAAACTGATTATGATAGAACGATGAAACTTGGCACAAAGCATACTAGTATCGTTGGGATGAAATTGGATAAAATTGCCCTCCAACCATGACCACTTTCGAAATCGAAAATTTCCAAAATCACCTAAATTGACATAATTACGTGACAAAAACGGCTAAAATAACATAATTTAATAGGTGAAACCCCCTGGTCCTTATATAATGATTTTTTGATCATGTCGCACCGCCCACTTTTCGTGGAGGCATATTTGAAAATTTCACGGGTCATAACTTTTAAACTGATTACGGTAGAACGATGAAATTGGTACAAGGTATAGTAGCATAATAGGGAGTATACTTGATGTAATATAACGAAATCGCTTCCAAACACTCCCACTTCCGAGATGGAATATTTCGAAAATCATATGGGTATTTAATGTTCGGTTTACCCGAACTTAAACTTCCTTACTTTTTTTTTAATATTTTGTTTTCGCAACCTTCCTTGATTTATAATTAACAAAACTAAAAAAATTATAACAATTAGGTGAGGTTAGAGGTTTAAGTGGCTACCGCAGAGGCACACTTGGGCCAGTTTTGAAAGGCCCGTTATGATACCATCAACACTAGGAAAGTCAGTCCCGGGATACGGCCATATGGAAAATCCCTGAGTTGTTGAGCTTCTCCGCATAGCAGAATGCCGGGACTGACACTCCTAAACCGACACCGTTACTCCTCCTCGACCATCAAGACCTTTATGTCCAGCTCCGCGATCTGGCGTAGACTATCCAGGAAGAGAATCGCGTTCTCGCTCCGCTTAAAGCCGGGCAGTTGCAGATGAGGTGCTCCACCGTTTTCTCCTCATCATCATATTAGCAACTCCTTGTCTCTAGATCTTTTATGATCCCATTTTTGCCAGTTTTGTTTGGATATCCCGCACCCTGGGGATTGTTGCCTACTTTCGTTGGCTTATGTACTCCTTCAGCATTAGCTTGCATATAGCAAACGGCTTACCTAAGCGCTCTTTATCCCGAAGAACCTACTTGGTAAAGTACGTCTGTCCTACAGTTTCCTTCAATGCCCCTGTGCCCCGGGGCCCATGTAGGAGTCACGTAGTTCTGTTGGGTCATCTCTTGAAGAGATCGACGACAGCTTAGCGCCAGTTCAAAGTTGAATGAGTAAGAGCCAAGAGCTTTGATGGCCGCTTGGCTGTCGCTGAAAATAACGATATCCTCGCCGACAGCGCGTTGACTTATCCAGGCCGCGGCGTCCAAGGTTGTTGAGACTTCAGCCTGGAAGACGCTGCAATGATCAGGTAGTCTGAAAGATAGCTCAAGGTCCAGATCCCTTAAATAAACCCCTCCTCCAACTCTGCCGTCTAACTTCAAGCTGTCAGTGTAAATAGAAATGCCGCCATTAGTAGCGGCATAAGTCAAACCGTTTTTGCAACTAGTGCAGACTAGAAACGCATGATTCATTTATTATTTATCCGAATTTTGAAATAGATAATTCCTTTTTTTTTTTATTATAAGCTTTTATTTAGTTTCACCTGACGGCTGTCTGTTATCAAATCTTGCAAGCTAAATTTGATACAGTTCCCGGTGTCCGATTGATTTGAAATTCTGCACCCATGTATAACCCTGATGACAATGCAATATTATAAAAAAAAAATTTCGATAGGTGGCGCGTGGGTCGCTATATTTTCAAAATTCGCAATTATGGTCCGATTTAGCTGAAATTCGTAACATGTATTACTACCATGAAAAGAAATATTTTTGTAAAAAAAATTCCGCTAGGTGGGACCGATTTGGCTGATATTTTACGTGTGTGTTACTTAATTAATTTCTAAATGTTAAAAAAAAATTGGACCAGCTAGGTGGCGCGTGAGTCGCTTTATTTGAGAATTACGAAGGTCTGTTTTCAGTGTCGATTAATTCGTTTTTCAACGAACTTCCCGTTGAGGTAGGATCTTAAAATTTTCATCATCGCTTAGTTTTATACCCCAATGCACTATAATAAAAAAATAATTCCGATAGGTGGCGCATGGGTTAAGATATTTGAACAATTTTATTTACAGAGATTTTGCTTTCGATTTTGAACTAACTCCCCGTTGAGCTGGGGTTTTGAAATTTTCACCATCGATCAGGTTTTACTGACAATGCATTATACAAAAAAAAAAAATCTAAAATATTGCTTTATTTGCAAAAATCCAATCATCACCCAAGTTTAGTCGTTTTTCCCTATTGCCATAGAAAGAAGATTGGAATTCGCCGTGTGGTGTATTCCAAAAGTACCTTTACTTACCACGCGGCGAATACCTTTACTCTTATGAGCATTGTCTATTGATATGCAGATGGCGCTGAAGAATGCAACAATCGGCTAAATCCTTCACTCTTTTGAGCAATTATGCATAAAAAGTTGTCTTTGCTGATTTTGAATTATTAAATTGAAGAAAAAAGGAAACAGCTAATTATTATTGAAACGCAGCTCTAATTAATTATAAGCTTTTATTTAGTTTCACCTAAAGGCTGTCTGTAATCAAATCTTGCAAGCTAAATTTGATACACTTCCCGGTGTCCGATTCATCTGAAATTCTGCACCCATGTATAACCCCGATGACAATGCAATATTATAAAAAAAAAAATTTCGATAGGTGGCGCGTGGGTCGCTATATTTTCAAAATTCGCATTTATGGTCCGATTTAGCTGAAATTCGTAACATGTATTATACCCCTTTTACATTATTCAAGTCTTGAATTCAATTCTGCCGCGACATAGGCGAAGGGGGTGAGAAGCGAGAGGAAGAGTACACTTGAAAGCGTACCGTCAACTCGTTTCAAGTTTATCTTGCTATCTCTTTCACTCCTCCTTGTACCCCCATATTTTGTTTCATAATTGCTTTCAAGAAAAATTGACAAGTGTGGACACGAATAGAAAACACAAAAGAGAACGCCAGCAGAGTTGAAAGCAATACTTGACAAATGTAAAACCGGAGTATCTACCATGAAAAGAAATATTTTTGTAAAAAAAATTCCGCTAGGTGGGGCTGAGATAGCGGTAATAAAAACTCAAAATCGTAATTATGGACCGATTTGGCTGATATTTTACGTGTGTGTTACTTAATTAATTTCTAAATATTAAAAAAAAATTGGACCCGCTAGGTGGCGCGTGAGTCGCTTTATTTGAAAATTATGAAGGTCTGTTTTCAGTGTCGATTAATTCGTTTTTCAACGAACTTCCCGTTGAGGTAGGGTCTTGAAATTTTCATCATCGTTTAGTTTTCTGCCTCCACGCAAAATAACAAAAAATAATAATTCCGATAGGTGGCGCACGAGTAGAGATATTCGAAAGTTTTCATTCCAGGAAATTTTGCTTTTGATATTGTACTAACTTGCAGTTAAGGTGGGATTTTGCAAATTTTCATCATCGTTCAGGCTTCGCTAACAGTAAATAAAAAAATTAGCTTAATTTCAAAAATCCCATTTATCGTTTAGTTTAGTCTTTATTCCAATATCCCAAAAGTAACTTTATTAATCACGCGGCTTTATTGTAAAAGATTCTATGGTTTCTGTTGCTGCTAGCTGCCGATTGATGTCGCTGCGACATTATTGCCTCTTGTTGATAAACCGAAAGTATCTTTATTAACCACGCGGCTTTATTGTAAAAGATTCTATGGTTTCTGTTGCTGCTAGCAGCCGATTGATGTCGCTGCGACATTATTGCCTCTTGTTGATAAACCGAACTAAAAAGTAAAAAATAAAATTAAAGAAAAAAAAACTTTTTTAAAAATAAGTAAAAAATAAATTCACTGTAAAGGAATATAACACTTTATAAGTTCATTGTAACCTTTAAAGATAATTTGGCTTCTTCGTCTGCCACAAAATAATTCCATATTGTACATAATTATATATTTCTAACATTAAAACTTTACACCTAAATTATTAAATCTTCCAGTATATATCACATTCCTAATTTTATTAATAATAAAAGCGTGTTAAATTTTGATGGTATAATTAAGAACATTTAGGACCTTCTTTTCTATTTGATGGTATGTATTATTAAGAACATTCAGGTGTTAAATTTTGATGGTATAATTAAGAACATTTAGGACCTTCTTTTCTTTTTGATGGTATAATTAAGAACATTCAGGATCTTCTTTTCTTGCTATCGAAATTTAACACGCTTTTATTATTAATAAAATTAGGAATGTGATATATACTGGAAAATTTAATAATTTAGGTGTAAAGTTTTAATGTTAGAAATATATAATTATGTACAATATGGAATTATTTTGTGGCAGACGAAGAAGCCAAATTATCTTTAAAGGTTACAATGAACTTATAAAGTGTTATATTCCTTTACAGTGAATTTATTTTTTACTTTTTAGTTAATTTTATAAACCAATAATAAAAGCTTATTTTTAAAAAAGTTTTTTTTTCTTTAATTTTATTATTATTTCCTATGCTCATACATTCTGCTAAATGTAGATATGTATGTATGTTATAATTGAAAATAGCTTGATAACAACGACCAATGCAGAACAATTTTTTTTAAATATCATTATTTTAACAATTTGATCGCAAGGGGTGACAAAAAAATTCAATATCTTTGGAATGGTATGAATGGACACAAATTTTTTTTTTGATTATTAAAGGTGACTGTTTTACGCGTTATTTTTCATATTTTGAAATTTTTTTGATCGTACAGAACGAAAAAAAAAATATTTGTTTAAAAAAAATGATTTAAAGTATAATTGTTTAAACAATAAGATCGCATAAAAATACTTATAATATAGTAAAAACAATTATCTGTAAGTAAAAAAAAAAAAAATTGATTTATCTGCAGTAGTTTATGAGAAAATAATTTTTCAATATTATCATGTTCTGAAAATTATCAACCTCCAATAACAATAACAAAGACATGAATTTTGACGAAATATTTTTAGCACGAGGTTTGAGTCTGGCCCACTATCCAATGAAATGACAAGTTTCAAAATCGGCGGGGTTTTGAAAAAAAAAACCAAAATTTTGTGCACACTTCACATGGCTTTACCCTCTATATTGTTTATTTTTGCTTTGCACTCTATTAGCTTTAAGACTTTAAGACTTGAAAATCGAGATCTTTCGAATGGAGCCATCGGGGTTTGATATCTCTTTTAGTTTGCGAGATATTGAGTGAAATTTTTAAATTTTTTATATTTAAGATACATTTTTTGTTTGGTTATAAGCAGAATGTGTTTATATGTGAAAAACTGATTATTTTATTTTTATAAAAAACCAAATGCAATATTTAACTAATTTCAAACATCTTAAATTTAGACCAAAATCCGATAATTATTTCTCGTATGTCATACATTGTTCCGGCAAAACTGTTGCCAAATGTAACATACGACAAAACTTTACGGAAGAAATCCTATATATACTCTAAAATAATTAACAAACCCCTTTAAAAATGAATTAATTAAAGAATTTCGTGGACGGTGACATTCTCCCAAACTTTGGTTCTAAATGCAATGAAGCGTTTTTGAGAAATTGAACTCGAAACTTCAAGTCTCAATTTCTAAAAGTCGGAGTTTAAGCCACATACGTATATATTTAAAGTTACTTCCGGCGTAGCGAAATAATGAAAAACACTCGAGGTAGCTTACGCTAACTAGTCTTTATTAAAGCCGACGAATAACTAACTAACTTACAATATTTTAAAGCTATTTGTACACAATATTAAAGCAGGTATAAATCGTATGATCTTTCTAACAGGACTGCAAAATCATATGATATTAACTGCACTCCCTCGTGAAGGGTGGATACCTTGCCGCGGTACGAGGGCTTAAGTCGATAGCCACAGGGCTACGCTGCCCTTGTGATCATAGCTCCGTACGGCACTTCATCACGAGAGCAGCCTAGCCTCTCTGGCGCGACGACAAAGATCTTCCCCCTCCCAATCCAGGGTGTTATGCGAAACCGTGCCCATTGGACGTTTGCAGCCGGGAGGCAAATCGTGGCTGTATTTGAACGGAGCCTCTCTGATACCGGGTTGCCTCAGAGAGTAAGCATGGCCTCACCGCGGTACGGGGCTCTGCCGCGGCGGACGACACATTTTCCCCTACTCTTCCCTTGACCCTAAGCTGGCCTTGTCCGGCGATGGGTCGTACGAACAAGATGAACTCAAATAACCTTAATAAGAACGAAAAACCTAAAAAACAAACAACGACAAATTTCACTCCTCAGCAAAGAAGAGCTATGGAGGAGCAGGCGAAAAAGCAACAACAACGCCGGAGGACAACCTCCATTCCACAATCAAGGGGGGGATCGACAGCGATGGCAACTACGAGTCGGTCAACCAACCCTCTATCGAGTAAGATCGACTTGATGGGAGCTAGCACCTGTGCGGTTGCCAACGCAGCTAAGCGGACAACGGCGGATGCTAAACTCCCATCAACCGCTGATATGAAAACCAGTATCTTTACGTCTGTGGCAGCGGTCTCACGACCTGGCCTCGGAGTTTCGAAGGAGAAGGAAGCTGCAACTGAGATTTCGGCAAGGAGAGCGACCGCGATGGCAACTACGGGTCCGCACTCCCGGGAGACATCTCCCCGCCGCTTCACATACCACGAGAAAAGATTGGCTGCAAAGATCCTGAAGAGGTATGAAGGGGTACCGCAGGAATCGCTGTCGCCGAATTCCAATAAATCGGTAGAGCTAGCGAATGCTGTGATACCGGATTTCCAAAGTTCTTACATGCCAAAGAGGTTAAAAGTTAACCCTTTCAAGCGCCAGAGTTAAATCCCCCTCCCAAGCGGCATCAGAATACCCCTGGAGCGGGCAAACTAAGCTTTGCTGAGGTAACCAAGAACAGGATCCTTATAGGCGTCCTTGACCGAGGCAATGACAGTCTGGCCATCCCCAAGGACCGGTGGCGTTACGTGCGAAATGAACTCGGCAACATTCTTCTCAACGTTGCTCCGGAGTTTCCGGGTAGTTCGGCGCGGGTAACGGATGCGGGTTGGCACCAGGGTCAGATTAAATTACTCGCATGCGAGGATGTAAAAACCGTAGCACTGTACAAGGCAGCAGCTGCTAAACTGGGTGAAGTCTACAAGGGCGCGAAGATAGAGGTCGTCGACTGGAAGGACATTCCAGCTCGTCCACGGGCAAGGGCGTGGATTCCGGCCATCCCTGACGAACCCGAGAGAATTCTCGGGATGCTACGGTTAATGAATCCGTCCCTCCCAACGCATGACTGGAGTGTCAATCTGGTCGGGGATGTGGTAGGGCCCGACAGGCAGGTGGTGTTCACCATGAATAAAGAGCCAATCGAGCACCTCAAAAGGTGCAATGGCTTAGTACACTACAGCGTAGGCCAGATCGTTATCCACGTATATCGTGGTGATGCTCAGCGCGCTGCCTTCTCGGCTGCTCCGGGGGAACCGGAAAACGAATTACCTGAAGAGGAAGCGGAGGATTCCGATGCGGAAAGCATGTTATCCGCCACGTCCCTTGGCGATAATGCTGTGAACAACTCGGAGATGGAGGACAGCCTACAGGACGAGGAAGCCCTCGACGTCACGGTGGTAGCAGCCAACGCTGAGCGATTAACATCTAACGCTACAGACAGCAGGACTCCTGCAACGCCATATCGGGCAGTTAAACGGAACAACTCGTCGTTGATAGGCAACCTCCGGGATGGGGCAAACCTCGACGATATGGGGACGGCAGGGAAGTCTGTGCGCTCTCATGTTGGTGGTGCTCCAGATTAATCTTCACAAATCTAAAGTGGCTTCGGCTGCTTTAAGTAGTCGTCTTTCTAAAGACGACGTGGATGTGGTCCTCATCCAAGAACCCTGGGTCAATAGCTCGAGAATCTGCGGATTGGGGACTAAGGGCTTCAAGCTCATTCGAGGCAGCGAGGAGAGCAAAGTCAGAACGTGTATTTTGGTCAAGTCTGAGTTGAACTCCTTTCTCCTACCTAACTACACCAATGGTGATATTACCGCTATCAGTCTAACGGTCGACAGCACCCGCCTGACGCACAGTGGTCGATTTGAAATATTTAGGCGGCCAAAACTATTTTTGGACATTAATGGCTTCGAAAGACTGTATTTTAAAAAACTATCTATTTATTTTAAAAAATAAATAAAATTAAAGAAAAAAAAAACTTTTTTAAAAATAATCTTTTATTATTGGTTTATAAAATTAACTAATAAAATTAAAGAAAAAAAAACTTTTTTAAAAATAAGCTTTTATTATTGGTTTATAAAATTAACTAAAAAGTAAAAAATAAATTCACTGTAAAGGAATATAACACTTTATAAGTTCACTGTAACCTTTAAAGATAATTTGGCTTCTTCGTCTGCCACAAAATAATTCCATATTGTACATAATTATATATTTCTAACATTAAAACTTTACACCTAAATTATTAAATTTTCCAGTATATATCACATTCCTAATTTTATTAATAATAAAAGCGTGTTAAATTTCGATAGCAAGAAAAGAAGATCCTGAATGTTCTTAATTATACCATCAAAAAGAAAAGAAGGTCCTAAATGTTCTTAATTATACCATCAAAAAAGTTTTTTTTCTTTAATTTTATTTAAAATGTTTTTATTAGGTCGCTTTCGTCGTTCTTGTGCCCGGATTTTTGCATTCGATTTTGAACCAACTTCCTGTTGTGCTAGGGTCTTGAAATTTTCACTACTGTTCAGGTCGCGATGACAATGCAATATTATGAAAAAAAAATCCGATAGGTGCCGCGTGGGTCGCTATGTTTTCAAAAATCGCATTTATGGTCCGATTTGGCTGAAATTCGGAACAAGTATTACTACTATGAAAAGAAATATTTTCCTTAAAAAAATTCCGCTAGGTGGAGCTGAGATCGAGGTAATACAAGCTGAAAATCCTAATTATGGACCGATTTAGCTGATATTTAGCGTGTGTATTACTTAATCAATTTCCAAATATTCAAAATTGGACCCGCTAGGTGGCGCGTGAGTCGTTCTATTTAAGAAATGCGAAGTTCTGTTTTCGGTGTCGATTAATTTGTTTTTCAACGAACTTCCCGTTGAGGTAGAATCTTGAAATTTTCATCGTCGTTAGTTTTCTGGCCCCACGCAGTATAAGAAAAAAATAATTCCGATAGGTGGCGCACGGATAGTGATATTTGAAAAGTTTCATTTCCAGAGATTTTGCTTTGGATTTTGAACTAACTTCCCATTGAGCTGGGGTTTTGAAATTTTCACCATCGTTCAGGTTTCGCTGACAATGCATTATACAAAAAAAAAATACAAAATATTGATTTAATTGCAAAAGTCCCATTTATCGGCCTATCTTCCTTATTGCTATCTGAATATTTCGTACATATGCTATAATGCGCATGCTATAATGCGTTTTCAGCGCCATAAACAGCATCGAAATATCGAATATTTCATCTGCATACATTTAGGCGCAGCCACTGTTGCACAAAGGAAAGATAATGTGCTTTATAAGGCTCATGTAACCATAGGCACACCGCGTAATGCGTGTAAACGTAGAAAATTGCAGAATGCGTAAATGAACTGTCAACATTTTTATGGAACGAAGTTTACACAGATTCGGTAAACTTCCACGAGGAGTTTAGTGTGTAAACACCTCCAAAATTTACCCAATTCGATTACGCTGTTCGACATGCAGTTTTTCAAAGCAGTCAATGCACACTAGACAAAAATAGAAGAATAGCTAAAAAATGGGTCAAAAATTAAATTAATAAGAATTTCATAATAAAAAGTATTCACATAAATTTATCTATATCGTTCATCTAACTGAGCTGTTAAATGTATATATTTACGCTTTCGTTAAGTTATATGGTTACATGAGTACCACTAATATGACACAGAATATCCAATTACAATCTTAGAAATTTTCACAGACTCACAACTAAAAAGTATAAAATAAAAAATAGAATACAAAAATATTTTTAATTTACAATGTTTTTAAAACGAACTAAAAACTGGAAAATAATTTCCCCTCTGCCTACATAGATTCTTCACCACGTAAAGCTTATCTGGAACATTTGTGAGTGGGAATTCTTATAGGTATTTAATAGTACTTGGAGTTTGAAATGTATAAAAACATTTGGCGCTTGCTATATTGTGAAAAGATGTTTTTTTTTTAGAAAAGCTCATATCGGTAATAAGATTGTTAGAAATTAATGCTAACCATCTTTAGCGTGCGCCAATGTTTTTATACCTTTCAAACTCCAAGTACTATTTAATACCTATAAGAATTCCCACTCACAAATGTTCCAGATAAGCTTTACGTGGTGAAGAATCTATGTAGGCAGAGGGGAAATTATTTTCCAGTTTTTAGTTCATTTTAAAAACATTTTAAATTAAAAATATTTTTTTATTCTATTTTTTTTTTTAAATACATTTTGAAGTCGATATATAGATTTCATATCTACATAGTGAAACTTAAGAAAACGTCTACATACCATTAATTAATACCAGCAACCTAGTCCCAAGTGGAATTACCCCAAGATATATGCCCAATGTGACCAATAGTTAATTCAATTGCAACTCGATCAGTCTTCTTAAATAAACACGAATGGTGTAAAACGAAGCCTCACAAATCTTCCGAAGGACTTTTCACTCGAAAAACTGATAATAATAATAAATAAGCGTTTTCAATGCCAAACAATCTCCCATATTTGAAGACATGCATGGATGAAGGAGGTATGTCGCATTCTCACTCAATTTCTGTTTTTGGCATTGCTGAATAGTGTTTATGCAGATCTATATTTCTGTCTTATCAGAATCTGCCTATCGTCAAAATTGTAGAAGATAATTCATGGATGAAGGGGGTATGTACACAACTTTTCAATATTATTTGTGGAAGAAGGGGGTATGTTTCTATTTTTTCATATAAAACACTAAATATAAACTTATGCTTTTTATTGCATATTATGCAATGTCTTTTATGGCTTTGCAATTTTTTTGTCAGTTTTCCATAAAGATTCGAAAAAACCTCAAATGTTTAAGCAAAACTTTAAAGTCGATTTTCTCGTTTCACTCAAAATGCGAGATACCCCCTTCATCCATGCATGTCTTCATTTATGATGCAACCTTGTGTCATATCAACGGGAAATACTAGATATTTAGCTAATTACATATATGTATGTATGTGTACAACTATTTTCCTACATAAGTGATAGGAATGTAAGTATGGGCATACAAATGTTTGTTTTGCACTCGTCGCTCAAATAAACATTACAGACCTCCAACTGGCGAGGCGAACCCAAAAGTTAACGAAATACTAAAAGTGAATGAATCTGCTGTGACAATGTGGAGCGAGTGACGAGTTCTATGCCGCGTGTTATTTACATTTTACTTGCAAAAGTGCATCGAAGCATATGTAGGTACGTGTGTACATATGTACATTCATTTGTATGTTTAACTGTAAGTGGAATTCTGCTTTTATAAATACAAATATAAGGTTGTTATGTATCTATGTGAGTTTGAATTTGACCGAATGACGTGCAACACAGCGTATACGCAAAATACAAAACAGGTAATATAAAAGAAAAGAAAGACAAATCTCAATTGGATGACTCCGTTAGCATTTTTCACAAACGCGCTTTTGCACATCAAATTACTAATTATACTGTGAAACGGCCACCGCTGACCGCTTTGTCGCAAACATCACGGCTAAATAAGCATGTCAAAGTCAACCCCCTTTACTAGCTGCTAAATTGGTGCACACTGTATAAATATGTATTTAGTTCTAAGAATAGACTCGGGGAGAGTTGCGAGGGGAAGTAGTCTGATACATTCGCATTGAAACTCATTCGTACGATGCTAGTTAATCTGTACATGAATTCCAGTTTTCGCTAATGCTTAATTTCCATCTCCTAAAATCTCTAAATTCATTTTGCCAAATTTTAGCGACTTTTGCGATTCCAGTGAAAGAAAATCGCTATAAATCTCCATCTTTGCTTCATTTTTTGGCATATTTAAGCGATGAACGCAAAATGAATCAGATAACATAGATCAGCTGTTTTTGACAGCTACTAAGCTAAATTTGCGATTCTGCAATTTTAGCCATCTCGTAAAATCTCCAATTTTCTCCAAAAGCTGGCAAATTCTGGCGACGAAAAAAAGTTGTTGCTAAAACGCAAAAAAATAGGAAAAAGGGTAGAATTATGTTGTTTTAGGCCCTAAAATTACTCAAAAACAATAAATATGTATAATTTATAAGAAAAATTGATATTTAATTATGTATTTGCCCATAATTTTGGAAATTGTATTTTTTATATCCTACTAAAACTGCAAAAAACACGTAGGAAAAAGTCGGGAGAGGAATCAAAAGTTGAGTTTCAGTCCTAGAAATCATAATCCGGAGTCACAAAAGTAATATTATTTATCATTTAAAAGTTATAACTAAAAAACATTCTTTGTTTCCGTATAACAATTTTATAGAGAAAATAATTAAATTAAGGTGTATATAACAATTTAAAATCTGTTCTTAACCGACTTTAATAAACAAACACAAATCTTTTTACCGAAAATGGAATTTATTTTGTAACTAAAAAAGTAGAGTTACGCTGAAAAGTAAGGGATTAGTAGCTAGTAACTTCGGGCGTTTCGGTTTACTTCTGGCTTTTTCTGAGTTGTAATTAGAGCATGCGAGCGAGATTCTTCGGGTTTTCAGTAAAAAGTTTTTGGGGATTTACGAAAGCAACTTTGTCATGGTGTAATGGTTTTTAGCAGTATATGGAAAAACCTGGGACGACGGTGGCCGAAGTCTAAAATATTTTTGACAATTTATAAAACTCATATCGAAATTTTAACCGAATGGAATCAAGGGCGTAGACTCGATGCAATTGTAGTGTTTGTATTATGCAACTAGAGAGGCGGTCGTCGATCTGCCTTATTTAAAGCATGGGTCGGCAGATTTGTAAATGCAAGTGTATAAGTGAGAACGCTTATACACTCGCTGTGGTCGTCCGAACCAAATTTTTAACATTCGCTGACCAAACGAGCGACACTCCACGCGATGTGGTTTCGCCCCTTGCCCAGCGACGACTAAATCATTTGGTAAACAAAGAGCGCAACGTGTCTGTGTGATGAATACAACTTGTTTGACTGATCTTAAGATCTATTTGGCGCCGATGCTTGATTTAAAGGCAAACCGAATAGAAGCAGTTTGATCAAACATATGCACGTATATATATATGCGCTCATCTCTCCATACAAAATTTAAGCGCAAACGTGTTTAAAAAAGATGCCCAATAACTGACGGCAATCCTCCAAACGTTTTCCCATTTCTCTGCTAACTAAATTAAGTGTCGTACACGGCTAAAAATTTGGACCTAAATTTTAAACTTTTTTGGACTACATATATGACCAAACCAAATTTGATTTCAAATTCAATCTAGGCCAGTTTTCTAGGAAATTTGCTAAATGAATCGGGTTTCAATTATAAACCAGAAATGTTGTAACAATTTTTTTAAGATAAAATAATTTTTATGTCCGTTGGCGGGAATTCGAACCAAGACTCCCCGCGTCATTCCCGTCTGCTCTACCACTGAGCTACATCGCACAAATAAATGTTTTTGGCAAAATTCAATCTTGAATAAGCTTTCAAAAATAAATTTGAATTTTCAAACCCAAAAGTTTAAATTTTAAACCGAAAAGTTTTAAGAATAAAATAAAATTTAAAAAATGTGGCAGCTGTCAGGGTTCGAACGAAAACGCTCAGGAGTCACAGCCGACTGTTCTACCGCTGAGCTATGACGCACATGAAGTTTTTGTGAGCAAAATTCAATTACATTCAAACAAACCAAAAAAAAAAAAAATTTAGACTGCTTTTTATACCTTTCATGAACATGAAATGGTATTATAACTTTGGTCCGATGTTTGTAATTATGAGAAGAAGAAGAGATAGACCCATCAATAAGTATACCGAAATGATCAGGATGACAAGCTGAGTTGATTTAGCCATGTCCGTCTGTCTGTCTGTCCGTCTGTCTGTTTGAACGCAAACTAGTCCCTCAATTTTTGAGATATCTGGCTGAAATTTTGTATGTGGCCACCATTTTGTAATATAGGAATCATTTGTCGGAACTGACAAGATCGGACCAGTATAACATATAGCCCCCATACAACCGATTGTTCAGATATAAGGTTTTTTGACCAAAACTTCTGCAATTAAAAATTTAGGAACGTAAAATTTTGCAACTCGACTACTTTCTATTTATGTAGTGTATATAGTGAAAATCAACGAGATCGGGCAAATGTAACATATAGCCCCCATACAACCGATTGTTCAGATATAAGGTTTTTTGACCAAAACTTCTTCAATTAAAAAGTTAGGAACGTAAAATTTTGCAACTCGACTACTTTCTATTTATGTAGTGTATATAGTGAAAATCAACAAGATCGGGCAAATGTAACATATAGCCCCCATACAACCGATTGTTCAGATATAAGGTTTTTTGGCCAAAACTTCTGCAATTAAAAAGTTAGGAACGTAAAATTTTGCATCTCGAGTACTTTCTATTTATGTAGTGTATACAGTGAAAATCAAAAAGATCGGGCAAATGTAACATATAGCCCCCATACAACCGATTGTTGCAATTAAAAAGTTAGGAACGTAAAATTTTGCAACTCGACTACTTTCTATTTATGTAGTGTATATAGTGAAAATCAACAAGATCGGGCAAATGTAACATATAGCGCCCATACAACCGATTGTTCAGATATAAGGTTTTTTGGCCAAAACTTCTGCAATTAAAAAGTTAGGAACATAAAATTTTGCAACTTGAGTACTTTCAATTTATGTAGTGTGTAGAGGAAAATCAAGAAGATCGGGTAAATATAACATATAGCCCCATACAATCGGTTGTTCCGATATAAGGTTTTTTGGCCAATACTTCCGCATTTAAAAAGTTAGGAACGTAAAATATTGCACCTTTAGTACTTTCTACATATGTAATGTGTATAGTGTAAGTCAGTACAATTGAACACGTATAATATATAGCCTCCATACAATCGATTGTCCCGATAACTCGGATCCTATTATTTTGTAAGTTTTTTTAAATTATAACAAAGATGTGTAATGTGTATAGTAAATATAGTTAAATTGAAACAGGCTGTACTGGGGATCGAACAGTGAAAATCGTGACGCTTATTCATGAAAGGTATATAGCCTTCGGCACAGCCGAAGACAGCTTTCTTTACTTGTTCATTTAGATTTTAAATTGAAACCAAAAGAAATTGAAAATCTTTGTAGGTATTTGAACGGTTTGAAATATTGTAGAAAAAAGATTGAAAAATTGATTAAACTTTATACGGGTTTAAAATTTAGGTTCATTTTTTTAGCCGTGTAGTTTAACATCCAAAATTTACATTTTCCGTTCTTTCTCCGGGTCATTATCATCAGCAAGCGCAAACAATTGCACGACTTTCGGTAGATTATGTTCTAAGCCAGTTCAGTTCTTTCGCTCGAAATGCTTTCTCCAACATCAGAATAAAAGGATTGTATGGTGGGAAGTCGCATTATTGCCATGCCAGGCCCTTTTGTTTGGAGAGGTCATTTCCGCCCAGGTATAAAGCTTTGCGGGACCGCCCTGTTGTGAACTGGACGGAGCACTTATAAGTTCCAATCATTGTTAGGAATTGGACTAGGGGGTTTTTGGTTCCCTGCTATTAAGCAATAATCAAGAAAACTGTTCTTTAATACCTTTAGTAAGAACTGGAAGTCGTTTCCCGGTCGGCCTTTAAATCTTTTTCAAACAATATCGTGCAATCATTTGCTTACAAAGCGAGATAAACCAATTCTGGTGGGGTAGGAAGTCTTGAAATATAGAAGTTCCACAGAAGCGGACATGAAACACCATCCTGTGATACCCCTACAAGGTTTTAATTTTACGTTTATGACTATGACAGATGATTGTCGACCACTCAGTTAGTTTGCGGACCAACGCTTGAGACATGGACGGAGCGACGAGCTATCCAGACCGGAAACCGGTATAACAAAAGTGGTCATAATCAGATAACGACAGCAGTGAATTGTGTTTCGATGTTTATTCTTTCTATTTTTATAAGCTTATTTGATGTTCATGCCTTCATAAAAATCCTGGACCATAAAGTTGGAGGGGTCAACCAAATCGTTCTCCCTGCAGTCGGACTAGTATTTCCGCATAGTGAGTGATTAAAGAAATAGTAAAGCCATGTGAAGTGTGCACAGGTAAAATCACTTTATCGACGATTTTGAAAACTATCGTTTCATTGGATAGTGGGCCAGACTTAAACCTCGTGCTAAAAATATTTCGTCAAAATTAGTGTCCTTGTTATTGTTATTGGAGGTTGAATTTTTGATAATTTTCAGATCATGATAATATTGAAAAATTATTTTCTCATAAACTACAGCAGATAAATCAATGAAATTTTTTTTTACTTACAGATAATTGTTTTTACTATATTATAAGTATTTTTATGCGATCTTATTGTTTAAACAATTATACTTTAAATCATTTTTTTTTAAACAAATAATTTTTTTTTTTTTCGTTCTGTACGATCAAAAAAATTTCAAAATATGAAAAATAACGCGTAAAACAGTCACCTTTAATAATCAAAAAAAAAATTTTTGTCCATTCATACCATTCCAAAGATATTGCATTTTTTTGTCACCCCTTGCGATCAAATTGTTAAAATAATGATATTTAAAATTTTTTTTTTAAACAAATAACATTTTTTTTTCGTTCTGCATGCCCAAAAAAAATTTAAAATATGTCAAATAGTGCGAAAAACGGTCATCTTTGGTAATAAACCAATTTTTGTCCTTTCATACCAATCCACAGATTTCTTATTATTTTGTCACCCTTTGCGCTCTCCCAATGCGAAAAATTATGCAATTCAGATTCAAGATGAAATCCAGGCACACCATTGGTCAAACACTCAAGTAACCATACACCCTTACGTAATTTACTATCGTGCTGATGGTGTTCTACATCACTTATATTTTGTGATTATATCGGAAAAACTAACTCATGATTCAAGTTCAGTTCACTTGTTCAATACAAGACTTGCGAATTATATGAAAAAAAATTTGGGTCCAGGAATGTAAAAAAATTGTTCTATTACTATGACGGAGCCGCAGCGCAATACAAAAATAAATTTAACTTTTTAAATTTATATAATCACGAAGAAGACTTTGGAATTGCAGCTGAGTGGAACTTTTTCGCGAGATACCACGGTAAGGGAGCTTGCGATGGGGTGGGGGGCACTGTCAAAAGGCTGGCACGAAAAGCAAGTATGCAGCGTATTGCGGAAAATCACATACGCGACGCTCGAAGTCTTTTTGAATGGGCAGAAAATGCGTTTCAGGCAATAGATTTCGATTTTTGCTCCCAAGTGGATCACGACGCTCATTAAAAGAAATTTCAAAATCGCACAAGTAAAGCCATAGCAATAAAAAACACACGGCAATTCCATCATTCTCAACCAATGTTTAACAAAAAGATTCGAAGTCAAATTTTCTCAAGTGATGAATCAAGTGTGGAAAATATTATTTGGCAAACGTAAAACAAAAAATTACTCTGAACAATTTTGAAACCATTTTCTACAAGTTATGGTGGAATATGTCAGGTTAATTTGTAACAAACATATTGTTAAATATGTATGTATGTACCTATGTATTGAATATGTAGGTTTACGTATTGTGAAACAATTACCTTTTTTCCTAATATCTTACAACTAATAAAGATATAAAATATAGACTTAAAAACGTTATCCCTTTTTATTATTTCCTATGCTCATACATTGTGCTAAATGTAGATATGTATGTATGTTATAATTGAAAATAGCTTGATAACAACGACCAATGCAGAACACTATTGTTCAGCACACCACCCAACGGTCTATGTGCAACGCATTGGGAGAGCGCAAAGGGTGACAAAAAATAATAAATCTGTGGATTGGTATGAAAGGACAAACATTTTTTTATTACCAAAGATGACCGTTTTTCGCACTATTTGACATATTTTCAATTTTTTTTGAGCATGCAGAACGAAAAAAAATGTTATTTCTTTAAAAAAAATGTTTTAAATATCATTATTTTAACAATTTGATCGCAAGGGGTGACAAAAAAATGCAATATCTTTGGAATGATATGAATGGACAAAAAATTTTTTTTTGATTATTAAAGGTGACTGTTTTACGCGTTATTTTTCATATTTTGAAATTTTTTTGATCGTACAGAACGAAAAAAAAAATTATTTGTTTAAAAAAATGATTTAAAGTATAATTGTTTAAACAATAAGATCGCATAAAAATACTTATAATATAGTAAAAACAATTATCTGTAAGTAAAAAAAAATTAATTGATTTATCTGCAGTAGTTTATGAGAAAATAATTTTTCAATATTATCATGTTCTGAAAATTATCAAAAATTCAACCTCCAATAACAAAGACACGAATTTTGACGAAATATTTTTAGCACGAGGTTTGAGTCTGGCCCACTATCCAATGAAATGACAAGTTTCAAAATCGGCGGGGTTTTGAAAAAAAACCAAAATTTTGTGCACACTTCACATGGCTTTACCCTACTTATATCGAGATGTAGGCAGCTGCGGTAACGACTATGATGCCAAAAACAAAGAAGTGAAATACCATCGGTTCAAGTAACAACAGCAATAAAAACCTAACAACAATCCAGATACAAAGTGGAAAGTCAGTGGCAAGCAACAAGCAAAAGATGTCAACAACAAAGCTGAGCTACGTTGCAACAACAATCAACGCTTATTTACTATTTACTACAGTAAGAATGGTTGTTGCCTCGGCACATCCATTTAGAAAATATAGAAAGTCCGACAGTTGTTGACTGCACTGTTCCGCGGCTATGGTTACTTCTGTGCACACAAATGTCTAGAAGTTTATTCTTATATGTAAACTTTGTATATAAAGCAAAAGTCGGAGTGCATTTAAATGTTTGAGTTCAGTTATGTTTGCCGGCGAGGTTGTTGACGCACGTGGCCGAAAGGTCCCAAATGGTGTGACAAAACAGATGCAGGACTGATGCGAACAGCAAAAGGAAAGAGAGGTTAAAGTGTTGCTGGTGTTTTTTTTTACGATTACTAAGTATGCCGTATTTTCGTCTGGGTGCCCGCGTTTTCACTTGTCAGTCTGCTTAACTATAATGTGAATACTTGGTTATGGGGGTTGAGCAATTGAGATTCGACTTAAGATCAGGATTATTGGAAACCATACATACAGAGCTCCTAAACACAGAAAAGTATGTTCATACATCAGACTAACAGTGGAAAATTTAAGTAACATTCGTGATAAAACGGGATTAAAGATACCTCAAATACTCAGAAATTGTTCAAGGTACCTAGTGTGCGATAAGCTGGGGGACTTGATTACAATAGACTCGGGATAATCTTTAGTAAGGTTTTTTGTCTCAAAAATTCGTTTAGCTATAAAATATTACCCGTTAGCCCGGCGAGTGGAATACTACCGCGTGAATCAGTAACGCTGCAGTTGTAAGGACTAACGTAACTTTCTACACCAGATCGGTTCATATTGTTGACTGCACAGCAGTCAGAGGAGCTCGGAGTATTTTCTCTCACGTGAAACATGCCGTGGTTCGATGTCATCATCCGTAGCACGAAATACATTGAACCTAATATGAGCATTATTTCAACTGAGATACTGTCCGGATAGTGATAGAAATTCCCCCAGATTTAAAGCACTATATCGATAAAGAGTCCGAGTATATTTCTGCTTTTATCAGCTTGACAAAATTACATTCGAGTTTCTCAAAAAATATGAAGTTGACCCAATTCAACACAAATTGAGAGAGAAGTCAGGCTTAAGTCTGCAGAATATATTATATCATGGGCATTTCTTTATATTTGTAGCTTGTTTTGTCATAATCTGCTCACTGTACTATGTGTATCCGCTTAAAATACAAGTACATACTTGTTAACGCAGCATTTTTTCCGTTTCGTAGGCTCGTTGGCAACTATAATAATTTTTCACATGACAAATTATATGAGGAGCACTATAATTACGGTGACCATAATTTTTTTTTGAAAAAACAGAACTCTTTTTACTTAAGGCTTGGTATTGCCTTCACGTGAAAATTTCGCTACCCGGCTATAAACTATTTAGGGTTACACTCTCATTATTTGGAATAAAAAAGTGTTTTTCATGGCGTAATCATCTCTTTGCAGTAAAAAATGTTGCCAACGTCTTAGAAACATTGAAATTGCAATCTCAAATAATTTCAACCAAAGTGCATCAGTTGAAAGTCATTTTTTTAAGTATATTTTTCCTTTTTGTGAATAGTATTTCTTGATGGTGAGAGACAATTCCTTGTTAATTTAAAACCTTCCATACCACAGTTGCCGTTTTGGCCGAAATGTACGAATTTTTTTCCGGGTACGGAACTTCCAAATTTGGTACGTTTTTGCATTTTAACGTACTCAATTTTTGATTTCGCAGAAGCACTTGACCGCGTTAAACATAAACTAAATTATTTTTTAAATATTTTGAAAGATTTTAAATTTTTCATAAAGTTTTGAAATTTTTGAGCAAACTAACTTTACATTTGTTAAAAAAGTTTGCCGGCTCAAAAAAGCAGAACAAAAACACAACATTTGCTTAAAAACAGAACATTTCTGTTATTTTCCTTAGAAAAAAATATACGCAGAACAAGCTCCTTAAAAACAGAACTGTTCTGCCAAAAACAGAACGGATGGTCACCGTAACTATAATGCAACAACAACAATAACACAATAGCTTTAGAAATAGTAATAGTAGCAACTGCAACGGTTATAACAATAATAACAACAAGCCAGGAAACTAATTTCTTCTAAAACCGACATTATATACTCAACTGTGGACCTTCGAAAATCTTTAAAGTGTAAGGGGATTGAAAAGTTTGTTGTAGGAATTGATGCGAAGAGTGAGTTGCTTAAGAGGACAACACCCCTTGGCACCCCACTGCCTATCACATTTAGGAGATATTTCTGGAGCCTGTAGAGCTATTAAAAGTAATCACATCAGCCACTTTCGTTTGATACCAATCTTGTATTAGTATATAATTAGTCACTCCTAGTTCATTTTTGGGTCGATAACTCCGATAACCGGTGAGTTATCGAAGTATGGGGTCAACTGCTAAAAAATTAGCTAAAAATATATGGGAAGGCTCAAAAGACGCGTTTTGGCCTCAGGATCACGAATCCGGAAGCTTCTGCTCAGTATTTCTGCTCAGAATACTTTTGCACATTTTTAGGGACGGCCTAATGTGATTATAACAATCACATGAAATCTTGCATTTTTTATTGCAAATATCTTTTCACGAAACCAAAATATTAAAAAAGCGCGTCTTTTGAGCCCTCTCCCATAATTTTAGCTAATTTTTTAGCAAATGACCCCTAAAGCAAGCAAATACCAAAATAAACTACTTAAAGAGGAAGAAAACTAAAAAATGGAGATTTAGCAATTGCGTTTTGTTTATTAATACAACCCATTAAAATAGTTAAGGGGTGGCTCCAACTATCTAACGATTTTACATGGTAAACTTCCGTAACTTGTACTAGTACAGCTGAGTATAAAATTGTTGCAACAATATTTTTGAATAGAAAAATAGCAACAATATAAAAAGATCTGCTGTACAAAACACAAGTTGCTACAAGCAAAAAAAAATAGAAACAAAATAAAGAAGACAACAAAATACACACATACTTAAGTATTAAATACATTTACTAGGGATGTTACGAAAGTTATATTTAGTACCTGGGTGACCGAGCTTGCTCGGTGCTATCAATTTAGCGCTAAATTTATTTACCCAAAATGATCCCAAAATGACCCTAAAATAATTCAAAAATAATCCTAAAATGATCCCAAAAAGACCCTTAAATGTTCCCAAAATGATCCGAAATTGAACCCAAAACGAGCCAAAAATTATCCGAAAATGAACCTAAAATTATTCCAAATTGGTCCAAAAATAATTCCCAAATTACCCCAAAAATACCCTTAAATGCACACTAAACGATCCAAAAAATACACCAAAATGATCCCAAATATATCCTAAAATAATCCCAAAACCACCCCAAAAAGACCCTCAAATGTTCCCAAAGTAACCCAAAAATTAACCGAAAATTACCCAAAATTGTACCAAATTAATCCGAAATTGAACCCAAAATGATCTCAAGCAAGCCCCAAAATTATCCCAAAGTGATGTTCTCAAAATAATCCTAAAATATCCAAATATGATCCAAAAATACAAAATACAATTACAATACGGTAAAATGGTAACCCTGGGTGGCAACCCTACTTGAAAATATTTTAGCTGGTATGTCGGCGACAATACCTTTACTTTGATACCCAAAACTACCCAAAAATGATCCCAAAATGACCCTAAAATGATCCCAAATTGGTCCAAAATAATTCACAAATTACCCCAAAAACACCCTTAAATGTACCCTAAACGATTCGAAAATTACCACAAAATTATCCAAATATGATCCCAAAATAATCCTTGAATAGTCCCTCAGATGTTCCCAAAATAACCCAAAAATTATCCAAATGATGACGTGGCAACCCCCAAATTTATAGTCTTAGAATCAATCATACTATCTACATACCAAATTTCATCCAAATCGGTCAAGCGGTTCTCGAGATAGTACCGGATATAGAAATATATTGTGGTAAGGTGGCAACCCTAGGTGGCAACCCTACTTGAAAATATTTTAGTTGGTATCTCGCCGAAAATACCTTTCATATGATACCCATATTGGCATATCTTGCTCCATAATTAAAAAAAAGGGATAGGTGGCAACCCTGTAAACCGCCCCAAGTGGCAACCCTAAAGTGGGTAGTCTTAAAATCGATCATACTATCACCATGCCAAATTTCAGCCAATTCGGTCAAGCGATTCTCGAGATAGTACCGGATATACAAATATATTGTGGTAAGGTGGCAACCCTAGGTGGCAACTCTACTTGAAAATATTTTAGTTGGTATCTCGCCGAAAATACCTTTCATATGATACCCATATTGGCATATCTTGCTCCATAATTAAAAAAAAGGGATAGGTGGCAACCCTGTAAACCGCCCCAAGTGGCAACCCTAAAGTGGGTAGTCTTAGAATCCATCATACTATCTTTGTGCCAAATTTCATCCCAATCGGTCAAGCGGTTCTCGAGATAGTCCGAACATACAAATATACAAATATACAAGATTAACTCGTTTAAAGATATTAGATTTGAATATAAAACTTGAACTTTTTACGCTTAAAGAATAGTGATGTCACAGCGTCGCGGTTAATTTGACAACTAACCTTACAAAATACGAACGGGCCTCGAGCGTTCAGCAGTCCGTCAGTACGTTGAAACAACTGACAGCAAAATAGACTGCGGGTGTTTGTATGCGTAACATCAAATACGACGGATACGTCAAAATAGAATTTGCTCTAAAATTGACGCACGTGACATAATTGACGTATTGACGGACTGATTCCGCTGAACTCTTTAGAGTGGTTTTCTTTAGTAATCTTCAAAATTATTTGCTTATAAAACAAAAGGGTTCTATACAAACAATTTTTTTCTCCGTCAGATATATTTCAAGGTTTCCTTGAAAAAACGGCTCAATCTCTTAAATTAGAGTTCACATAATTGCTTAACTAGGTATAACCCGTTCGTATTGTGAGAGTTGAAAATTTCTTTTAACAGTTTATTTGAATACGAATATTCGCAACATCTCTCATATGTAGTACGTAAGTGTGAGCCTAAAAGAGCTTGTGAAAAGGCAGACACAGCAAAGTCATACAACAAAAAAATCTTTGAAAATATAATATGAATGCAGATACAGAGCAAATACGAGTACTTCAACAACAGGCAGTAGTCAGTCATGGGCATACAGCGCTCGCCGCCCCCGTCATCTAAAATTCACAATCCATTATACCACAATAATCATCGTCATCACTGCGGTTTTTCTTTTGTTGTTGTTGTTGTTATGACATATTCATCTTAGTTCATTGTTCAGATATTTTTTTTTTTCCAATAGTTGGACAGATTTTGCGACCGAATTGTTGAGTTTCGGATAAGCTTTGCGCCACAAATAGTAAACGGGTTGGAAAGAAAGCCAAAGGCAAGGAAATTATTTTGCTGCCCTTCTCAGCTCATCGTAGCCATTCCGGTTCCCACAACTTTATAATTTAAGAGTTTAGTTAGTACCAAATTTGCTTTTACTTATTTAAACGTTCAGTGCCGTGCATCCAAAGGCAATCTATACCGAAAACATGTATGTATATCTATCAAGGTATTCATTGCATAAGTGATATGAAAGAAGGACTGCATAATTTTAAAAAGGTCTGCAGCAGCTAGCCTCCAAGAGTGCGTGAGTGGGTGACTGGGCGTTACATTAAGGAGCTTGAGGTACAGATGTTTGATGCGCCATTAAATTCTTTGGTTGTTAGGTTTGAAAAACGTACAAACTGCTCGGCGTATCCATAGCAGCGCAGAGCTGTTAAATGTGTGCATAATTGTTAGCATTCACAGATCCGCCCCAGCAAACCAAATGGAGGGAAAATGCTCCTTTCGGAGCTATGAAAATCAAATTGCTCAGAAATAAGGTCTGCTCTAATCCAAAAATGAGCAAAAAATCGGGCTCACTAAGTGGAGTAAAAAAAAAATAGTCCAAAATTCCTCCGAGTCTCGTGAATTTGGGGCGTTCTATGATTCTTTTGCATCTTTATACCTTCCATGAGCATGAAATGGTGTTATAACTCTGGTCCGATGTTTGTAAGTATGAGAAGAAAACTAGAGAGGCCCACCAGTATGTATGCCGATATGATCAGGACGATGAGCTGAGTTCATTTAGCCATGTCCATCTGTCCGTCCGTGTATGTGTTTGAGCGCAACTAGTTCCTCAGCTTTTGAGAGATCTGGCTGAAATTTGGTGTGCGTTCGTCATTTTATGTGAAATTAATTATTGCGGAAACCAGTAAGATCGGATCAATATAACATACAGCTCCCATAGAATCGATTTTTCCAACAAAAGGATTTTGGGCTATAACTTTTGTAATTCAACAGGTAGGAACGAGAAATTATGTTTTTTGCACTTGTAATGTCCGTGTTGAAATCAGTAGGAATCAGTAAGAACTTTTCACATAGCCCCATACAATCGATTGTTCTTAAAAAAGACCGGTTAGGCTATATACCTTTTATTTAGCAGCGTAAAAACGAAAAATGTGTTTATAGTTTGTACATGTTTTAAATAACGTGACTCATATTCATAAAAGGTATGCAGCCTTCGGCACAGCCGAAGACGGCCCTTTCCTTACTTATTTGGATTCACATTGGAACTTTTTATTGATGCTTTTTCTGAATTCGGATCATTATTTTGGAGCGCTCCGGGTTCGTTTAGTTGGGATATATAATTTTGAAATCCACGTAAGTTGTTAGTCCTCACTGCAGTGAAGTGGTAGTGTACTCGGCCTACTATACCAGTATTCGTGGATCTCAGGCCGGTAAAATTAACATAAAAAAATCTTTAGAAAAAAGTTTTTCTGAACAGGGGACATACGTTTTTTTATTAAATTAAATTTTAAGAAATTGCCTTGATAGCCCGAACCAAATAACAATTGAAATAACAATAATTCTCACAAAGCCAAATTTTGTCAGGAGCTGCGGTTCACCCCCAGAAAGAAAACGTCAAAAGTCCTCATCGAACTCGCTTGTGCTGAAAAAGTTATTCGGGGTCAAAAGTCGGGAAAAATCGAAAAAAAAAACTGTAAAACTTTCAACTATTGTCCCCCAATAACTTTTGTAGAACAAACGGGATCGATGAGAACTTTTGCAGTTTTCTTCATGGGGGAGGCGAAGCTCCTTACCGTACTAGTATTTTTTGATGTTATGCATGGAGAAAAGGTGGCTCTAGCTCGAGACATAAAGGCTTTATAAAAATAACTCTATTCATTGTCAATGGGGAACTTCGTGACAAATAAACGGTAGACAAAAAATTGTCTACGCATACTAAAGTTTCCTAGAAGAATCATGAAAAGTCCATACTAGACATATATTTTCATATAATTTCCAAAGCTAATTTTGCAACTGCGATATCTTAGAACTTGTAACTCTTAGTGAAAAAGTGTTAGGACTATAGGTTAGGTTAGGTTATACTTGTAGAGAATTTCAAGGTCTACAATTTTTCGGAAAAACTTACCGGTTTCGAGAAAAGTCCACAAAACCCAAAATCTTGACCTTTGACCCCGAATCACTTTTTTAGTAAACATGGGATCGCTTTTATAGTAAACCTAAGCTCTCTACTAAAATTTGGCTCTGTGGGAATTATTCTTGCTTAACCACGATATGAGGCGCTCAGCGCCAAAACTGCCTAACCCACATTGTAAAAAAGATCAAACTGACTATACTAATCTAACCGTAACTTTTAAAATAAATACTAGAAAAACTTCCTATTACATAGTATAACACTAGGTTATACTACCTGCTGAAATCTGTTTTACCTAGTTTTTTTTTTGTATATATTTCTCTGCTGAAATGCAGAGCGAAAGTGGTACGCGTAATAAAGCAATTAAAGAAAAACAATATCCTATTGTTAGTGGAACTAACACTAATGCTGATTTGGAAGTGTTCGTGCGTTATAAATGGCTCCATGTATCTTCTTTTAAGTCGTCCGTTACTGAAGAGCAAATTGCTGGGTATATTTCTCAACGTGCTGGTATAGATGTCTCACGAATCGCTTGCTTTAAATTGACCAAAAGAGATGCTGATACTAACTCTCTTGCGAGAGTCACTTTTAAAATACGGGTTTTGGCACTTGACTACAACAAGGTGTTCAATGCTTCTCTTTGGCCAACAAATGTTACTGTGCGGCCTTTTCGTTTTTTTCCAAAGGCAGATCAGAAAACGCCGGGTTTGTAGAACGAGTGATAACTCAACATTGCGCTCAAAACTTGCCAATTAATGATGCCCACTCAACTGAAAATTTTAAAATCTATTATCAGAATATGTCTGGAATGAGAACAAAAGCAAATTTGGTGTATGCTGCTACTTCGCAATGCGATTATGACGTCATCGTATTGGTTGAGACTTGGCTTAACGCTGATTTTTGTAGTGAGGAATTTTTTAATAGTAACTTATATACTGTCTTTCGGAAAGACAGAGATGGAGTGGTGACTAATACCACTCGTGGGGGTGGTGTTTTAATCGCCACTAGGACGGACTTACGTGCAGCTGAAATTACGCTAAAAAATTCTGATTCTTGTATCGATCAATTAGGCGTGTCAATTTCGAGTGAGGATGATTTGCTATACATTTGTGTATCTTATATTCCTCCTAATAGCTCTGATAATTTGTATTTTGAGCATATAGATAACATTTTAAATTTGAATCTTCCGAGTGAAAATACTCAGCTCTGTATTTTGGGAGACTTTAATTTGAATAAAATTGCGTGGTCAACAGTTAATGATGATGATATGCTCATTCCAAGTAATGTAAATGGTTCTTGTGAGATTTGTGTAATTGACGGATTATTCAGCCTACAACTAATGCAAATTAACTTCTTTGTAAATGAGCTTAGCAGGATTCTTGATCTTATCTTTATTAGCCCGGACTTAAAATTTCACTTGCAGGAGTCTGTAGTTCCCTTATCTCCTACGGACAAACACCATATTCCACTTATCCTGGACTTGGAGTTTTATAAGTATTCTACTTTTCGTGCTGATAAAAAGCTTAAGTTTAACTATTCGAGTTGTAACTTTGATCTTATTAATAATCTTATTTCAAGTGAGGATTGGACAACTCTATTCACTGATCGTTGTCTCACAGAATGTTTTAACATCTTCAAGGGTAAAATTGAGTACATATCTTTTGAACATATCCCACGATTATCTCGAGGGAGTTATAAACTTCCGTGGCATAATCGTAATTTAAAAAAGCTTAAAAATCTCCGTAATAAATTTTATAGACTTTACAAGTGTTCTGGAAATTTGCAACACAAAATACTCTATGAGAACTATCTAACACAATTTAACTGTCTAAACAAATTTCTATATAAAAACTATTTATTAGGTTTTGAAATGAATATAAAATCTAACCCCAAGGCGTTGTTTTGGAGCTTTATAAACTCAAAACGGTCCTCGTCAGTTATTCCATCCTCAATGTCATATAACGGTAAGTGCTCAAGCACAGCTAATGAAAGTGCAAATCTGTTTGCTGAATTTTTTAAGTCTAATTTTGTTGATGATGATATACCGTGTAATGTTTCTAGTATTGGGCAAGTTGTATCCTCACTTTTAGTATTAACGGAAGAGGACATTCTTGTTGCTATAAGAGACTTAAAATCTTCATTTGTGGATCCGCTTCTTCTGTTATTCAACCTGTCTCTTAGGTCTGGTTATTTTCTGGAGGAGTGGAAAGTCACATCTGTTACTCCTGTTTTCAAATCTGGGAGCAAAAAGGAGGTGTCTAATTATCGACTAATTTCAAAAATTACTAATATTGCTAAGTTATTTGAAAAAATCATTAGCTCTAAACTTTCATTTGCTATTAAACCATATATAGCATTATCTCAACATGGTTTTATTCCAGGTCGGTCAACGGTCACCAACCTGGCGGTTTTTTCAAATTACTGTATATCATGCTTTACTGATGGCTTGCAGGTAGACTCCATCTATACGGATTTATCTAAAGCTTTCGATAGAGTTTCCCACAGGCTATTGGTCCATAAGCTACAATGGTTTGGATTTCATTCTTCTTTCTTATCCTGGGTTAATTCTTATTTGATAAACAGAGTAAACTATGTCGTTGTTGACGGTGTGAAGTCTTTCTCTTATAGAGCAGCATCCGGGGTTCCCCAAGGAAGTATTCTGGGTCCTCTATTCTTTGTAATTTTTATTAATGACTGCACTGAGTGTTTCACTTTGTGCGAACATCTGCTTTATGCCGATGATTTAAAGATTTTTAAAAAGATAAATAGCCCATATGATATCGAAATATTGCAAATTGCGGTAAACAAGTTTCAAGATTGGTGTCGGACTAATAATCTGTCCATTAATATTGAAAAGTGCTACTCCGTCACTTACAATAAAATTCGATTCCCACTTCCTTCATCATATTACATTTCTGGTTCCATTATTAGCTCTAGCAACAAAATTAAAGATCTGGGGGTAGTTTTTGACTCAAATTTTACTTTTACTGATCATCTTAATTATATTATACCTAAATCATACTCCGCTCTAGCGTTTATTAGGCGAAACAGCTCTGAATTTAAGGATCGTTACACAAAAAAACTACTGTTTAATACATTTGTAAGGCCTAAATTGGAATATGCTTCTATAATCTGGAATCCGTATTATGAAGTTCATTCCAATAGATTGCAAAGAGTACAAAGAAAGTTTTTGAAATTTGCATTATTTAACATAAGGTTTGATATGCCTATTCCGTCGTATTTGTCTCGGTGCAAATTGATCAGTTTGCATACTCTTGCCAGTAGGAGACTAATATCTGGTTTGGTATTTATTCGTGATGTTCTGAATGGGACCATTGATTGTCCATATTTATTACATTGCATAAAAATCAATGTGCCATCAAGAAATCTTCGGCATAATGATTTGTTTGTTGTTGATATTTGTAAAACAAGGTATGCTCAAAATGAACCAATTGTCAGGCTATTGCTGAATTTAATTTATTATATAGAGAAATAACTATAGATATCTTTGCTAATCGTACTGTATTTAAAGAAACTCTGTATATGTACTATTCTTAAAATGTTGTAAAATTTATAAATTTTTTTTTTTTTCTTTCACTTCTCAGTCTGTAAGGTTTGTAAATCATAGACTAAATAAATAAATAAATAAATAAATAAATAAATAAATAAATAAATAAAAGGCTAAGCGTATCCTTAGTATAGTCAGTTAGATCTCTTTTACAATGTGAGTTAGGCCGTTTTGGCGCTGAGCACCTCATATTATGTCTATTTTGACCGGGCTATGAATTGCCTTAAATTCGAGACAATATAATTTTGATTTGTTTATTGGGTTGTTGGACAGAATAGAAAAGTTTCTTGCCTTCAGTTTTTTTTCTCCACAACTACGTATTCTTCCTTGTCGTTCTTGTTGTTGCCGAAGTTGGATGGATTAAATCGTGCGGAAAGCTTCCTTCGCTTCCTCATTTTTGTGCCCAATGCACCAACTTCTGGTGTGCTCCTTGGCTATAACAAGAAAGAATACAACACATACATACATATGAGCCCCTCAAAGCATAAGTAGTAAAAGTCCACCTTTTATCGAACTGAGTTATTGAAGTTTTTGTGTTGTCAACTTGATATCACAAGTTACATCTGCTATTTATTCGGTTTCTATGGGAGCTAGGAGTTACCCCTTTAGCGTGTTATATAGAACTTAGCTTCATGTTTAACTAAAAGAAAGAAAACTTGACTTATACCACTTATGCGGAGCATGAAGCTCTATGAATGAAAAAGTATGTAAAATGCGGTATTTTCAAGTTTAAAACATATTTGTTCACGCGACTCGAAAACCGCTGATTGGAATTCAATGAAACTTTAAATTTAAATTTAAGATATCGATTATTCCGATAACTCAACCGATTTCAAAGTTATCGGTCGATATCTAAGTTATCGGCCAATATTTGGACCAGTCCTTTTCTAGCTTTGGCGATCAAAATAAACTGTTTCAAAAAACCCCTGCGGTACAATTGAAAATGTGGCATCGATGAAAATCGTTTTATTGTTGTTGTCCAAAGTTATTGAAAATATGTTCTTTTTGGAACATATTGACACAACAATATCAGTTGCAGTCTTCGGAGATGCCGCAAAAACTTTCGATGTAATAAGACTGTTGGTTGTTTTGCTAAAATCTTACCTTACAACAGTTATAGAAACAGTTACAAAGACGTGAAAGCTTGTTAAATTGCAATTTTAAGAGAAATGAAATAAGTCCCAATGAAAATGAAAGGAAATGTTAAAAAATAATAAATTGTAGTTTTAAGAGAAATGAATTAAGTCCCAAATATATGAAATAACTCCCAATGCAGGAAAATGAAATAACTCCCAACGAAATCCCGTTGGGAGTTATTTCATTAAGGGGCCTATTACGGTTTGCGATTCGAACAAAAATATGAGCGACTCGCTGACATTTGTATTACCGACTGCGAGTCGCCCCGTAACATTCGCCTCAAACATCAAAATTAGGCGAATGTAAAAAATTAAGCGATTACTGTTTGCGACTCGATCCAAATTCGTTCGCCGGAAGTGTCAAAATCCTGCGAACAGAATTTGAAGGTGGCTAGGAGGAAAAATAAGATTTTGTGGCCATATTGGGATCATTTGGAGGTCATTTTGTGATCATTTTTGGTGTATATTTTAGTGTAATTTTTTGGTCATTTGAGGATTTGTTTTGTGGTAATTTTGGGCTAATTTCGGGGATATTTTGTTGTTATCTTGTGGTCATTTTGGGAATATTTTGTGGTAATTTTGGAGTTATTTTCTGGTCATTTTGGACTAATTTCGCGGATATTTTATTGTTATTTTGTGGTCATTTTTGGAATATTTTGGTGTCATTTTGTGGTCATTTTGAGGTTATGTCATATTGTTGGCATTTTGGGAATATATTGGGGTCATTTTGTGGTGATTTTGGACTAATTTCGGGGATATTTTGTTGTTATTTTGTGATTATTTTGGACTAATTTCGGAGATATTTTTTTGTGATTTTGTGATCATTTTTTTATTTTAGTGTCATTTTGTGGTCATGGCGGGTCGCGGGACTGACTCTCCTTGCGTTGGTGGTATCACAACGGTCCTTTCAAAACTGGCCTAAGTGTGCCTCTGCGACAGCCACTTGAACCTAACCTAAGCTAACCTTGTGGTCATTTTGGAAATAAAATGGGGTCATTTTGAGGTAATTTTGGAGTTATTTTGTGGTCATTTTGGGGCGATTTTGTGATCATTTTGGGGGTGATTTAGGGGATATTTTTGTGCTTTTTAAAACCTTTATATTAAGTCCCTTTCTTGTTTGCACCACCTTTTTCATACGAAATTTCGGAATCTTTCAAAGTCTTTTTAGGTAGCTTCCCGTAGAGCTAGACACTTGAAACTTGGAACATAGTTCGGAGCTCCGTGACAATTCAATCCGCTAGGTGGCATACAGATCAAGAAATACGGTAAATTCCTACTTGAACCTAACCTAAGCTAACCTTGTGGTCATTTTGGAAATAAAATGGGGTCATTTTGAGGTAATTTTGGAGTTATTTTGTGGTCATTTTGGGGCGATTTTGTGATCATTTTGGGGGTGATTTAGGGGATATTTTTGTGCTTTTTAAAACCTTTATATTAAGTCCCTTTCTTGTTTGCACCACCTTTTTCATACGAAATTTCGGAATCTTTCAAAGTCTTTTTAGGTAGCTTCCCGTAGAGCTAGACACTTGAAACTTGGAACATAGTTCGGAGCTCCGTGACAATTCAATCCGCTAGGTGGCATACAGATCAAGAAATACGGTAAATTCATTTAAAAATTGAAATTTTGGGACGCATATTTGAGGAACTTCCTGATAAGCTAGATTATTGAAAATTTGCATACATATGAACAATTGAAGACAATACAAACTGCTCTACAAGCAATTCCACTAGATGTCATATTAAAAGACTCCTGGAATTTTGCGATCGATTTTTTTGCGAATGCAATCCCTCATCAAAACAATTCCGATAGGTGCCGCACGGGTCGAGATATTTCGAAAACTAATTTGAAGTTGAGAATTTTGCGATCGACTTTTGACCAACCTCCAGGCAACCTAGGAACTTGAAACTTGGCATTAAATTGAGGCAACAGTGACACTACAAATAGTAAAAGCAAAATTCCGATAGATGGCACGCTAGTCTATATAATTGCAAATCTTAAAAAAAAAATTAAAAGAATCCTGGACTTTTGCGATCGATTTTTAGAAACTTCCAGATTAGCTAGAGACTTGAAACTTTACACATTTGTAACAACCCGATGACAATGCAATCCCTTATCAAAACAATTCCGGTAGGTGGCGCACGGATCGAGATATATCGAAAACTAATTTGAAGTTGAGAATTTTGCGATCGACTTTTGACCAACCTCCAGGCAACCTAGGAACTTGAAACTTGGCATTAAATTGAGGCAACAGTGACACTATAAATAGTAAAAATCAAAATTCCGATAAATGGCACGCTAGTCTATATAATTGCAAATCTTTAAAAAAAAATTAGAAGACTCATGGACTTTTGCGATCGATTTTTAGTAACTTCCAGATAAGTAAGAGACTTGAAACTTTACACATTTGTCACAACCCGATGTTAATGCAATCCCTCATCAAAACAATTCCGGTAGGTGCCGCACGGATCGAGATATTTCGGAAACTAATTTGAAGTTGAGAATTTTGTGATCGACTTTTGACCAACTTCCAGGTAACCTAGGAACTTGAAACTTGGCATTAAATTGAGGCAACAGTGACACTATAAATAGTAAAAATCAAAATTCCGATAGATGGCACGCTGGTCTATATAATTGCAAATCTTTAAAAAAAAAATTAAAAGACTCAATGTGGATGTGGTCCTCATCCAAGAACCCTGGGTCAATAGCTCGAGAATCTGCGGATTGGGGACTAAGGGCTTCAAGCTCATTCGAGCCAGCGAGGAGAGCAAAATCAGAACGTGTATTTTGGTCAAGTCTGAGTTGAACTCCTTTCTCCTACCAAAATACCCCAATGGTGATATTACCGCATCCAGTCTAACGGTCGACAGCACCCGCCTGACGGTGGTGTCGGTCTATATGCCCTACGACGACGAAGAACATCCACCACAAACGGAGGTGAAAGACCTGGTGTCAAATTTCTGCACGGGTAATCTTATTATTGGAGTGGACGCTAATGCTCACCATGTTTAATGGGGGAGCTCCGATGTCAATGCCAGGGGCGAGTCTCTGTTTGAGGTAGGGAAAGCGCTTGTGAGTGGGTCAGAAAATGGCGGGTTCTTGAAGGACATTCATTCTCCGACCACCGTTACATAGAAATGGTTTTAGACTTTATTGTACAACAACCAATTATGAAGCGCAACCCACGTAACACTAATTGGCAGTTACACAATGAAATATTAGACAGAGAACTACCAGTAGGTACTGCCCGTATCCCTTACGATATGTCGAAAAAAAATGTCGAATTTCCAAGACCGAATTTCAAAAAATTTTACTATACCGAAGAGATTTTTGACCCAAAAAAAAAAATGTCGAAAAAATGCAAAAGACCGAAAAAGGTCGAAATTTGGATGCTTAATGTAAAACTTCGGAAATTTGGGTTTAACAACGTGTTTTATGACAGTATACAATTATTTATCACTTCCTTACTTCTTATCAAGAACTTTTCAACCATTTTCCAATACAAAGCCTATTCAACTTTTCCCCTTGTTAGAGGTAACAACAGAAATATTCTCAGACATTTTCAGGCTAGAAACTGCACATATAAAAATTACGATTGAGAATGACTTATGATTTGTGCTTATTAAAAGCACAACACTAACTATTTGGTAAGGATCATTTCGAGAAAGTTACCGTTATCTCATTGAGCTAAACTAAGCTGGAGACACCAATGGCAAAAATAAATCGATGTGTCTTTGATGCGAAGTCTATGTACATTTGTTTCGAGAAGAGCTTAAGAGTTTGTGTCTGTAACTTTACCGTCAGGTTTTATATTTGCTTGCAAGAGCTATTGCAAAACACTAGAAAAATAATACTCAACATTAATATATAAGATGTAGAAACAATGTAATGAATGATGTGTTAAATTCGCGCGAAGAACAACCAATTATGAAGCGCAATCCACGTAACACTAATTGGCAGTTACACAATGAAATATTAGACAGAGACCTACCAGTACTGCCCTCACAAGCCCCCAAGAGAATATAAAGCTAAACTAAGGGCCTACAAAGAAGCTCTGAGACAGGCGAAGAGAACCTCGTGGAGAAATTTCTGCACTAGTCGAAAAGGTCGACGACACAGCGAGACTTAGACGAGTCCTCTCGAAAAGTCAAACAGCCATCAGCTATTCGCGAAAACCTGACGGATCCTGGACCAGCACGGAAGAGGAAACCCTTGAGCTGCTCTTGAATACACATTTTCCGGGGAACCTGCATGACGCACCACAAGCACCCGCAAGAAACCTGGCAGTAAATATACCTATCACTGAGGAAAGGGTAAGGTGGGCAGTTAAGAGTTTTGATCCGTATAAGGCTGAAGAAACATCGATGTATCGATACACCAAATATTTACGTGACTATAAAAGTCGCCAAAAATCAAAATTTTTCTGACATCTTTAAACCGGAGATTCGTTTCTGAGAGGTTGTTGTTAATTATATTGAGAAGAGCTTAAGAGTTTGTGCTTATAACTTTACCGTCAGGTTTTATATTTGCTTGCAAGAGCTATTGCAAAACACTAGAAAAATAATACTCAACATTAATATATATGATGTAGAAACAATGTAATGAATGATGTGTTAAATTCGCGCGTATTTAACACATCATTCATTACATTGTTTCTACATCTTATATATTTTTTTTTCGACATTTTTTCATTCGACATTTTTTTCGAGACATTTTTTTTTCGACCTTTTGTGTTTTCGCCAAATTTTTTTTCGACATTTTTAGTTTCGACTTCTTTTTTTTCGACAAATCGTACCAGACCCGATGCGAAGTCTATGTACATTTGTTTCGCTATATATGTACATCGATGCTTCGACTTGGTTAGAAGTTTTCTAATATGCGTATATTTTTCTAATTACGTGCATATTTTTGAACAAGGAAAAGATGTTGGTCCAATTTACGGGTCTGGTACGATATGTCGAAAAAAAGAAGTCGAAACTAAAAATGTCGAAAAAAAATGTCTAATAAAAATTTGTCGAAAACACAAAAGGTCGAAAAAAAAAATGTCTCGAAAAAAAATGTCGAATGAAAAAATGTCGAAAAAAAATATATAAGATGTAGAAACAATGTAATGAATGATGTGTAAAATTTGCGCGAATTTAAATAAATTAAAATTTCCCTACAATATGGGTATCAAACGAAAGGTGAAGGCCCCAGGTTTCATTTTGACATCGACATATTTCGATAAATTTATCGATAACTGAGTTATCGGTCAAAATATGATTGCCCAAAAACCTAAAAAATTCCCTACAATGTGGGTATCAAACGAAAGGTGAATGCCCCAGGTTTCATTTTGACATCGACATATTTCGATAAATTTATCGATAACTGAGTTATCGGTCAAAATATGATTGCCCAAAAACCTAAAAAATTCCCTACAATATGGGTATCAAACGAAAGGTGAAGGCCCCAGGTTTCATTGTGACATCGACATATTTCGATAAATTTATCGATAACTGAGTTATCGGTCAAAATATGATTGCCCAAAAAACTAAAAAATTCCCTACAATATGGGTATCAAACGAAAGGTGAATGCCCCAGGTTTCACTTCAACATCGACATATTTCGATAAATTTATCGATAACTGAGTTATCGGTCAAAATATGATTGCCCAAAAACCTAAAAAATTCCCTACAATATGGGTATCAAACGAAAGGTGAATGCCCCAGGTTTCATTTTGACATCGACATATTTCGATAAATTTATCGATAACTGAGTTATCGGTCAAAATATGATTGCCCAAAAACCTAAAAAATTCCCTACAATATGGGTATCAAACGAAAGGTGAAGGCCCCAGGTTTCATTTTGACATCGACATATTTCGATAAATTTATCGATAACTGAGTTATCGGTCAAAATATGATTGCCCAAAAACCTAAAAAATTCCCTACAATATGGGTATCAAACGAAAGGTGAATGCCCCAGGTTTCACTTGAACATCGATATATTTCGATAAATTTATCGATAACTGAGTTATCGGTCAAAATATGATTGCCCAAAAACCTAAAAAATTCCCTACAATGTGGGTATCAAATGAAAGGTGAATGCCCCAGGTTTCATTTTGACATCGACATATTTCGATAAATTTATCGATAACTGAGTTATCGGTCAAAATATGATTGCCCAAAAACCTAAAAAATTCCCTACAATATGGGTATCAAACGAAAGGTGAAGGCCCCAGGTTTCATTTTGACATCGACATATTTCGATAAATTTATCGATAACTGAGTTATCGGTCAAAATATGATTGCCCAAAAACCTAAAAAATTCCCTACAATGTGGGTATCAAACGAAAGGTGAATGCCCCAGGTTTCACTTGAACATCGACATATTTCGATAAATTTATCGATAACTGAGTTATCGGTCAAAATGTGGTTGCCCGAAAAACTTAAAATTTCCCTACAACATGGGTATCAAACGAAAGGTGAAGGCCCCAGGTTTCATTTTGACATCGACATATTTCGATAAATTTATCGATAACTGAGTTATCGGTCAAAATGTGGTTGCCCGAAAACCTTAAAATTTCCCTACAATATGGGTATCAAACGAAAGGTGAAGGCCCCAGGTTTCATTTTGACATCGACATATTTCGATAAATTTATCGATAACTGAGTTATCGATCAAAATATGATTGCCCAAAAACCTAAAAAATTCCCTACAATGTGGGTATCAAACGAAAGGTGAATGCCCCAGGTTTCACTTGAACATCGACATATTTCGATAAATTGATCGATAACTGAGTTATCGGTCAAAATGTGGTTGCCCGAAAACCTTAAAATTTCCCTACAACATGGGTATCAAACGAAAGGTGAAGGCCCCAGGTTTCATTTGGACATCGATATATTTCGATAAATTTATCGATAACTGAGTTATCGGTCAAAATGTGGTTGCCCGAAAACCTTAAAATTTCCCTACAATGTGGGTATCACACGAAAAGTGAAGCGGAAACGGTCAAAATTCTAAAATTAAAATTCTGAAGTCAAAATTCCGGAATCAAAATTCTGGGTCGACAAAATTCTGGAAATCGGAATTCCGCACTTCCTTCGCCTTTTTTGGCTGTATTTCAAAATTCTGGGTTTTCATAATTCCGGAATATACGTTTTCCAGAATTAATTCTGGAAATTTTTTCCCCAAAATTTGAGCAAAATCGTGTATTTTAATAAATTTGCTTATATTTAAGATATATACATTGACTTTGATTTTTTGGTCATAAGACAGAAAACCAGCGGAACAATTTGTCTTCCCAACAAACCATGAAGCTAGATTTCGATTCGAGGTACATTCGAGAACTAGCCCCATTCTCCAATCTCTAACGTTAGAGGACGACTCGAGAAACACTCGAGAATCACAGTGTTCTTTAACAAAATGGGACATAATTCTCAAATCGAGAAAACTATAGTTTTCGAGTCGAATTCTAATGTCATTTTCTAATGGGATTCTAATGTGAATTTGCAAATACTCACCTTTTGGCTAGTTCTCTAACCTATCTCGAATCGAGTTGTAGTGTAGTTCTCTATGGTTGCCTTCGAATAGAGAATAGTTAGAGAATTACGCTAGTTATCTAACGTAAAGGCGAGCATTTCTCTAACGTTAGAGACTGTGTTTGTTGGGTTTCTACTCTTCCGTGTATGGAAAATAGCTGCCTCATCATCATTGGAACAACGTCAAGTGTACCGTCCATAACCAAGCAGTCGCTCTCATTTAAAAACTGCAGTGAAAATGTTGTTCCAAAAATAAGAATGCATTCGCCATAACTTTAATAACTTTCTCGCTTAAAATAAATAGTTGACCTTCCAAAACATTTAAAGTGATAATAAGGGAATATCTATTTTTTCAACATAAGTTGGCTCTTTAAAACATTTTAAAACGTTCCGTTGTCTTCTAATTCTTAACTTAAGGGCATTTCTTGATGGCAGATAATGTCCAATACATATGTTTTTCTGTTATAGATACCGAACGCTGAATTATTTGGCTAGGCTGCAGAAAACTCGAGCGAACCATATTTTTAACCAGATTATTTGTTTCTGCAACCGATTTTTTATGCGCACATGGATTATGAGAATGTTCATTTCACTTTCATATAACATGTTCACAGCCATGAAATTGTGTGACAATCGGCACGGTACATTTGATTTTAATTCCTTCAGAACAAGTCCAGTTAAATGTTAAAGGCAAAATTCTGTAATTAATGATTAAAAATGCGTGTTGATAACAAAAAAAGTGCGCACTTTTTTTGTTATCAACACGCATTTTTAATCATTAATTACAGAATTTTGAATTTCAGAATTTTGGTTTCCAGAATTTTGCAATTTAGAATTTCGTTATCCAGAATTTTGAATTCCAGAATTTTGACTTCCATAATTTTGATTTCCGGTGTTTCGACTTCCGGAATTATGAATGCAGAATTTCCAAAAAAGCAGAATTTTGACCCCAACCCAAAGTGAAGGCCCCAGGTTTCATTTGGACTTCGACATATTTCGATAAATTTATCGATAACTGAGTTATTGTCAAAATGTGAGACCAAATACCTTAAAATTTCCTAACAATATGGGTGTCAAACGAAAGTGGAAGGCCAAAGGTTACGTTTGGACTGCTGTATTTTTCGATATATTTATCGATAATTTCATAGGACATTTGACTAAAAAGTAAAAAATAAATATAGTTTAAAATAAAAAATAGAATAAAAAAATATTTTTAATTTAAAATGTTTTTAAAATGAACTAAAAACTGGAAAATAATTTCCCCTCTGCCTACATAGATTCTTCACCACGTAAAGCTTATCTGGAACATTTGTGAGTGTGAATTCTTATAGGTATTAAATAGTACTTGGACTTTGAAAGGTATAAAAACATTGGCGCACGCTAAAGATGGTTCGCATTAATTTCTAACAATCTTGTTACCGATATGAGCTTTTCTAAAAAAACATCTTTTCACAATATAGCAAGCGATAACTCCTGTAATTAAAAACGTAGGAACGTGAAATTTTGTAAGTATTGCTATTTTGATATGTGAAATATCGATGTTGAAAATCATCGATATTGGATAAATATTTCACATAGCCCCCATACAATCGATTGTTCCGATAAACGGATTTTGGGAGATAACTCCTGTAATTATATAGGTAGGAACGTGAAATTTTTATATGTAAAATATCGATGTTGAAAATCATTGAGATGGCATAAATATTTCACATAGCTCCCATGCAATCGATTATTCCGATAAGCGTATTTTTGGCTATAAGTCCTGTAATTAAACACATAGGTACGTGAAATTTTGTAAGTATTGCTATTTTTATATGTAAAATATCGACGTTGAAAATCATTGAAATGGGATAAATATTTCACATAGCCCCCATACAATCGATTGTTCCGATAAACGGATTTTGGTAGATAACTCCTGTAATTATATCGGTAGGAACGTGAAATTTCGTAAATGTTGCTATTTTAGAATGTGGAATGTCGATGTTAAAAATCAATGAGATTGGACCAATATAACACATCGTCCCCATATAATCGATAGCTCCGATAATTTCGGTATGAGCTAAAGTTAAATTCACACAGGCTGTAACGGAAGGAAAGTTTGACGTCGAGAAGCACAGACAGCTGACAATTTCTCCACTCGACTCTCACACCTGCTATCGGAGAGCAATCCTCGACCTAACGATGCAACCGAGCAATGGAAGCATATCTCTCACTCATTACGTACTGCCGCTGAGGCCACTATAGGGTTCCAGCGAGCCCGCAAAAACAACTGGTACGATGAGGAATGCAGCACTGCCTCGGACAAAAAGGACGCTGCCTACAGGGAGACGTTGCGAACGGGCGCAACCCGCAGTGTATGGCAACGCTATCGTGAGGCAAAGAAGGAAGAGAGACGCCTTTTCAGAAAAAAGAAACGTGAGGCCGAAAGGCGTGAGTGTGAGGAGCTTGAGATGCTGGCTGACAGGAATGATGCCCGAAAATTCTATGAAAAGATCCGGCGGATGACGGAAGGTTTTAAGACCGGGGCAAGTTCCTGTAAGGACAATAATGGCGACCTGGTAACCGACGTACAGAGTGTACTTAAATTATGGAGGGAGCACTTCTCCTCACTGCTAAATTGCGAGGGAGACGTCGAACCCGATACCCCAATCCCTGACGATGGAAAAGTCGTCCCACCACCTGACTATGATGAAGTGAGGATAGCTATATCCCGGCTCAAAAACAACAAAGCGCCTGGAAAAGACGGACTACCCGCCGAGCTGTTCAAACACGGAGGCGAAGAGCTGGTAAAAAGCATGCATCAGCTCTTATGCAGAATATGGTCAGACGAGTGCATGCCTCCAGATTGGAATTTAAGTGTGCTCTGCCCAATCCACAAGAAAGGCGATCCCGCTAACCGCACCAACTACCGCGGAATCAGCCTTCTTAATATCGCATATAAGGTTCTTTCTAGCGTATTGTGTGAAAGACTGAAGCCCATCGTAGACAAGCTGATTGGACCTTATCAGTGTGGCTTTAGACCTGGTAAGTCTACCATCGACCAGATTTTCACGATACGCCAAATCCTGGAGAAGACCCATGATAAAAGAATCGACACACACCATCTCTTTGTCGATTTCAAAGCCGCTTTTGACAGCGCAAAAAGGAGTTGCCTGTATGCCGCCATGTCTGAATTTGACTTCCCTGCAAAGCTTATACGGCTTTGCCAAATGACGTTGAGCAATACTAACAGCTCCGTCAGAGTCGGGAAGGACCTCTCTGAGCCATTTGAAACCAAACGAGGCTTCAGACAGGGCGACTCCCTTTCGTGCGATTTCTTCAACCTGATGCTGGAGAAGATAATTCGAGCAGCAGAGCTAAACCGCAATGGTACAATCTATTACAAGAGCGTGCAATTGCTGGCGTATGCCGATGATATTGATATCATTGGCCTTAACAACCGCGCCGTGAGCGCTGCCTTCTCTGGACTGGATAAAGAAGCGAAAAAAGTGGGTCTTGCGGTCAACGAGGACAAGACGAAGTATTTGCTGTCATCAAAGAAAGAATCGGCGCACCTGCGCCTTGGCAGCCACGTCACTGTTGATAGTTACAAATTTGAAACTGTGAGGGACTTCGTCTATTTGGGAACCAGCATTAACACCGAAAATAATATCAGTCTAGAAATCCAACGGAGAATCACTCTTGCGAACAAGTGCTACTTTGGACTGAGTAGGCAATTGAGAAGTAAAGTCCTCTCTCGAAGAACAAAGATCACGCTCTATAAGTCTCTCATCATACCTGTCCTGATGTATGGCTCAGATTCATGGACAATGTCAAGAGAAGATGAGATGGCCCTTGGAGTATTTGAGAGAAAAGTTCTCCGGAAGATTTATGGTCCTTCCCGTGATGCCGACGGCGAGTATCGAAGGAGATTTAACGATGAGCTGTACGAGCTTTACGCAGATCTGACCATAGTCCAGCGAATTAAAGCCCAAAGGCTCCGCTGGCTGGGTCACGTCATGCGAATGGACAAAGAAGCTCCAGCCCAGAAGGTTTTCCAATCGTCACCCGAATTCGGCAGCAGAGGAAGGGGGAGGCCTCGACTGAGATGGAAACAACAGGTGGAGGATGACTTGAACTCCCTTGGGGTTTCCAATTGGCGTCAGTTATCGCTAAAAAGGAATGACTGGCGTGCTTTGATAGGCGACGGCCAAAATCGCTTAGGCGGTTAAGCGCCAATAAATGATGATGTACTGGGGATCAAACAGTGAAAATCGTGACGCTTATTCATGAAAGGTATTTAGCCTTCGGCACAGCCGAAGACAGCTTTCCTTACTTGTTTTACAATAACTTTCTTATACTTTGTCTGGTTTTTTAAATTTAAATGACACTGTAGAGGTTTTTCTCGGACCTATCATTGACATTTGAAATGTTTTGGCTTAAATCGAATTTCGGATTTACTACGCACACGGCGACCGTCGTGGTGTAGCGGTTAAGTGCTCGGCCTACCACACCAAGTCGTATCATATCAATGCCCGGCAAAAACCAACATCAAAAATTATTTAGAAAATGAATTTTTCTAAACGGGTTCGCCGCTCGGCAGTAGTTTGGCAAACTCTCCGGGTGTATTTCTGCCATGAGAAGGTTCTCAGCAAAAACTCATTTACTTTGCAAGTGCCGTTCGGAGTCGGCAAAAAACTGTAGGTCCCGCCAGCCTGTAGGAAAAGAAATCAAAGCAGCACGCTACAAGTTGGAAGAGAAGCTCGGCAAAATTCTCGTTAGAGGTTATGATAACCACTAATCTAACTATCTCAGAAATTATGAGGATTTAGCAAAAAAAAATTATACTTTTTTTTAAGCAAGCGTAGTGATCGCTAGGAGGGGACTACAATGTTTCGCTAACTTTGTTTACTGTTTGTTTATTAATTATAATTTTTTTAAATCACATCGTACATGCTGTGATCAAAATATATATAAAGAAAGAATAGAAATTTTAGCCTCCACCAAGCTATTAGTAAATTATGTACAACCAAAAACAATTATTTTTTTTTGGAAAATTTTATTGATTTTCAGAATGTTGATAGCATTGCTAGCTTAGATTTTGTAGACCTTACCTCATTTTTGGTATAAAACTGACTAGCCTTTCTTGTAAATAAATATAGTTTAAAAAAACTAAAACTCACGCTTTTAGAGAGTATTGAACTAAAAAGTTGAAAATAATTTTAAAAACCCTACGCAGTATTATTGTGGAAAAGGCGTGGTCCGCTTTGCATAATCTTCGTTTTTTATTTAAATTATTTTTACCTTTTTAGTGCAATATTCTTTAAAAACGTGTGTTTTCGCTCTTTAAACTATATTTATTTTTTACTTTTTAGTTAAATGTGTTATGAAGTAATCGATAAATATATCGAAATATACCGCAGTGCAAACGAAACCTCTGGGCCTCCATTTTCGTTTGATACCCATATTGTAGGCAATTTTGAATATTATTGGACAACCTCATTTTAACCGATAACTCAGTTATCGATAAATATATCGAAATATTCCAAAGTCCAATAGAAACCTGTAGAACTTCCCTTTTTTTTGATCCCCAGATTGTAGGCATTATGACCGATAACTTAGTTATCGATAAATATATCGAAGTCCAAAAGCAACCTCCTATCGTTTGACACCCATATTGAGGCACATTTCAAGTTTTTGTGACAGTCATATGCCACTATCGGGTAGACTGAAGCAAACATACATATGAATGCATGTGCATGTAAAGCTAATGAAAGCGTAGTAAAGAAACTGGCATTATGTGGGAAAAGCGTCGAGCGCTCGATATACGAAAATTATGTCACAAAGCGGACCACGCTTTTTCCACAATACTACTGTGTAGGGTTTTTAAAATTATTTTCAACTTTTTAGTTCAATACTCTCTAAAAGCGTGAGTTTTATTTTTTTAACTATATTTATTTTTTACTTTTTAGTCAAATGTCCTACAGATCAATCCTTACAGATAAATATATCGAAAAACACAGCAGTCCAAACGAAACCTCTGGACTACCACTTTCGTTTCATACCCATATTGTTAGGAAATTTTAAGGTATTTGGCCTCACATTTTGACAATAACTCAGTTATCGATAAATTTATCGAAATTTGTCGATGTCCAAATGAGACCTGGGGCCTTCACCTTTCGTTTGATACCCATATTTTAGGGACATTTTACGGTTTTTGGGGCACTGGGGCTTAGACCGAACGAGAGTCACATACCTACAAGCAAGCAAACAAACAAACAAACAAACAAGCAAACATACAAGTGAACCTAATAAAAGCGTGGTAAAAACACTTTGGATTATATTTTTAGAGGAAATTGAATTTCCTACAAAAACTGTCTACACTGAAATGACACTAGGAATTTTCCCAGTTTTTTCATGTATTTTTTGTAAACTGTTTTCCTGATTTGATTTCTTCTATGAAAAAAAGAAGAAAAATACAAAGAGACAAGAAAGTGTCATGTAGGCATTTATAGATCTCCCGTGGCACAACAAAACCAAGTAACTAGTTTTTTCAAAATGTTGGGAAATTAAGGATTTGCGTAGCAGCCCATATCTTCGTCAAATATCAATTTTTGTATACAACTTTTTTAATTATGAAAAGATAAGACTCCAAAGTTTTTTTATGCACATGTGCAGGAAATTTTTTTGACGTAGTTATGGATATATTGACCACGATAAACAGTTACAGAGTTTTTAAAAAACACGATTTTTTCCTTTCATACAAAAAAAAATTTTGTGTAAGAACAAAACCAAGCAACTTCCAAGTAACTTTGATTTTGGTTTGATACGATTTTTGGCTTTCATACAAAAAAAATGTTTGTGTAACGACAAAACCAAGCAAGTTGATAGTTACTTGGGTTTGTTGTGCACTTTCATATAAAAACGAGATTGCATGCCGGTAGCAAATCCTTTTTAATTTTTGGTTCTCACACTAAATTTTCCTTGTTTATATCATCGATAGTCGAAATCCAAAGGAGAAACACTCTTTCCAACAAGTGTTACTTCGGAGTAAATAGGCAATTGAGAAGTAAAGTCCTCTCTCGACAGACGAAGATCACGCTATATACATAAGTCTCTTATCATATGAGTCCTCATGTACGGCTCGGAATCGTGGACAGTGTCAAGAGAAGATGAGATGGCCCTTGGAGTATTTGAGAGAAAAGTTCTCCGAAAGATCTGTGATGCCAACGGCGAGTATCGAAGGAAATTTAACGATGAGCTGTACGAGCTCTACGTAGAACTGACCATATTGTTGCGAATTAAAGCCCAAAGGCTCCGCCGACTGGTTCATTTTATGGGAATGGAAAGCAAGCTCCGGCCCAGAAGGTTTTCCTATCGATACCCGAATCGGGCAGCAGAAGAAAGGGGCGACCTCGACTGAAATGGAAAAAGGAAAGATTGGCGTGGTTTGACACGAAGCCACCAAAATTGCCTTGGCTTGATATATATTTTCTAGATTCTCACCATCAGGCAAACCAAGATTACACCTCCCGGTAGTGGGCTGCCCTTGCGGAAAAAGAAGCTCTTGGCCTGCGTCTGACTCAAGACTAAAAAGTTCTCTTGCACTACCATTACTTTCAGATATAGTATAAAAACGTCCTTACTTCTCTGGCAAAATGTGTTCTGGTTCGCCATCTGATGCTGGGCTGAAATCCCATAATATTCCCTAGCTTATCCCTGCATTAATTTTAAAATTATCTCAAATACTTATCTTATAGCAATAAGAGAAATCAAGCATCTTTAAAAGTTACTTGGTTTTGTGAAATAATCACATACATTTTTTGAGGAAATTCAAATAATTATTGATTAACAACTGAGTTTTAATGGTTTTTGCATTAATAGGAGATCGAAACTAAATCAGAAACTTAGAGTGACGATAAGAAATTGATTTCTAATCATTTTTTGTAAAAAAGCCTAGTATTTGTTGTAAAATTTTCAGTTATTAAAAAAAGAACACTAGTTACTTGGTTTTGTTGTGAAATAAATTCTTGATTCAGTGCATTTTAAGTTACTTGGTTTTATAACTTTTTTAGTTTAAGGTAATTAGAAACAAGATAGGAAGAAACGGATCGATGTCCCTGATAGATTTTTTTAACGGGATTCCGAAAATTCGTAGAACGACGAAACCAAGTAACTGACACTTACTTGGTTCTGTGATGTCACGGGAGAGATGCTATCTCTGCGAAAATGTAGCTCTACAGCCTTCAAATGGCACATCCATATCCACTTATCCCTGACAGTAGTGACCTTTCTTGCGGGGCTGAGGTCGCACCTCAGTCTCGTTGTTGAATTCTGATTTCGGATTCAGCAATAAATTTCCCTCAAGAATTGTATTCCCATATTGATTTTTGAATCTAGGCAAATTCGAACCAAAATCGGGAAATAACAAAAGCATACCAATGCTTAAGGCAAGAATACTAGAAAAGGCTAGTAGAAAATTCAGGTAAGTATTTGTTTATATCAATGTTTTTTTTTCAGTTTTATACAAAAATTGGGTAAGGTCTGCAAAATCTAAACTAGAATTGATAGACCCCTAGAATTTAATTTTAAGATCTGTAACTCGTTTTTGTAAAATAAAATCTTCCCCTTGGAGGGTATGAATCCCGCTCCCTATATACGCCACTTATTTCAGCAAAAAATGTCATATTAATATTGAAAATTATCAAACAAACAGGGTTCACGTATAAAAACTGTTAATCTCACATTTGTATAACATTCTCATGTTAAAATGGCATAAGCCGCGCTGCAGTTGACATTTATCATGTTCATAACACATTTCGAAACCCTGCTTCAGGTAAAAATGATATGGAAATATACTAGAATTTGTATATTCTAAAATGAAATGAACCGCGTTACAGTTGACACCCGAGTTCGGGCGTGCTGGAATTTACATATATAAACAAAATAATTAACATAAAAACATTTGTAAAAGTGCTTGGTGCTTCATCTGTATTGCATTTAGGAAGTAGCAACTGTAATAAGATATAAGAACTTTTTGTTCCTGTGAAATGCATAATAAATATATTTCATGTCAATTATACATAGGGTTGCCAGATTCTAAAGTGGAAAAAAAGTAAATAGGTATGTTTCTTGAAAAATCCAGCAAAGACTGTCAGCAGAAGAGAGTCTTGTAAAAAGCTGTCAAAATCTCATTTCTGCAAATTTTTCGTCGAACCGGAATCAGTAGAAACTTGCAGACAAAACAGCGGTTACGTTTCTGATTGGCTAATAATTTGAATTAACATTTTTTGTTGTTGTTTTGCTATGTCGCCGATCAGCTGTTCCTGCTTGCTAGTTTCTGCTGGACGAAAAATCTCCAGCAATAACTAGCAGCGAATTGGCGCTCGCTCTCAATTAAATGTCAAAAAGTTGCTGAATCCGCTGCTAGTTTTGTTCAAGAAATGCTTTTTCAGGAATAATTATTCATAATTATTCATAATTAGCAGGAAAGAAACGAAGCTAATTTTTATTTCGATAGAAAAAAAAAGAAGGACAAACGTAAAAAAAGAAGGACGATTTTTTTTGTGGACAATTTTTTGTTTTAAATTAACAAAAAGCGAACATACATTTCGTTACCTTAATTCACAAAGTCCCTAATTAACACATTTTTCGAAAATGACTTTTCACATATTGAAGTATGATATAGTAAAATACACACTCACTACAAATTTTAAGGAGTTTATAGCAGTAATAATGGAGATATTCCAAATTTAAAAAGCTATATTTGTATGCGTTCAATGTAAACAAAATTTTGTTTTTTGCTTCTCCTGTAACATTTTTTTATGTCAATTATGGAATTTGTGGATTAAGGTAACAACGATTCTCATATTTGAGATCGTTTTCATACATATTTTAGGTACAAACAAGCAAGGATATCTAGGATATCAAAAGACGAATAAAGTATTATTACTAATTAAACAAAAATCCATATACACTGATCCGTTAAGGCTCATTTACACGGGTCGATTATTAGTTGTTCCACCGTGTAAATAGCGATTCGATCGATCTACACTTTGTATTTGAAAGTGGAAAGCAGTGGAACGACAAAAATCGACCCGTGTGAATCAGCCTTTACTTTTGAAAGCGGCACTAGTCAACTGTTTGGTGTAATGAGTTATTGAAGGTTTTGCGTTTGGACTAATCCCAAAACATTGCTAACGGCCAACATATAAAATACCTTAAGGTTGTTTTACACGATGTGTATTGTACCTGTCACGTTTTCGATCCATACCCTGCAGTCAAATTCCGAACTACTCAGCAAACATACTAGTTCATTGACTAACCATTTTGTGGCATATGCATACCAGTTCTTTGTTGATTAGTTTTTAAACCAGTCAATGCCAAACTACTCAGCGAAAATTCTAGTTCATTGACTATACATTTTGTGGCGTATGCATACTAGTTCATTGCTGATTAGCGTTAAACCAGTCAATGCCAAACTACTCAGCAATCAATATAGTTTATTGACTATACATTTTGTGGTGTATTCATACTAGCTCATTTCTGATCACCTTTAAACCATTCAATGTCGAACTACTCAGCAAACAATATAGTTCATTGACTATACATTTTGTGGTGTATTAGTTCATTGCTGATTACCTTCAAACTAGTCAAGGCCAAACTACTTAGCAAACAATATAGTTCATTGACTATACATTTTGTGGTGTATTCATACTAGTTCACTTCTGATCACCTTTAAACCAGTCAATGTCGAACTACTCAGCAAACAATATAGTTCACTGACTATACATTTTGTAGTGTATTCATACTAGTTCATTTCTGATCACCTTTAAACCAGTCAATGTCCAACTACTCAACAAACAATATAGTTCATTGACTATACATTTTGTGGTGTATTTATACTAGTTCATTGCTGATTAGCTTCAAACCAGTCAAGGCCAAACTACTCAGCAAACAATATAGTTCATTGACTATACATTTTGTGGTGTATTCATACTAGTTCATTTCTGATCACCTTTAAACCAGTCAATGTCGAACTACTCAGCAAACAACATAGTTCATTGACTATACATTTTGTGGTGTATTTATACTAGTTCGTTGCTGACTAACTTCAAACCAGTCAATGCCAAACTACTCAGCAACATTATAGTTCTTCGACTAAACATTTTGTGGTGTATTCATACTAGTTAATTTCTGACTACCTTCAAACTAATCAATTCCAAACTACTCAGCAAACACCTAGCTCGTTTACTATACATTCTATGGATGTTTTTATACTAGTTCTTTGCTGATTACCCTTAAACCAATCAATGTCAATCTAATCAGAAAACATAATAGTACAAAACTATAATTTGCTGGGCGAAATCATACTAGTCAGAAAAATCCTGGTTCGTACTAGTATGCAAGTATGTATGAATCTCGGGTTGAAATCATACTACGCCTTTTTCAGTTTATATTCAGAAAGTTTTCTGAATATCAATTGTAATTTTCTGAATGTCAATTGTTACTTTCTGAATATATACTAAAAAAGGTGTAGTCAGAAAAAGTCTAATGTATTTTAGAAAAATACTAATTAGAAAAATTCCATTTCATACTACATTATTATTATAAGGCCTTATTACACTGCAACCATTAGTACGATCTATTGTACTACATGGTACTATGCAAACATTATTTGAAATTTTTGGTTTGCTTCTTTTTTTCTCTTGTAATTCACGGATGCTTTTTCGTGTTTGGGTAAATTCAAATATGATGCTGATGTATATATGATCTAGTATGTCAACTGCTATATTTCTTGTGTATATACACAGAAAAAAGCCACTGAAAAAAAGGCACTGGTAAAATCAACAATCTCGTGCTCTTATCCTGAAGTTGACCAAATTTTGGTTGTTTGAACGGTAATTTTTGTTGAAGTAACTGCATTCAGATCTTTTATGATCCCTCTAGATCTTTTATGATCCAATTTTGGCCAGGTTTGTTTGGATGTCCGGCACCCTGGGGATTGTTGCCACCTTTCGTTGGTTTGACGGAGTGTGTACTCCTGCAGCAACTCCTTCGACAAACGGCATATGCAAGCTAATGCTGAAGGAGTACACACTCCGTCAAGCCAACGAAAGGTGGCAACAATCCCCAAGGTGCCGGACATCCAAACAAACCTGGCCGAAATGGGATCATAAAAAATCTAGAGGCATTCACGCCCTAAGAAGGAGAGAAATCTTCATATTAATAGGTGTTCTAACTGGGCACTGCCTTATTGGTAGGCCGCAGAAAGGCTAGGTGTGCCCTATCGACGATGCTGTAGGAGCTGAAGATGATGAGGAAGAGGAAACAACTCAGGGAAAATACAGTTTTTACTAGATCTTGGTAATATTATGCTTAAAGTGTTTGTAATTATATACACTAATTTTAGAAAAAATAAAAAGTTCCTGCTTTTTACAACTTCGCATAAAAAAAAACATTTTCAAAATCAAAAATTTTTCAAAAATCGTAAAAATTCGACAAAATTTTGACTTTGACCAGCTATTGCTCAGAGATGGTTTGGTCCACCCCTACATATTCTACCTCGTTGGAAGCATATTTTAATTTCCTTTCACACGAGGTACCGCTTTTTTTTTTAATTGCAAAGCCTACTACGATATTTTCAGTTTGGTAAAAAAAAAAGTTGAAAAAAAATGCGGCTGGCTTATTTTAAATCATTTTCTTGACTATAATAGTGCATGTAAATTAAAAAAAAAATTTATGATGTGTAAAACTACTTTAAATAACCTATTAAATGATGTATAGTTTATGCAATTCTCTATTTTTTAAATATTTATTTTTGCATTTTTAACAAACAAAAAAATTTAAATTTCACTTTAAGGACTCAATATGTCCTGAAAGGATAACGGTAGGTATAAATATCATATGGAGAATATGTTCCCAGTTTCGATTTGTATAAAAATTATTAATACATTATTTCTCCGAAAATTATTGTTTAAAGAGATATTGGTCTCTAAAGCCATGCATAATTTTTAGGTTAATTTTTCAACTTTAGGTCAAATGCGCGTGGCTATTTCCCACTACAGGTTGTCAGATTTTTTGTGTAAAAATTATTAATACATTATTTCTCCGAAAATTATTGTTTAAAGAGATATTGGTCTCTAAAGCCATGCATAATTTTTAGGTTAATTTTTGAACTTTAGGTCAAATCCGCGTGGCTATTTCCCACTACAGGTTGTCAGATTTTTATGCAGATCTTATTTTCTATTGTCAAGCTATCAAAAAATGCGCGGGGAACGAAAAAATTCAATACTTTTGCAAATCCCATGTGTTTTATGGTCACTCTAATATACATATGTGGGACCGGAACTCCGCAGTGGACGACTAACTTAACCTTAAGTAACCTTAATTTACCTTACCTAAAAATACAACTCCAAAGCAACCAACTACATAAAACTTTGACAAATGCGCGCCTCGTTTTTGAGCATTTGCAAAAATTTCGCTTCGCTTTACGTTTAAAAAACTTTGTATGAAAGTGGATCCTACAATGCAATTGGGCCTTCACCTATATAATCAAACTTGACGAACGCGGAATTTGAAAGGAGCCATTGCAAGTTGAATTCAATAATTAAATTAAAAATACAATAAACAACATAATTTAAAAAATATAGAAACAAAAAAACTTGTGTTAACTTTACCGAGAATCGAACTCAGAGCCTTTAGCTCATTTTCGGCTGTGTATGAACTAGTATATCAACTGGTATAATGCTGAGGCAGAGGCTGACTAGTATACCAATTGGTTTGGTGCTGATGCAGAAGAGGACAATTGTTTTTCTTTTTCTCTTGTAACTGCTTCTTTTTTACCTGGTAATTCACAGATGCTTTTTCGTGTTTGGGTAAATACAAATAGTCGCTGCTTTCTAAAGAATAAACTGGTATATTGCTGATGTAGAGGCTGACTATGATACTGGTGCATAGACCGACTAGTATACCAACTGGAATTAATGTCAAATTCGTGAACTAGTATGACAAGTGGTACGATCTGAATGGGCATAATGATTAGTATGTCCTGCCGCATAGACTGAGCAGTATGTCAACTGGTATGATTCTGATGTATATATCAACTAGTATGTCAACTGGTAAGATTCTGATGCATATATGAACTAGTATGTCAAATGGTATATTTCTGATGCAAATTTGAACTAGTATGTCAACCGATATGATTATGATGCATAAATGAACTGGTATGTCAACTGGTATGATTCTGATGCATAAATGAACTACTATATCAACTGGTATGATTCTGACGCATATATGAACTAGTATGACAACCGGTATGATTCCGATGCTTTTTTTTAACTAGTCTGTCAATTGGTATGATTCTGATGCATATATGAACTAGAGGTATACGCCGTCAAATTTGTCGGCGGCGGCGGCGTAAGGCCCATTTTATAGCGGCGGCGGCGGCTACGCCGGCGCGGCGCCGGCCTGGTGGTATAAAAAAATCGCATGTTGAATTTAAAAACTCCATAATTTCAATTGTTGGGATTTTTATTGAACTGACAAAAAATTTTGGGTACATTTTTTATGTAATGTAAATGTTTCACATTTTATAATCTATATATATAAAAATGAAATGGTGTATAATTGTAACGCTAAAACTCGAAAACGGCTGAACCAAATGAAATACTTCCTTTGGGGGATTTGTTTGTTATTACCACGCGCAGGTCATGTCTTAAAATCAGAACAAAATATTAAGGGGGCGTGGCACCTCCCATACAAACTGAATTTTTCAAGTTGAATATCTTCAAAAGTGTTTAAGGTAGGAACATGAAAATTGGTACAGAGCTACAGGATAACAGCACCACTCTCACCTATAAAACCGGGGGTTATCCAATAAGGGGGCGTGGTACCTCCCATACAAACTAAATTTTTTAAGCAGAATATCTGTGAAAGGGTTCAAGGTAGGGACCTGAAAATTGGTATAGACCTATATGGTATCAAAAGCCTTCTTACACATAAAAGAAGGGGTAATCGGAAAAGGGGGCGTGGCACCTCCCATACAAACTGAATTTTTCAAGGTGAATATCTTCAAAAGTGTTTAAGGTAGGAACATGAAAATTGGTATAGAGCTATAGGATAACAACACCATTCTCACCCATAAAACTTGGGGTTATCGAAAAAGGGGGCGTGGTACCTCCCATACAATCTATATATATAAAAATGAAATGGTGTTCAGTCGTTACGCTAAAACTCGAAAACGGCTGAACCAAATCATATACTTCCTTTAGGGGGTTTGTTTGTTATTACCACGCGCAAGTCATGTTATAAAATCAGAACAAAATATTAGGGGGGCGTGGCACCTCCCATACAAACATTTTTCTTCAAGGTGAATATCTCTAAATGGGTTTAAGGCAGTAGTCGGCACAGAGAGAGCGCTTGCTATGTTAAAGCATTGGAGTTCTCCTCCCAGGAAAGTAATTGCCGGCCTTTGGTTTAAGGTAGGGACCTGGAAATCGGTACAGACCTATAGGATAACAACACCATTCTCACCTATAAAACTGGGGGTTGACCAAAAAGGGGGCGTGGCACCTCCCATACGAATGAAATACTTCATAGTCGATATCTCTGGAAGTATTCATGTTAGACCACTGAAATTTGGCAAGGGATTATATGAGATCAACCTCTACCACCTCCAAAAAAGCTGGGGATAACGAAAACGGGGGCGTGGCACCTCCCATACAAATGAAATATTTCATAGTCGATATCTCTGGAAGTATTCATGTTAGACCACTGAAATTTGGTAAGGGGTTATATGAGATCGATCCCTACCACCTCCAAAAAAACTGGGGATAAGGAAAAGGGGGGCGTGGCACCTCCCATACGAATGAAATACTTCATAGTCCATATCTCGGGAAGTGTTTAGTTTAGACCACTGAAATTTCGTGAGGAGTTAAATCTAATATCTTTAAACGAGTTAATCTTGTATATTTGTATTTTTGTATGTTCGGACTATCTCGAGAACCGCTTGACTGATTGGGATGAAATTTAGCACAAAGATAGTATGATGGATTCTAAGACTACCCACTTTAGGGTTGCCACTTGGGGCGGTTTACAGGGTTGCCACCTATCCCTTTTTTTTAATTATGGAGCAAGATATGCCAATATGGGTATCATATGAAAGGTATTTTCGGCGAGATACCAACTAAAATATTTTCAAGTAGAGTTGCCACCTAGGGTTGCCACCTTACCACAATATATTTGTATATCCGGTACTATCTCGAGAATCGCTTGACCGAATTGGCTGAAATTTGGCATGGTGATAGTATGATCGATTTTAAGACTACCTGCTTTGGGGTTGCCACTTGGGGCGGTTCACAGGGTTGCCACCTATCCCTTTTTTTTAATTATGGAGCAAGATATGCCAATATGGGTATCATATGAAAGGTATTTTCGGCGAGATACCAACTAAAATATTTTCAAGTAGGGTTGCCACCTTACCACAATATATTTCTATATCCGGTACTATCTCGAGAACCGCTTGACCGATTTGGATGAAATTTGGTATGTAGATAGTATGTTTGATTCTAAGACTATCAATTTGGGGGTTGCCACGTCATCATTTGGGATAATTTTTGGGTTATTTTGGGAACATCTGAGGGACTATTCAAGGATTATTTTGGGATCATTTTTGGATAATGTTGTGGTAATTTTCGAATCGTTTAGGGTACATTTAAGGGTGTTTTTGGGGTAATTTGTGAATTATTTTTGGACCAATTTGGGATCATTTTAGGGTCATTTTGGGATCATTTTTGGGTAGTTTTGGGTATCAAAGTAAAGGTATTGTCGCCGACATACCAGCTAAAATATTTTCAAGTAGGGTTGCCACCCAGGGTTACCATTTTACCGTATTGTAATTGTATTTTGTATTTTGGGATCATATTTGGATATTTTAGGATTATTTTGAGAACATCGGTAGGTAGGTTCAAGTGGCTGCCGCAGAGGCACACTTAGGCCAGTTTTGAAGGCCCGTTGTGATACCACCAACACAAGGAAAGTCAGCCCCGGGACCCAGCCATATGGAAAATCCCTGAGTTGTTGGGATTTTCCACATAGCAGAATCCCGGGACTGACACTCCTAAACCGACACCGTTACTCCTCCTCGAACCACTTAGATGACTTTATGAAGCCCATCAAGTCCTTTATGTCCAGTTCCGCGATCTGGCTTAGACTATCTAGGAACGGAACTCCCAAAAAGCGCGTTCTCACGCCGCTTAAAGCCGGACAGTTGCAGATGAGGTGCTCCACCGTTTCCTCCTCCTCATCATCTTTGCAACTCCTGCAGCATCGTCGGTAGGGCACACTTAGCCTTTCTGCATGCCTACCAATGAGGCAGTGACCGGTTAATGCCCCTATCAATATGCAGATTTCCCTCCTAGTTAGGGCATAAATGCGTCTAGACCTTTTAAGATCCCATTTTGGCCAGGTTTGTTTCGATATCCGACACCCTGGGGATTGCAGCCATCTTTCGTTGGCTTGACGGAGTGTGTGCTCCTTCAGCATTAGTTTGCATGTGGCAAACGGCATACCTAAGCGCTCTTTATCCCGAAGAACCTGCTTGGTCGTGCCCTGCCTGGCAAGCTCGTCTGCCTTACAGTTTCCCTCAATGTCCCTATGTCCCGGGACCCATATGAGGTTTACGCGGTTCTGTTGGGCCATCTCCTGAAGAGATCGACGACAGCTGAGCGTCAGTTCAGAGTTGAACGTGTATGAGCCAAGGGATTTGATTGCCGCCTGGCTATCGCTGAAAATAGTGATATCTCCTCCGATAACACGTTTGCTTAACCAGGCCGCGGCGTCCCGGATTGCCGAGACTTCCGCCTGGAAGACGCTACAATGATCAGGTAGTCTGAAGGAGAGTTCAAGGTCCAAATCCCTTGAATAAACCCCTCCTCCAACTCTGCCGTCCAACTTCGAGCCGTCGGTGTATATGGAAGTGCCACCATTTGTTTCGGGACACCAATCCGTCCTCTCCCAGTCTTCTCTGCTGGGAATGTTTATTTTGAAGCAGCTATCCCCGACTGTAGTGGTCGCACAACGATCTGTGCTTAGAGGGAGAAAGCTGTAAGATTCCAGAATACTGGAGTGTCCAATAGTACCCGCACCCCAACTGGAGGTTTCTCTTAGGCGCAGAGCTGATGCCGCCGCTGACCGAAACCCTTCCAGATCAAGTGGCAAAATGCCCAGAATGGCCTGGAGGGCTTCGTTGGGCGTTGTCCTTAGCGCACCGCTTATACAGATCATATTGGATCTATGGACTTTCCGCAACAGATTCAGGTATGTTGTCTTGCTCAGTGCCGGCCACCATACGACGACTCCATACAGCATGATTGGGCGAATGATGGCCGTGTAGATCCAACTGCATACTCTAGGGCTGAGCCCCCATTTTTTGCCAATGGCTCTTTTGCATGTGTAAAGAGCGATGCAAGCTTTCTTCTGGCGCTGAAGAACATTCTCCTTCCAATTCAGTTTCCTGTCCAGAACTATGCCTAGAAACTTGGCCTTATCCGACAAGCCCAGGCGCGTGCCATCTAGTTCTGGCAGGCTTAGTGGCGGTATTTTGTACCGGTTGGTGAAGAGGACAAGTTCCACTTTCCCCGGGTTGATACTAAGTCCGCAGCGAGAGGACCACCTCGAAACCTCTCGCAGTGCTACTTGCATCAGGTCACACAGAGTTTGTGGGAACTTGCCTCTGAATGCAATAGCTAAATCGTCTGCGTATGCCACTATCTTCCCGCCCCCCCAGCTTGTGTCACGTAGCAACGAGTTGACTGTGAGGTTCCATAAAAGCGGGGAAAGAACACCACCCTGGGGCGTTCCCCTTGTGACATAGCGTGATAACTCGACCGTACCAAGTGAAGAAGCTATTTTCCTTCCTCTTAGAAGTTGGTCAATTAAACCAGTTAGAGGTCTATCTACGCCCAGATTAGTTAGAGCGGAGTTGATCGCCTCCGGGCTTATATTGTTGAAAGCCCCCTCAATATCTAAGAAGGCCACGAGACAGTAGTCCTTTTCACACAGCGATTTCTCAATGACAGATACTAGGCTGTGCAGAGCAGTTTCTGTTGATTTACTCTTGGTGTATGCATGCTGATAGCTAGAGATAAGGTTGCTATCAATAGTCGTTGAAAGGTAGTCGCTTAGTATCCTCTCAAAGGTTTTGAGTACAAAGGACGAGAGACTGATCGGTCTGTAATCTTTTGGCTCGTAGTGGGATGCCTTCCCAGCCTTAGGGATAAACACTACCGTGGCGCTTCTCCAGGAGCCCGGAATGTGGTTGAGAGCCAGGCAGGCTGTGAAGAGAAATACCAGCCATTTAGCTGATGTCTCCAACGTGTTTATAAGTTGCGCGGGGATAATCCCGTCCGGCCCGGCAGCCTTATACGGTTCAAAGCTCTTAACTGCCCACCTTACTCTTTCCTCAGTGATGGGTATATTTACTGCCAGGTTTGTTGCAGGTGCTAGTGGTGCATCATGCAGATTCCCCGGAAAATGTGTATTCAAGAGCAGCTCGAGGGTTTCCTCTTCCGTGCTGGTCCAGGATCCGTCAGGCTTTCGCAAATAGCTGATGGTTGTTTGACTTTTCGAGAGGACTCGTCTAAGTCTCGCTGTGTCGTCGACCTTTTCGACGCCAGTGCAGAAATTTCTCCACGAGGTTCTCTTCGCCTGTCTCAGAGCTTTTTTATAGGCCCTTAGTTTAGCTTTATATTCATGCCAATGAGGCTCAGAGCCGAAGCTCTTGGCCTTGTTAAATTGTTTCCGGCATGATATTCGGAGCGAGTCCAAATCGTAGGACCACCAATGTGGCCTGTGTTTACCGCGTGGTTTTGGCACTGGACAAGCCTGTCCTAGAGCATTTGAGAGCGCCGATGTAAATGTAGTAACAAGATCCTCCAGCTCCTCTACTGATGAGGGGGCTTGTGAGGGCAGTACTGGTAGGTCTCTGTCTAATATTTCATTGTGTAACTGCCAATCAGTGTTACGTGGATTGCGCTTCATGATTGGTTGTTCTACAATAAAGTCTAAAACCATTTCTATGTAACGGTGGTCGGAGAAAGAATGTTCCTCCAGAACCCGCCATTTTCTGACCCACTCATAAGCGCCTTCACTACAGATAGTGAGGTCTATGACCTCCCTGCGGGTCTTAGTGATAAAAGTAGGCTCATTACCCACGTTGCAAATCACCAGGTTGGTTGTTAAGAGGTAATCAAACAGAGACTCGCCCCTGGCATTGATGTCGGAGCTCCCCCATTGGACATGGTGAGCATTAGCGTCCGCTCCAATAATAAGAATACCCGTGCAGAAATTTGACACCAGGTCTTTCACCTCCGTTTGTGGTGGGGGTTCTTCGGCGTCGTAGGGCATATAGACCGACGCCACCGTCAGGCGGGTGCTGTCGACCGTTAGACTGATAGCGGTAATATCACCGTTGGTGTAGTTAGGTAGGAGAAAGGAGTTCAACTCAGACTTGACCAAAATACACGTTCTGACTTTGCTCTCCTCGCTGGCTCGAATGAGCTTGAAGCCCTTAGTCCCCAATCCGCAGATTCTCGAGCTATTGACCCAGGGTTCTTGGATGAGGACCACATCCACGTCGCCTTTAGAAAGACGACTACTTAAAGCAGCCGAAGCCACTTTAGATTTGTGCAAATTAATCTGAAGCACCACCAACATGAGAGCGCACAGACTTCCCTGCCGTCCCCATATCGTCGAGGTTTGCTCCATCCCGGAGGTTGCCTATCAACGACGAGTTGTTCCGATTAACTGCCCGATGTGGCGTTGCAGGAGTCCTGCTGCCTGTAGCGTTAGATGTTAGTCGCTCAGCGTTGGCTGCTACCACCGTGACGTCGAGGACTTCCTCGTCCTGTAGGCTGTCCTCCATCTCCGAGTTGTTCACAGCACTATCGCCAAGAGACGTGGCGGATAACATGCTTTCCGCATCGGAATCCTCCGCTTCCTCTTCTGGTAATAAGTTTTCCGGTTCCCCCGGAGCAGCCGAGAAGGCAGCGCGCTGAGCATCACCACGATATACGTGGATAACGATCTGGCCTACGCTGTAGTGTACTAGGCCATTGCACCTTTTGAGGGGCTCGATTGACTCTTTATTCATGGTGAACACCACCTGTCTGTCGGGCCCTACCGCATCCCCGACCAGATTGACACTCCAGTCATGCGTTGGGAGGGACGGATTCATTAGCCGTAGCATCCCGAGTATTCTCTCGGGTTCGTCAGGGATGGCCGGAATCCACGCCCTTGCCCTTGGACGAGCTGGAATGTCCTTCCAGTCGACGACCTCTATCTTTGCGCCCTGGTAGACTTCACCCAGTTTAGCAGCTGCTGCCTTGTACAGTGCTACGGTTTTTGCATCCTCGCATGCGAGTAATTTAATTTGACCCTGGTGCCAACCCGCATCCGTTACTCGTGCCGAACTACCCGGAAACTCCGGAGCAACGTTGAGAAGAATGTTGCCGAGTTCATTTCGCACGTAACGCCACCGGTCCTTGGGGATGGCCAGACGGTCATTGCCTCGGTCAAGGACGCCTATAAGGATCCTGTCCTTGGTTACCTCAGCAAAGCTTAGTTTGCCCGCTCCAGAGGTATTCTGATGCCGCTTGGGAGGGGGAATAAACTCCAGATCCGATCTCTGGCGCTTGAAAGGGTTAACTTTTAACCTCTTTGGCATGTACGAATTTTGGAAATCCGGTATCACAGCTTTCGCTAGCTCTACAGATTTACTGGAATTCGGCGACAGTGATTCCTGCGGTACCCCTTCATACCTCTTCAGGATCTTTGCAGCCAATCTTTTCTCGTAGTATGTGAAGCGGCGGGGAGATGTCTCCCTGGAGTGCGGACCCGTAGTTGCCATCGCGGTCGCTCTCCTTGCCGACATCTCAGTTGCAGCTTCCTTCTCCTTCGAAACTCCGAGGCCAGGTCGTGAGACCGCTGCCACAGACGTAAAGATACTGGTTTTCATATCAGCGGTTGATGGGAGTTTAGCATCCGCCGTTGTCCGCTTAGCTGCGTTGGCAACCGCACTGGTGCTAGCTCCCATCAAGTCAATCTTATTCGATAGAGGGTTGGTTGACCGACTCGTAGTTGCCATCGCTGTCGATCCCCCCCTTGATTGTGGAACGGAGGTTGTCCTCCGGCGTTGTTGTTGCTTCCTCGCCTGCTCCTCCATAGCTCTCCTTTGCTGAGGAGTGAAATTTGGCGTTGTTTGTTTTTTAGATTTTTCGTTTTTATTCAGGTTATTCGAGTTCATCTTGTTCGTACGACCCATCGCCGGACAAGGCCAGCTTAGGGTCAAGGGAAGAGTAGGGGAAAATGTGTCGTCCGCCGCGGCAGAGCCCCGTACCGCGGTAAGGCCATGCTTACTCTCTGAGGCGACCCGGTGTCAGAGAGGCTCCGTTCAAATACAGCCACGATTTGCCTCCCGGCTGCAAACGTCCAATGGGCACGGTTTCGCATAACACCCTGGATTGGGAGGGGGAAGATCTTTGTCGTCGCGCCAGAGTGAGAACATCACTTTGGGATAATTTTGGGGCTTGCTTGAGATCATTTTGGGTTCAATTTTGGATTAATTTGGTACAATTTTGCGTAATTTTCGGTTCATTTTGGAGCCATTTTTGGATCATTTTTGTATCATTTTGGGATAATTTTTGGGTTACTTTGGGAACATTTGAGGGTCTTTTTGGGGTGGTTTTGGGATTATTTTAGGATATATTTGGTGTATTTTTTGGATCGTTTAGTGTGCATTTAAGGGTATTTTGGGGTAATTTGGGAATTATTTTTGGACCAATTTGGAATAATTTTAGGTTCATTTTCGGATCATTTTTGGGTCGTTTTGGGTTCAATTTCGGATCATTTTGGGAACATTTAAGGGTCTTTTTGGGATCATTTTAGGATTATTTTAGGGTCATTTTGGGATCATTTTGGGTAAGTAAATTTAGCGCTAAATTGATAGCACCGAGCAAGCTCGGTCACCCAGGTACTAAGATTAATCCCATCATCTCCAAAAAAAACTGGAGATAAAGAAAAAGGGGGCGTGGCACCTCCCATACGAAGGAAACATTTCATAGCCCATATCTCTGCAAGTATTTATGTTAGACCACTGAAATTTGGTGAGGGTTTATATGTGATCGATCCCTAAAACCTCCCAAAAAACTCGAGTTAACGATAAAGGGGGCGTGGCACCTCCCATACGAATATAATACTTCATAGTCCATATCTCTAGAAGTATTTAGGTTAGACCACTGAAATTTTGTGAGGAGTTATATAAGATCAATCCCGGACACCTCCAAAAAAAACTGGGGATAAGGAAAAAGGGGGCGTGGTTTCTCCTATATGAAGGAGATAGGGATATGGTTTAAAATAGATATAGGGATCGGGTTAGAGAAACAGAGAGGGAAATAAATTTGTGGCAGGACAACGTCTGCCGGGTCAGCTAGTATAATATAGAAGAATACTAAAAACATAACGCATAGCAGTCTTTTAATCAAATTCTTACACTGAAATAACTATGTTACATATTGAGTCTAGGACTAAAATTATATACATTAACCGAAGGCTTTGTTATGATCACTACAATATGCATGTGTGATTTAAAATATATGTTTATAGTGTAATATTATATCAATTCAGTCTTTGTATACATTGTTAACATAAAAGTAAAGCTATTGTAATGCATTGATAGACATTTACTTATTTAGTTTAAAAAAAAAAAATTGTAACATTTCACTTCTTTGTACAGTTGTTGTTGTGTATATCTTATGTTTATAAAGTTGTATGTGTCTCTTTTCATAGCGAAAAATAATAATTTTAAATATTCTACACAAGACTCGTAGTTGTCATGGATAAAAATTGTTTTGTTAATGTTGTGAGGGCTTAGCTGTGACCGCTTATTTGTGACTGTCAGACCAGCTATAGAAAAAACTCGCTCACTCGGCGTACTTGTTGCAGGATGCATACAACTTTTTTTGCTAGCTTGGATAGCAAGGGCATTGCAGCCGCCTTTTCCCTCCAAAACTCTAAAACATTCTGATTGGAGGACAGACTTAGCAGCAAATGACATTCTGCTTCTAAATTAGAGTTTTTCAAACTCGAAGAATACCGCTTGGCAAGTTTCAATATTTTAGAAGAAGGTGAAGTTTCTTCAGAATCGTTTACACTATTTCCGTTTTTTGATGAATCACCAACAAGTCTTTTATACATCTCTATCAAAAACTGTACTTCTGTCTTACATTTGCTTTTGCAGTATTCTGTAACACAATCTAATGTGTTAAAACGCGGATCCAGCAGCGTTGCGCATACTAAAATATCAGTTATTGGAAATCTATAGTTAAGTTTACTCTTCATATTTTTTTTTATTTGTTGCAATAAATGATCGTGACAAAATGAAATTATTCTGATTTAAATCAGTGCCATCGTTTTCAGATAATATTGATAATGTGCCATCTTGTAGATATCGAATTTTTAAGGGTGCTGTTTCTCTTATCCACCAAACTGCCATGCAAGTCATTGGTATTATTTATATTTCTATATACTTCCAAGGACACATCATCAAGGGGATCGAACCCTTCGTCGTAGTCGACCCATGAAGCGTCTTCTGAAGCCAGGAGTTCTTCCAAGTTATCAATTTTTGACAAAATTTCTTTTTTTATGGCATCGGCCTGTAACTTCAGAGTATGTGTTTTGAAGGGCTCGCTTCCGGATTCGTGATCCTGAGGCCAAATCCCGTCTTTTAAGCCCTCCCGCACAATTTTAGCTAATTTATTAACAGTTGTCCCCTAAAGGAAACAAATACCTGCACTTTTAACACATTTAGTGCACGGCCATTAGTGTGTTGTAAATTAAAAAAAAAAATTTGTAACTTTAGAAAATTATCACAAAAAAATGTTAAACGCGCCGGCGCGCGCCGCCGCCGCGCCGCTAAAAAGGCTATTCGGCGGCGGCGGCGTTTGCCGGCGGCGTATATCTCTAATATGAACTAGTCTGTCAACTGGTATGATTCTGATGCATATAAGAAGTAGTCTGTCAACAAGTATGATTCTGATGCATATATGGACTAGTCTGCCAACTGGTATGATTCTGATGCATATATGAACTAGTCTTTCAACTGGTATGATTCTGATGTATATATGAACTAGTCTGCCAACTGGTATGATTCTGATGTATATATGAACTATTCTTTCAACTGGTACGATCCTGACGTATATACGAACTAGTATCTTAAATGGTATGATACTGATGTGTATAAGAACAAGTATATCAACTGGTATATTCCTGATGCAGAGGCTGATTAGTCAGCCAATTGGTATGGTGCTGATGCAGAGAGGGACAATTGCCATCTCGTAGGACATCGCCGTGTTAAAAATACCAGTTGCTAATATGGAAAAATTACAGAACTCGAACTAGTTGAGGCCGCATGGCTGACTGGTATTTGATTAGTACACGGCTAAAAAAATGAACCTTTTTGTACAATATTTCAAACCGTCCAAATACCTACAAAGATTTTCAATTTCTTTTGGTTTCGATTTAAAATCTAAATGAAAAAGCAGTCTAAATTTTTAATTTTTGTTTTGTTTGAATATAATTGAATTTTGCCCACAAGATTTTCATGTGCGTCATAGCTCAGCGGTAGAGCAGTCGGCTGTGACTCCTGAGCGTTTTCGTTTGAATCCTGCCAGCTGCCACATTTTTTTAGTTTTATTTTATTCTTAAAACTTTTCGGTCTAAAATGTAAACTTTTGTGTTTGAACATTCAAATTTATTTTTGAAAGCTTATTCAAGATTGAATTTTGCCAACCACATTTATGTGTGCGATGTAGCTCAGTGGTAGAGCAGACGGGCATGATGCGGGGAGTCTTGGTTCGAATTCCCGCCAACGGACAAAAAATTTATTTTATCTTTAAAAAATTGTTAAAACATTTCTTGTAATTGAAACCCGATTCATTTAGCCAATTTTCATGAAAACTGGTCTATATTGAATTTGAATCCAAATTTGGTTTGGTCATATATGTAGTCCAAAAATGTTTAAAATTTAGGTTCAAATTTTTAGCTGTGTATAAAACTAGTTAAGTTGACTGCAGGGTATGTACTCATATGTGTGCCAAATTCGCTTAATTTGCTTTGCGTTTACACGCTATGTCAGATAGAAATATAAATCATTCTATTGCTCATGTTCGTACTAGGGATGTCAATTTTTTGGGGTTTGGCCATCCCGGGATTTTCGGGATATGATTTTACAAATCCCGGGATTAGGGTACTCGTTATTTCTAACAGGTTTGCTTGAAAAAGACTGGAGAAATAGTTTGTGAAACTGTCAACTTTTAAATAAATAACGAAGAATTGAATTATCACTTATATTTATTATTTATTTTTAATGTATTTCGTTTGAAAAAAAAAAAAATAGTACACTTCTATAGTACATGTTATGCCTGTAGTCAATATTAGAAGTTTTTAGTTTGACAATGATACCATAAGGGATGGTACTAATAATAATTTAGTTTTAAAATAATTTTATAAAATCAAAACTTGTAAGTGTGATAAATGTTGGTTTAGTGTATTTTTACGTGTTGAACTTGCGATACTAGTCATGTATTTATGTGCATATTGCATAGTTTTTCATATCTGTATGTTTTTGCCACCACTTTTTGTAACTTATACATTTTATTATTGTTTTTAATAAACAGATCACCCCTGAGGAAGCTAGGGAGCCTAGCGAAACGTCGGGTTGGAACGATGAGATAAAAGTTTGTTTTTATTTCGTATCAACTTACAATGATCAAAAATGCCTAACAAAAATTCAAAATTTACAAATAAATTGACCGGAAAAATCAATATTAAAACCTTTATATTAAGTCGCTTTCTTGTTTGTACCACCTTTTTCATACGAAATTTCGGAATCTTGCAAAGTCTTTTTAGGTAGCTTCCCGTTGAGCTAGACACTTGAAACTTGGAACATAGTTCGGGGCTCCGTGACAATGCAATGTGAACGAAAAAAGTATCCGCTAGGTGGCGCACGGATCAAGAAATACGGTAAATTCATTTAAATTGAAATTTTGGGACGCATATTTGAGGAACTTCCCGGTAAGCTAGATTATTGAAAATTTGCATACATATGAACAATTGAAGACAATGCAAACTGTTGTACAAGAAATTCCGCTAGATGTCACACTGGTCGAGATAATTACAAAAAATATTAAAACAGTCCTGGAATTTTGCGATCGATTTTTAGTAACTTCCAGATTAGTTAGAGACTTGAAACTTTACACATTTGTCACAACCCGATGACAATGCAATCCCTCATCAAAAAAATTTCGGTAGGTGGCGCACGGATCGAGATATTTCGAAAACTAATTTGAAGTTAGGAATTTTGCGATCGACTTTTGACCAACTTCCAGGTAACCTAGGAACTTGAAACTTGGCATTAAATTGAGGCAATAGTGAAAATCAAAATTCCGATAGATGGCTGGTCTATATAATTGCCAATCTTTAAAACAACTAAACTAATTTGAAGTTGGCAATTTTGCGATCGACTTTTGACCAACTTCCAGGTAACCTAGGAACTTGAAACTTTGCATTTGGTTGTGGAAACGGTGACAATACAATTTGTTGAAATCAGAATTCCAAAAGGTGGCGTGCTTTTCGATATAATTGAAAATCTCTAAAACTTAGGGGGAATCTTGCGATAGATTTTTGAGTAACTTCCCGCTAAGCTAGAGACTTGAAACTTGTCACATTTGTCAGAACTAGGGATTCCAATCCCGGGATCCCGGGATCCCGTTGTTTTTTAAGTTCCGAAAATCCCGGGATTACTAGACCTAAATCCCGGGTTCACCGAAAATTAATTTTTAAGTTATCTTGTATTTATATATGCAACAAATTCAGGTCCGGGTTAAGAGATGACACTATTAATGCAATAATTTCTTTAAGATCACACTTCAAACTTCAGAAAAAGTAATTTTTCTCTAAGTCCAATGGCATTCCTTTTTATTTTTACATACAATAAAATTTTTATTATTACTATGCATACCTGAATTGTCGGAGACCAAAAGGAAAAAATTTAATTGAAAAAAAATGTAACTATATACGTAGTTTTCGCCACTATCGCTTAAGAATTTTTAGTCACTTATATACATAAGTCGTTACTAATGTGTCAAATATGCTATTTGTACCTGTGGTACAAAAAAATTTTACCAAATTTCTAAATACATATATTTTATTTACAAATTTAATGTAAATTTTTTTTGTTCTTACATATCGTCGAAAAATTTTGGAGAAGTGCGATGTGCGGTTTTGTACTTTTTTCCGACGATATGTAAGTCGTTGTTAATCATACATATATATTATAGTATATTTACCAGTAGTACAAACAACTTATGTTTCAAGTGCCTGAATAGTAACTTTGAGTTACAAATTTAATGCTACTTTTCGTTCGTTATAAAAATGACTGCCTTAATAAAGACATACTTAAATGAATTACTATAATTTAGTCTACTTTATTACATAGATATGGGGTGCCACTTTTAGCAAAAAAAAAAAATTCGGGACAATCCCGGGATCCCGGGATTTAACTTTCAAATCCCGAAAACCCCGAGAGGCTAGAAATCCCGGAAATTGGATTCCCTAGTCAGAACCCGATGACAATGCAATTTCTCATCAAAAAAAGACAACCATTATATGAATGCTGTCAAAAAGCCTCAGCAAATTTGTCGTTAAACAAAGACATGGTTTCGGTGTTTTTGGTTTTGAAATTTTAGTCATACCAATTTTAATAAATTTTTGAGATTTGAAAATATAAAGGTGGAGTGCACGTTTCCAAACTAAGGCAAACAATTTCTGAGAGCCTAAATAGAAGTTCGGTTATCGACAAATCATTTAAGGCCTATTAATTGCACTCCACCTTTATATTTTCAAATCTCAAAAATTGATTACAATGGGTATGACTAAAATTTCAAAACCAAACACACCGAAACCATGTCTTTGTTTAACGACAAATTTGCTGAGGCTTTTTGACAGCATTCATATAAAGGTTGTCTTTAAAATTTGTTTACCATCTTTTTATTATGAATTATAAATAACTTATTAATGCCCCCCTCGTGAAGGGTGGTTACCTTGCCGCGGTACGAGGGCTTAAGTCGATAGCCACAGGGTTACGCTGCCCTTGTGATCATAGCTCCGTACGGCACTTCATCACGAGAGCAGCCTAGCCTCTCTGGCGCGACGACAAAGATCTTCCCCCTCCCAATCCAGGGTGTTATGCGAAACCGTGCCCATTGGACGTTTGCAGCCGGGAAGCAAATCGCGGCTGTATTTGAACGGAGCTTCTCTGATACCGGGTCGCCTCAGAGAGTAAGCATGGCCTTACCGCGGTACGGGGCTCTGCTGCGGCGGACGACACATTTTCCCCTACTCTTCCCTTGACCCTAAGCTGGCCTTGTCCGGCGATGGGTCGTACGAACAAGATGAACTCAAATAAAAACGAGAAACCTAAAAAACAAACAACGCCAAATTTCACTCCTCAGCAGAGGGGAGCTATGGAGGAGCAAGCGAGAAAGCAACAACAACGCCGGAGGACAACCTCCGCTCCATAATCAAGGGGGGGATCGACAGCGATGGCAACTACGAGTCGGTCAACCAAACCTCTATCGAGTAAGATTTACTTGATGGGAGCTAGCACCAGTGCGGTTGCCAACGCAGCTAAGCGGACAACGGCGGATGCTAAACTCCCATCAACCGCTGATATGAAAACCAGTATCTTTACGTCTGTGGCAGCGGTCTCACGACCTGGCCTCGGAGTTTCGAGGGAGAAGGAAGCTGCAACTGAGATTTCGGCAAAGGGAGCGACCGCGATGGCAACTACGGGTCCGCACTCCCGGGAGACATCTCCCCGCCGCTTCACATACCACGAGAAAAGATTGGCTGCAAAGATCCTGAAGAGGTATGAAGGGGTACCGCAGGAAGCGCTGTCGCCGAATTCCAGAAAATCGGTAGAGCTAGCGAAAGCTGTGATACCGGATTTCCAAAATACTCACATGCCAAAGCGGCATCAGAATACCCCTGGAGCGGGCAAACCAAGCTTTGCTGAGGTAACCAAGGACAGGATCCTTATAGGCGTCCTTGACCGAGGCAATGACCGTCCTGCCATCCCCAAGAACCGGTGGCGTTACGTGCGAAATGAACTCGGCAACATTCTTCTCAACGTTGCTCCGGAGTTTCCGGGTAGTTCGGCGCGAGTAACGGATGCGGGTTGGCATCAGGGTCAGATTAAATTACACGCATGCGAGGATGCAAAAACTGTAGCACTGCACAAGGCAGCAGCTGCTAAACTGGGTGAAGTCTACAAGGGCGCAAAGATCGAGGTCTTCGACTGGAAGGACATTCCAGCTCGTCCAAGGGCAAGGGCATGGATTCCGGCCATCCCTGACGAACCCGAGAGAATTCTCGGGATGCTACGGCTAATGAATCCGTCTCTCCCAACGCATGACTGGAGTGTCAATCTGGTCGGGGATGCGGTAGGGCCCGACAGACAGGTGGTGTTCACCATGAATAAAGAGTCAATCGAGCCCCTTAAAAGGTGCAATGGCCTAGTACACTACAGCGTAGGCCAGATCGTTATCCACGTATATCGTGGTGATGATCAACGCGCTGCCTTCTAGGCTGCTCCGGGGGAACCGGAAGACGAAACACCAGAAGGGAAGCGGACGATTCCGATGCGGAAAGCATGTTATCCGCCACGTCCCTTGGCGATAGTGCTCTCATCAACTTGTCCTCTTCACCAACCGGTACAAAATACCGCCACTAAGCCTACCAGAACTAGATGGCACGCGCCTGGGCTTGTCGGAATTGGAAGGAGAATGTTCTTCAGCGCCAGAAGAAAGCTTGCATCGCTCTTTACACATGCAAAGGAGCCATTGGCAAAAAATGGAGGCTCAGCCCTAGAGTATGCAGTTGGATCTACACGGCCATCATTCGCCCAATCATGCTGTATGGAGTGGTCGTATGGTGGCCTGCGCTGAGCAAGGCAACATACCTGAATCTGTTGCAGAAAGTCCATAGATCCAATATGATCTGTATAAGCGGTGCGCTAAGGACAACGCCCAACGAAGCCCTCCAGGTCATTCTGGGCATTTTGCCACTTGATCTGGAAGGGTTTCGGTCAGCGGCGGCATGAGCTCTGCGCCTAAGGGAAACCTCCAGTTGGGGTGCGGGTACTATTGGACACTCCAGTATTCTGGAATCTTACAGCTTTCTCCCTCTAAGCTCAGGTCGTTGTGTGACCACTACAGGGATTTAGACCTTGAGCTCTCCTTCAGACTACCTGATCATTGTAGCGTCTTCCAGGCGGAAGTCTCGGCAATCCTGGACGCCGCGGCCTGGTTAAGCAAACGTGTTATCGGAGAAGATATCGCTATTTTCAGCGATAGCCAAGCGGCCATCAAATCCCTTGGCTCATACACGTTCAACTCTGAACTGACGCTCAGCTGTCGTCGATCTCTTCAGGAGATGGCCCAACAGAACCGCTTAAACCTCATATGGGTCCCGGGACATAGGGCCATTGAGGGAAACCGTAAGGCAGATGAGCTCGCCAGGCAGGGCACGACCAAGCAGGTTCTTCAGGATAAAGAGCGCTTAGGTATGCCGTTTGCCACATGCAAACTAATGCTGAAGGAGCACACACTCCCTCAAGCCAACGAAAGATGGCTGCAATGCCCAGGGTGTCGGATATCGAAGAAAACCTGGCCAAAATGGGATCTTAAAAGGTCTAGACGCATTTATGCCCTAACTAGGAGGGAAATCTCCATATTGATAGGGGTATTAACCGGTCACTGCCTCATTGGTATGCATGCAGAAAGGCTAGGTGTGCCCTACCGACGATGCTGCAGGAGTTGCAAAGATGATGAGGAGGAGAAAACAGTAGAGCACCTCATCTTCAACTGTCCGGCTTTAAGCAGCGCGAGAACGCGCCTTTTGGGTGTTCCCTTCCTGGAAAGCCTAAGCCAGATCGCGGAACTGGACATAAAGGACTTGATGGCCTTCTTAAATCATCTAAGTGGTTCGAGGAGGAGTAACGGTGTCGGTTTAGGAGTGTCAGTCCCGGGATTCTGCTATGTGGAAAATCCCAACAACTCAGGGATTTTCCATATGACTGGGTCCCGGGACTGACTTTCCTTGTGTTGGTGGTATCACAACGGGCCTTTCAAAACTGGGCTAAGTGTACCTCTGCGGCAGCCACTTGAACCTAACCCTATTAAGGCCCGGTTTTTCAGTGCAGGTTTAAACCACAGACAAAGTTGACTAGAGTTTATCCCACACAAACTGCCCGCTTAAACTAAGTTAGAATATTTGAAGTATGCGATTTTGTTGGCCGTTTGATTCTAGTATAAGGTGTTAATCTTAAGCTTGTGGATTTTGCTCTTATTGGATTTTGTTCTCACATGCCGAAAATCCCGGCATTTTCAAGAGCTTAAAAAGGGTCGGGATCCCGGGATCCCATCCCTAGTTCGTACATATGATTTGTCAGAAGACATTTCTCTTTTGTATTTACGCGGTTTGTATTTGTATCCACACCAAAAAGTGACATATACAGCTATCGTGTAATACCCGCTTTAAAAGTAGAACCGTATTTGACACTTATGAAATTTTTTAAAAACTTTGAGAAACGCCGAAGGTTTAGAACATTCTCAAACAACAACAAATGCGAACATTTTTTACCACGCTTTTATTATTAGCTTCACTTGTATGTTTGTATGTTTGCTTGTTTGTTTGTTTGTTTGTTTGTTTGTTTGTTTGCTTGTTTGCTTGTATGTATGTGATTCTCGTTCGGTCTAAGCCCCAGTTGCCCAAAAACCGTAAAATGTCCATACAATATGGGTATCAAACGAAAGGGGAAGGCCCCAGGTTTCATTTGGACTTCGATATATTTCGATAAATTTATCGATAACTGAGTTATCGGTCAATATGTGGTTGCCCGAAAACCTTAAAATTTCCCTACAATATGGGTATCAAACGAAAGGTGAAGGCCCCAGGTTTCATTTGAACATCGATATATTTCGATAAATTTATCGATAACTGAGTTATCGGTCAAAATGTGGTTGCCAGAAAACCTTAAAATTTCCCTACACTATTGGTGTCAAACGAAAGGGGAAGGCCCAGGTTTCATTTGGACTGCGATATATTTCGATAAATTTATCGATAACTGAGTTATCGGTCTAAATATGATTGCCCAAATACCTTGCTTGTTTGCTTGTATGTATGTGACTCTCATTCGGTCTAAGCCCCAGTTGCCCAAAAACCGTCAAATGTCCCTAGGTCTCATTTGGACATCGACATATTTCGATAAATTTATCGATAACTGAGTACTCGGTCAAAATATGACTTTAAAATTTCCCTGCAATATGGGTATCAAACGAAAGGGGAACGCCCCAGGTTTCATTTGGATTTCAATATATTTCGATAACTGAGTTATCGGTCAAAATGTAATTGCCCGAAAACCTTAAAATTTCCCTACAATATGGGTATCAAACGAAAGGGGAAAGCCGCAGGTTTCATTTGGATTTCAATATATTTCGATAACCGAGTTATCGTCAAAATATGAGGCCCAAATACCTTAAAATTCTCTAACAATATGGGTATCAAACGAAAGTGGAAGTCCAGAGGTTTCGATTGGACTGCTGTATTTTTCGATATATTTATCGATAATTTCATAGGTCATTTGACTAAAAAGTAAAAAATAAATGTAGTTTAAAAAAACTAAAACTCACGCTTTTAAAGAGCATTGAACTAAAAAGTTGAAAATAATTTTAAAAACCCTACACAGTAGTATTTTGGAAAAAGCGTGGTCCGCTTTGTACCATAATTTTCGTATATCGAGCGCTCGAGACTTTTCCCACATAATGCTAGTTTCTTTACTACGCTTTCATTAGCTTTACATGTACATACATTCATATGTATGTTTGCATGTTTGTATGTAACTCTACTTCAGTCTACCCGATAGTGGCATGTGACTGTCCCAAATCCTTGAAATGTGCCTTCAATATGGGTGTCAAACGATATGGGGTTGCATTTGGACTTCGATATATTTATCGATAACTAAGTTATCGGTCATAATGCCTACAATCTGGGTATCAAACAAAAGGGAAGTTCTACAGGTTTCTATTGGACTTTGGAATATTTCGATATATTTATCGATTACTTCATAACAAAAAAAAACTAATGGCGGCGATGTACCAACAGGTTATCATAACCTTTAACGAGATTTTTAGCCGAGCTTCTCTTTCCAACTTGTGGTGTGTTGCTTTTGAGTTTTTCCTACAAGTTGGCGGGACCTACATTTTTTTGCCGACTCCGAACGGCACTTGCAAAGCAAATGAATTTTTTGCTGAGAAGCTTCTCATGGCAGAAATACACCCGGAGAGTTTGCCAAACTACTGCCGAGGGGCGACCCCGTTTAGAAAAATTCTTTTTCTAAATAATTTTTGATGTTACTTTTGTCGGGCATCGAACCGCCACGACTTGGTGTAGAAGGCAGAACACTTAATCGCTACACCACGGCGGCCGCCAAACATTCATAACACATTTACTAGCGAAACTTGACGAATTTCATCAAAAAATTTGTTAGTTTTTTTCGAATATGCAGTTTTGTAGCTTATTTCATTTAAGTATAACTAGATACTAATCTCAAGCCCCTAGCAAAAAAACCGAAAAAGAAGGACAAAAGAAGGACACAACTTAAAATGAAGGACATTTCTACACGTTTTCCTTTGGAAGGACGGGGAAGGACATTGCAATAAAAGGAAGGACATATCCTTCCGAAAGAAGGACGTCTGGCAACCCTAATTATACATGAGCATCCCTTCAACAATACATGGTGGTCATGTTTACGTTTCATGTCAATTGTACGTGAGAATGCCTTCAATAATACATGACGGTCATGTTGATTTGACGTTTTCCTGTACGTTTTTTTGTGCGCATCCATTTCACGCAGAAATGATATTTTCGAAATTGTAAAATTTACATTTTTTCTTTTTAGTTGCATTTGGTAAACACAAAATGTCAATTTTACGGTGGTTTTGATATTTTTTTCTTTCGGTGCACAAATTAATTCCTGAACCCTCAAAAACCCCATATTTAGATTTTGGCCAGAGAAAAAAATATTTTTTTGATAGTAAGTCACTTATAATTTATTTTAGACCATAGTTTCGCGGTAAAAAATGCCAAATAACAAGAATCGCTAGGTGCCTTTCATGCACAAAAATTTAACCCGCTCTAATGTACTTACATACAACTAAGTTTGTCACCGTCACACAACCTCGACAAGTCATCCGGCTTGATTTGTATCCTCCTCTTCTTCCTTCATTCACTTAAGTTTATTCTTAGCCTCTTTTGTTATTATTATTTTTTTATACCCAGCTGTACTTGTACACAGGGTATTATAACTTTGTTAGGATAACGGTTGGTTGTACAGGTATAAAGGAATCGAGATAGATATAGACTTCCATATATCAATATGATCAGGATCGAAAAAAAATTTTATTGAGCCATGTCCGTCCGTCTGTCCGTCCGTCCGTCTGTCCGTTAACACGATAACTTGAGCAAATAATGAGATATCTTCACCAAATTTGGCATGCGTACTTATTTGGGTTCAGAATAGATTGCTATTGAAAATGGGTAAAATCGGACCATAACCACGCCCCTTTTTCGATATCGAAAATTTCGAAAAACGTATAAAATGGGTTAATTCAATATTAGAAGCAGCTACAATGATAAAATTTGCAATATGTATTGATTTAGATGTTCTAAGGCCGATTTTATAAAAATTTTTGAAAAGGGGGCGTGGTACGTATATTTGAAGAAATTTTAAAATTTTGACTCTTAATAACTTCAGAACAGTTTATGCTAGTATAACGAAATTTCGTAGAGGACATACTATTGTTATGGTAAATTCAGCTATAGAAAATAAACGAAATCGCTTCGCGACCACGCCTACTTTTTCATAAAAGTTATATTGAAAGGAGGTGGAAATATTGAAAAGTCCATATCTAATTAACTGATTTCGCTATAATAATATAATTTGGTACATACATCAACTTTCATATTCTTTACATAATTTTTTCAAAATTTTGGAAAGTGGGCGTGGCACCGCCCACTTATGAGTCAAGCAATTTTTAAATTCGACTGCTAACAACTTCAGAACGGTGTGAGATAGATTTACGAAACTAGGTATACAAAACAAAGAATAACAGCATTTTATGTGCACAGCTGGGTATGTAATGTTCGGTTTCACCCGAACTTAGACTTCCTTACTTGTTTTTTATTATTATTATTATTACAGGCCGTTGCAGTGTTTCAGGCCGTTTTTTTCTCTTTCGCTTTTGCTGTGGCAAACTTTCACAAAATAACGCAGAAATTTGCATGGCACAATATTAAATTATTACCAGCCCCGAAAGTAGCAGAGAAGTCAGTAACAAAAACAACAAAACGCTTCAAAAAGTGGCGATAGAAATGATAGCATCATGGACAGACATATTCTGTAGGACCAGAATAAGCCTGCTTGGCTGCTGTGAACTAACGGTGAAAGTGGTTTCCTCAAAAGTTTGCGGTGAAATTGAAAGACGACCGTTATGCCATAGTATGTACTTGAAAATTTATTGCACATCCAGCATATTAACAACGATGAAGTAGCTTGGAAGCATGCAATTATACGCCCACCAAAACATTTGCTTCTCATAAGGAGCTTAGGTCATTCCCAACAACTTTGAGGGATACGGAAGTGATAGATTCAAAGTTCTATGTAAATCGGCTCTACGATATAACTAAAAATGTTATCTACATATCCCTGGTAAAAAAAACTTAATCATAAATCTATTATTCCTTATAAATTCAGCTAATTCTAATAAATTAATTTCCTTCTTGATATCTAAACCGAATTTAATACCGAAAACAATATCAGTCTAGAAATCCAACGGAGAATCACTCTTGCCAACAAGTGTTACTTTGGACTAAGTAGGCCATTGAGAAGTAAAGTCCTCTCTCGACAAACAAAGATCACGCTCAATAAGTCTCCCATCATACCAGTCCTGATGTACGGCTCGGAATCATGGACTGTGTCAAGAGAATATTAGATGGCCTTTGGAGTATTTGAGAGAAAAGTTCCCCGGAAGATTTATGGTCCTTCCCGTGATGTCAACGGCGAGTATCGAAGGAAATTTAACGATGAGCTGTACGAGCTTTACGCAGACCTGTCCATAGTTCAGCGGATTAAAGTCCAAAGGCTCCGCTGGTTGGGTCATGTTATGCGAATGGACAAAGAAGCTCCAGCACAGAAGGTTTTCCTATCGACAACCGTATTAGGCAGCAGAGGAAGTCGGAGGCCTCGACTGAGATGGAAACAACAAGTGTAGGGCGACTTGAACTCCCTTGGCATCTCCAATTGGCGTCAGTTATCGCTAAAAAGTAATGACTGGCGTGCTTTGATATGAAACGGCCAAAATCGCATAGGCGGTTAAGCGTCAATAAATGACGCAAGCCATGATTAGATATCTAAAAGAGAATCGGGCATCTGGGCACTCAGAGCTGTCAACATATCTATATTTTTATAAACGCCTACACAGTTTTCGGCGGGTATTTGAGCTATAAGCGGGGTTGTGTGTGTGCTATGTTATTGCGGCTAGAAATAATAATCATACTATGATTTCATAAAATTTAAATTAATTACCAAGACTAACTTTTATTAGGTACGAGAAAAGGTGTCAAGATAATCACGGTTGACATCAACAAATTTTTGTTATTGTTGTGGGTATTACCTAGTTTTTTGCCGGCCTGGCTCGATTAGGTTTATATCCAGAAATTTCAGAAAGTTATTGACTCTGCCTCACTCCATTCCTGCGGGACGAATCACGACTAGAAAAAGAGACGAAGTGCGAAATGTCAAACGCGCATACCTCCGAATAACGGATTTCAATGGGGAAACCTGCAAATTTGCACTTGGCCAACTTGACTTGGGATCTGTCACAATCAAGTTAGGCCAAGCAAAAAAAAAACATTTTTTTCCTCCCAACATGCTATATAGTTTTGTTTGGGCATGGAGTCTATACTGCTTATAGATAAACTCAGAACATCGTAACCTAATGCCACGAAAATGTATTTTGGTACTTTTTACAGAGTTATATGTTAAAAATCACATAATTACTTTTAAAAAGAAATTCGTCTTCTATGACACATTGAAAATATTTGCCCTTTAAAAGCAGCCAAAGTTGGACCAACCCAATTAAACATGTGTCTGGCTGAAGTTTTTTTCATGGGATGAAGTCTAAAAATGCCTAATACTACTTAGAGATAGTTTTCTACGACACATGTGTAAAGATCTGCCTTTCAAAAACAGCCAAAATTGGACAAACCCGCTTAAACATGTGAAAGTGCAGTAAGAATTATACAAATTCCTCAGTTTTGAGGTGTCTGGCTGAAGTTTTTGACATGGGGCGAAGTCCAAAAGTACCTGATACCACTTAAGGTTGGTGTTCTATGACACATGTGAAAAGATCCGCCCTTTAAAAGCAGCCAAAGTAGGACAAACTCGCTTAAACATGTGAAAGTGCAGTAAGACTTATACAAATTCCTCAGTTTTGAGGTGTCTGGCTGAAGTTTTTTCCATGGGATGAAGTCTATAAATGCCTGATACTACTTAGAGATAGTGTTCTACGACACATGTGTAAAGATCTGCCTTTGAAAAACAGCCAAAGTTGGACAAACGCGCTTAAACATGTGAAATCACAGCAAGAATTATGAAATTTCCTCAGCTTTTAGGTGTGTGGCTGAAGTTTTTGTCATCGGGCGAAGTCTAAAAATGCCTGATAAAGTTAATGATAGTGTTATGCGATACATGTGTAACGATCCGCCATTTAAAATCAGCCAAAGTAGGGTAAGCCCATTAGACATGTGAAAGCACATTAAAAATGATGAAAGGTCCCCGTGCTTTGGGTTGTCTGGGTTAAGTTTTTTCGTGGGATGAAGTCTGGAAATGCCTGATACTGTTTAAGGGTAGTGTTATACGACACATGTGTAAAGATCCGCCGTTTAAACGTAGTCAAAGTTGGAGAAACCTGCTGAAGCAAGTGAAATCTCTGTAAAAATTAGTGAAAATCCCGAGCTTTGAGGTGTCTGGCTGAAGTTTTCGCCATAGGACGAAATCTAGAAATGATTGAAATTACTTAAGGATAGTGTCCTACGAAACATGTGAAAAGATCCGTCATTTAAAAGTAGTAGAAGTGGGACAAACAAGAGAAAGCAAATTAATAGGAAAATAAAAGTTCCCGAACTTTGAGGTATCTGGCTGAAGTTTTTGCCATGGGATGATGTCTGGAAATGCTTGATTCTACATAAGGATAGCATTTTACGACTCATGTGTGAAGATCTGCTATTTAAAAGTGGCCAAAGTTTGTCAAACCCGCTTAAACGTGTGAAAGCTCAGTAAAAATTAGTGAAATTTCCCGAGTTTTGAGGTGTCTGGCTGAAGCTTTTGCCATGGGGCGAAGTCTAAAAATTACTGAAACTACTTAAAGGTAGTGTCCTACGACACATGTGCAAAGATCCATCATTTAAGAGTAGTAAAAGTGGGACAAACAACAGAAAACAAATTAATAGAAAATAAAAGCTCACGAACTTTGAGGTGTCTGGCTGAAATTTTTTTCATGGAATGATGCCTGGAAATGCTTGATTCTACTTAAGGGTAGTATTTTACGACACATGTGTAAAGATCTGTTATTTAAAAGAGGCCAAAGTTGGGCAAACCCGCTTAAACATGTGAAAGCGCAGTAAAAATTAGTGAAAATTCCCGAGTTTTGAGGTGTCTGGCTGAAGTTTTTGGCTTGGGACGAAGTCTAAAAATTCCTGATACTACTTGAGGGTAGTATTCTACAAAAAATGGGAAAATATTGGGTAGTTAAAAGTAGCCAAAGTGGCCCAAATGCGTGAAAATGGTAAAACAGAATAAATTTCCATAGGAAAATCCGCGAACTGTGGGTGTCTGGCTGGAGCCTTGTCACTGGTACGGGTCTAACAACACTTGATACTGACGCGGGGTGGTAATCTACGTCAAATATGTGAAAATCATCCATTATAAAATAAGTGAAGTTAGGGTAATTTTTTGGCGACTTTGACCCCCGATTCTTATGCCCTTGTCATAGGTACAGCTTTGAAATTTTCACATTCTTTTTAGATTCGGGGAGGACTATCTATCGGTATTGGTTTCATCCATTATAAAATAAGTGACGCTTTTAGGCTCTGGGATCTTAGTCTATTAGTTTTACGATTTACGAATCCGTTAGTTATGCACCATTATCCGATTTTATTACAGTCATCATTATTGCAACTAACTGCGTTTACAATTGCCATTGCAGTATTTAGTAGTTGCATTCGAAATACAATACTTAGCTAAGATACACTAACTGCAAACCAAGATAACTGTCTGCTTGACTACTCAACTGAATTGCGAATATGCACTTAGAAGTGGGCGAAGTTCTACCAGGCTTTATTGGCACAACGACCGAAGTAAAGAATAATAGTTCGTACCCATTCATAATATACATTACACGCGGTCATAAATTGCACACGTATCACAAAGAGGGTGGCGTAGTAAGTCATCGATCTCTCTCTTGGCCAATATGTTGTTACATTTTATTTCGATTTCGACAATAGCCCATCAGTTTTATTTGGTTAATTATACCCGGTTTCTCAGCTATTAGCATGCTAAGTAAAAACACATAATATAAAGTTAATGTCCTCTGCTGACGGTAAAATACGGTGGCGAAAATCGTATAGCAACATAATTATTTTGTTTCCGCACGTTTATATTCCTTTTTTATACCCAGCTGTACTTGTACACAGGGTATTATAACTTTGTTAGGATAACGGTTGGTTGTACAGGTATAAAGGAATCGAGATAGATATAGACTTCCATATATCAATATGATCAGGATCGAAAAAAAATTTGATTGAGCCATGTCCGTCCGTCCGTCCGTCCGTCCGTCTGTCCGTTAACACGATAACTTGAGCAAATAATGAGATATCTTCACCAAATTTGGCATGCGTACTTATTTGGGTTCAGAATAGATTGCTATTGAAAATAGGTAAAATCGGACCATAACCACGCCCCTTTTTCGATATCGAAAATTTCGAAAAACGTATAAAATGGGTTAATTCAATATTAGAAGCAGCTACAATGATAAAATTTGCAATATGTATTGATTTAGATGTTCTAAGGCCGATTTTTTAAAAATTTTTGAAAAGGGGGCGTGGTACCGCCCACGTATATTTGAAGAAATTTTAAAATTTTGACTCTTAATAACTTCAGAACAGTTTATGCTAGTATAACGAAATTTCGTAGAGGACATACTATTGTTGTGGTAAATTCAGCTATAGAAAATAAACGAAATCGCTTCGCGACCACGCCTACTTTTTCATAAAAGTTATATTGAAAGGAGGTGGAAATATTGAAAAGTCCATATCTAATTAACTGATTTAGCTATAATAATATAATTTGGTACATACATCAACTTTCATATTCTTTACATAATTTTTTCAAAATTTTGGAAAGTGGGCGTGGCACCGCCCACTTATGAGTCAAGCAATTTTTATTAATTTTAACACCATTAACTATACAAAACAAAGAATAACAGCATTTTATGTGCACAGCTGGGTATGTAATGTTCGGTTTCACCCGAACTTAGACTTCCTTACTTGTTTTTAAATATTTTCCTCAAAAATGTACGACTATTGTTTAAAATGAAATGTCAAAAATGCATGTCCCCCTAGCAAAATCATATCCATTCCACTCATGTGTGCGAAGAAAAAAAATCATGAAAACAATTTGCATTTGCCCTAGAAATCGGCACTGTCTTTTTTTTTTTCAAATCTATTCAAGATACAATTTCTAGATAGTGATTACACGACTATTGAAGACCTATGGCACATTTGTATGGTTGTGTGGCTATAATGGCTCATCACTTGCGAAGTATACATTTTTGTATGCCATGAACCATAGAATTACGAGTTTAAATATTCCGTTGAATTGCCAGTTAACGAACGAACGAGTGAATGTAATGCTTTATAAGTAATTCGTCATAAATCATTGAACGAGTAGTGTATAAGAAATAAAACAAACACTTTTATTTAAGAAAATTGTGATACAGAGTGATTTACATATGTTCATTAGGTTGGCCCTTAGTTGTTTGGAGGGGGAAACAAATAGCAAAAAAAACTGATATGTAGGTACAAAGTTGTAAGACAATCGAAAAAGGTTTAGAGGTTGCGCAAGGAGCTTGAAAATGCTAAAAAAGGCCATCTATATCTATATATGTAAAAATTTAGCCGTTTTTCGCGTTGTAATAAACTTTACGGATAATGGCTGAACCGATTTTAACCAAACTTTGCCACATTGAAGATACACATGTGGAGAAGGTTTATAACTAAAAAAGGGAGTTATCAGAAAAAGGGGGCGTGGCACCGCCCATACAAACTAAATTTTTCAAGCAGACTATCTGTGAAATGGTTCAAGGTAGGGACCTGAAAATTGGTAGAGACCTATATGACATCAAAAGCATTCTCACACATAAAAAAGGGGGTTATCAGAAAAGGTGGCGTGGCACCTCCCATACAAACTAAATTTTTCAAGCAGAATATCTGTGAAACGCTTCAAGGATGGGACCTGAAAATTGGTATAGAACTATATGACATCACAAGCATTCTCACACATAAAAAGGGGGGTTTGCAGAAAAGGAGGCGTGGTACCTCTCATATAAACTAAATTTTTCAAGCAGAATATCTGCGAAACGGTTCAAGGTAGGGACCTGAAAATTGGTATAGACCTATATGACATCAAAAGAATTCTCACACATAAAAAGGGGATTATCAGAAAAGGGGCGTGGCACCTCCCATACAAACTAAATTTTTCGAGCAGAATATCTGTGAAAGGGTTCAAGGTAGGGACCTGAAAATTGGTATAGACCTATATGATATCAAAAGCATTCTCACATATAAAATGGGGGGTTATCAGAAAAGGGGGCGGCGTGGCACCTCCTTTACAAACTAAATTTTTCAAGCAGAATAGCTGTGAAAGGGTTCAAGGTAGGGACCTGAAAATTGGTATAGACCTATATGATATCAAAAGCATTCTCACACATAAAAAGGGGGGTATTCAGAAAAGGGGGCGTGCCACCTATAATACCAACTAAATTTTAAAGCAGAATATCTGTGAAAGGGTTCAAGGTAGGGACCTGAATGGCTGAACCGATTTTAACCAAACTTTGCCACATTAAAGAGACACATGTGGAGAAGGTTTATAGCTAAAAAAGGGAGTTATCAGAAAAGGGGGCGTGGCACCTCCCATACAAACTAAATTTTTCAAGCAGAATATCTCTGAAAGGGTTCAAGGTAGGGACCTGAAAATTGGAATAGACCTATATGATATCAAAAGCATTCTCACACATAAAGAGCGGGGTTATCAGATTCCAACAGATTTGCCTTTTTGATTGTAAGCGAACTCAACTTCCCATTCGCCTTGCTTTTGATATTACAATCACTAAGGCTCAAGATCAAATACTTCAATTGTGTGGAATTGATCTAATTTATCCATACTTTGGACATGGACAACTGTATGTAGGATGTTCGCAAGTAGGGAAACCATCGTTACTGTATATTTATACACCGCATGAAAGTAAAACCAGAAATGTCGTGTATCGGAAGACTTTAGAATAAGTTGTTAGTATACAATAATCAGAGTAAGTCGCTAAAATAAATAAAACATTTTTATTAGAATAAGTCACAAAATAATGGCCAAACATGAATTAAATGGTAAAACAAGAAAAAAAACAAAGAACAACTTTCATTCCTCTTTTTCTTTCACCCAGCGAAGCGGGTGAGGGTCCGCTAGTTCTATATAAAGTGCTTATCATAATTGAGGAGCTTCAAACCAAAACGCAATAAATGTACACTAATTCAGTATATATTTATTGCGTTTTGGTTTGAAGCTCCTCAATTATAGGACATGTTCTAAGCCCTTATGTTATTTTGTTTTAATTTTCATTTTTTGTTTATACAGTCTAAATTGAGAACAGTGAAAGTCTCCAGTCTAAAGGCTTAGTTTCCTCGGAAAGCGGTGGCGCTCTATAACGTTCGCTATATAGCGTTCGCTATACTCGCCGTCATGAGCGGCACCGCATTGTTTTAAACTCAGACCAAGGTTATGCCCGCAATCTGTCCATTTTATTTTTATTATTTCACGCACGGTTGCCGAATCTGGTAATTAGTTACCAAACGTGGTAACTTTTTCGCCGTTGGTAACTTGGTAACTTTAATTCACGTTTGGTAACTTTTTTTGAGACCAAGTTTTGGATAAAAAAAATAATCAGACATTGATTAAACAGACACATGTGCCTGAATGTTCACTCACATCACTAACAGCACGCAGATTATTTCTAAAAAGGCGATTTTTCATTCAATTTCTTGTTGATTGTGAAAACTGACTCGTATAAACGAGTTTTGCCAAATTGGTTGCCAGCCGACTTTTGTTCAACTTGTAATTAAACTTTTGTATAATCCTTCGTTTGTTTGCAAATTGACATTCGTAAATTTTTGACAACAACTTTGTAAATAAAATATGAAAATTTAAATCAAATTGTATCGGCCTAGGCATTTTTTGCCTTGTTAAATAATAAAACCCAGAGCAAAACCTGGCCGTTCCATCCCAGCTAACCAGAGGAGTACGCAATATGCTCTGTGAGGGCTCCTGTGCGGAATCCGCCGAGGCATTTTTTGCCTTGTTCAACATCAACTCCCAGGGCAAAACCTTTGCGGTAAATCCCAGCTAACCAGAGGAATCCGTAAGGTGCTATGAAAAAAGTGTTCCTTTGGGACTCATGCACTGAGCCAAAAAGTTCACCTATAATCAAAGAGATCGACGTCTAAAAAAGCTTTTTGGCCGGGGAGAGCGAGTGGGACAAATTTGAAGAAATTTGTGCGAGGAAATCTTCTAAATTTTAGCTTGAATTTCTTCTCAAATTTATTGAAAAGGAAATCGGCTAAAAACAAGGAGTTAGCTCTTATTTATGAATTTTTTATGTACTTTTGTCAAAAGTTAGAAGAAATCTGCTTGTTTTTATGAGAAAACCTGTTTAAAGTAAATTAATGAAAAAATCCTCTTATTTTCTCTAGATTCATATGGAATTTATTGAAAAGGAAAACTATATATTTTTAGAAGATCCCTTATTAATTAAAATTCAGGTATGCCTTCTACGAATATGTAATTCGACGCTACCAAGCACAAGCACACGATAGCATCATGGTAGAGATCTCCGTTCAGCAGTTAATAATTCTTAGTTCGATTCGCGGTGAAGGCAATAAGGCAAGTGGACATGTGGTGAGGCAAAAAGAACAAAGGTGTAATTAGACGTTGGCAAGTTAAGTATACGATGGCATGGTAGTGTAGATTAGACTAACTGACTAGACATCTGGGTTGAGCGTTCATTTTTTTTTTTAATTTGAAATATTAAAAAGAAAATCTTCTTAAAACTATGTGATTATCTACTCAGTTATATTAAAAAGAGACACCCAGTCAAATTAAGACGGGTATCTTATTGGAAAAATATCATAGAGAAATCCTTCTGAATTAGAGGGCATTTTATGCGACTTTTTGCTCTGTGTGAAAGGTGCGTTTATGGAGCCCCAAAACACTCCCTCCGATACTGCTTCATATAATCAGGAAGGACTCCGTACTAACTTTTCTTTTCAATTAAATCCGTACACGTTCGCATTAGGACTCCTCCAAGGGAGTTTTGATGGCTTCCGTTTCCGCTCCCTTTTGGGAGCCCTACGTACTTCGTTGGCTTTGATTGGTAAAGTATTGCGCAGGTAGGATGCCCGATAATTTTATATCCGCTGGACCAGGTCTATATTTCAAGCTCTTCTAAAGGAAGTCCAAGGAAACGGGGGCAGTTTAAATAGGGTTGGCGTTAGAAGAGTTTGATCTCAGGAGCAGGTTAATAAGTGCGTCGTGTAGTGAGAAGAAGATCCGTATGCCAAATCGGAGTTGAGCGAGATTGTGTCTGCTCTCTCGGGAAGAAATGAACTAATTTTTTTTAATGTGAAAAAAACTTGTATTTATATCATATTGATTTATTGGTTAAACGTAATAACAACCCGCCTAATGTGCAATGCCAAAATTCTAAAATAAGTACAAATGTATGCAAAGCATACGAATTGAATTTTGTTTCATTTGTACTATTTTATTTGTTAAAACAATAAAACTGTGCTAAGACCCGCTTGGTAGCTTTTTGGTAACTTTTTTCCAACATCTTGGTAATTTTTTCGCTTATGCTGTGGGTGAGTTTAGCAGATGTCATTGCAAACTTTGTGCACTTTGCAAAGGTCCAAAGAATGCGGCGAAACATTCTGAAAAGATCACTCTTAAACCCGCCCCGGTTTCATCAAAACTGATGCTAGCAATCAAGATGGTGCACAACTAATAACACCCATACCCTGTGCCATAAACTTTCTAAAAATCCATTATATAAGTTCCAGATCAAAAAGACTGTGAGGTTACTAGAACGAAGGTAAAAACCTACCAAAACTCAAATCGTCCTACCATCCTACCAACAGAAAAAAACCTACCAGTTTTGGTAGGAAAAGCCCATATATCATTTCTCTGTTTATAATGAAGATTATGCTCAAGTTAACTCCCAAAAGCGGAGTTAATTCGGAATTAGCTCTAATGTATCAGCCTTATTATTCATACTAGAGTTCGCCCAGTGGTTGAAATTCAACCACAAAACCTTACTTTATTTTCCTACCTTTTTGATATTTCTTAAATTTTCCTTTCTTTTCCATATTTTTATATTTTTGGTTTCTATACATTCCTATTCATTTTGTTTTTTCCTCACTCTTTACACCATTCAATAATATAGTTTCAATGTTGATAATTATTTATTCTTCTTAGTTCGTCTTCATACGTATTTCTATCCTTTCCTTTCCTTTGCTATCATTTGCTTTTATTTCCATTCCTTTCCTCTCCTTTCATCTCAATTTATATCTTTTGCGTTTCTTTCCTTTTCTATTCTTCCCTTTCCGTTCTTTTCCTTTTCTCTTCTTCCATTTCATTTTATTAACCTTCTTTCTTCTTTCTTTCTTTTCTGTTCTTTTCTTTTATTTTCTTACCTGACCTTTCTTTCTATTTCCATTACATTCCTTTTTGCTTTTATTTTCTTTTTCTTTCCTTTCCTTTTGTTTCCTTTGCTTTAGTTTCGTTTGGTTTCCCTTAGTTTCTTTTCATTTTATTCATTTTTCTTTTCATTTCATTTCATTTCTTTTATTTTTTTCTTACCTTTATTTTCTTTCACTTTTTTTCCTTAGATTTATTTTCCTGTCATTTCGTTTCGTTACCTTTGCTTTCCTACCGTTTCCTTATTTTCTTTTTTTCCCTTCCGTAACTCCTTTAGTTTTTTTTCTTTTAAATTCATTTCCTTTACTTATTTTTTCAGCTTTTCATTACCTTTCTTTCCTTTATTTTTCTTTCTTTTTATTTTCATTTATTTTCCATGCCTTCTTCCTCGCTGCCTTTTCTATCCTTTCTTTTTCTCTGCTTTCCTTTCTTTGTCTTTCTCTATTTGCTTCTCTTTTCCACTCCTTTACCTACATTACATTTCCTTTCTTCCCTTCCTTTTTTCTTTTCCATTCCTTTCCTTTCCCTACCTTTATTTGATTTTTCTCTCATATTTTCCGTTCCTTACCTTAACTTACCTTTATTTTCCTTTTATCCATCCCTTTCCTTTCCCATTCTTTCCTTTATTTTATACTTTTATTTATTTCATTTTGTTTTATTTTTATTTATTTTATATTATTTCCTTTCCTTTCATTTCCAACAAATTTCTTTTTTTACTTTCAATCACTTTTCTAATTCTTATTTTACCTTTTTTCAATTTTATCAATTTTACATTTTATTTTATTTCACATCATGTCTGAGCAAGCATTTGCTTCTCCGAATACCCACGCACAGATTTTGTTTTTGTAAACACTGTTTGTACCTACGCTCAATAAAGTGGACGAGCTGGCTCATGTTTATTATTGCTGCCAACAAAACAACTCACACTCGGACTCCCCCAACTACAATGAATGCAAGCACAACAATGCAATTGTACCTATGAACATACACACATAACAGCGGCTTTATAAAGCTGGAATTATTGGTGATGTTTGTCGTAACGCTGTAGTCGTATCCAATCAGCTGATTCGACCAACCTTATGGGATTTAATGCAATCGATTATTGGTGCCATATCGTAACGCTAAGGTCGTAACCGGATCGTAGCCAACCAATTGCTTTTTGGTTTTCCGCGGTAACGATAAACAGCTGATTACCTTTTTGCTTATTGCTTACAAGTTTTTGCAGTCAATCAGCTGTTTACGGTTACCGCACCAATAATCGATAAAAATGTATCGCATAGGGTTGCGTTAGGGATACGACTACAGCGTTACGACAAACATCACCAATAATTCCAGCTTAAAGTGAATGCGTGTTTAGCACTTGTAGTGGTGTGACTTTCAAATCATATTATAATTATTTTTTTTTAATTTTTGGTTTGTTGTCGCATACCCTGCTCGGCGAGACCTATCGATACATATCAAATTTTATTAGTATTGTGGTTATTGCAAAAAAGGGAGAAAACTGTTAAGCATTGCGCATTTATATATAACACAGCTCTACAAAAAAAAAAAAAATCTTGTTGCCCTGGGTATTTTTGCAAATTCTTATACCTTGGGGTACCCAAATAAAGACTGCATTCAAGAAATTCCTGGAAGTCCCCTAGTTTTTAAAATAGGGGTCAAAAACCCCTTTTCCATAGGTTGGGGCATATATTGGTATATAACTTTTTTCTGTTTGTCCCATCAACTTGATGTTGGTGTCGTTGAAAAGATGTGATTTCACCCTTTAACCACGTATACAACTTGTTAACGCATCTTGATACATGTCAGAGATATTGTCAAAATAATTCCAACAAAAATTTTTTTTATAAAAAAATCCAACTTTCAATAACGTTTTTCGCTAATAATTTGTTAACTAGTATATATATAAAAAATTTTGAAACGATCTCTATTTATTTCCCTTTTCAACGAAATATAATTTGTTAATATCCAACCACGTGTTCCTACGATATTCTAGTTTAATCAAAAAACGGGAAAATATGCATACCAAAATTGCTTAGTTATTACATATGTAATGTAATTTTTGTTGTGTTTGTTATTGAAAAACTAAAGTCACAAAACCAATTTCCAAAAAAAAGACAAAAAAAAATTAGATAAATACGGATATACATATGCTACCAAAAATCGAAAACCGCAAAAGTTTTATTCAAAATCAGCCAATAATAACTTTTATTTGTATTAATTTTTTTAAAGTTGTTAAATTAAAATCTTTATTTCATTTTATATTATAAACAGTGGAAAAGAAGAAACCAAATAACATATATACATACATATTTACATATTAAAAATGTTAATTTCATATGGCCATAAAATGTCTTTTAAGAGCCTTTCTATTATACGTTTTTAGGGGGCAATCTCTTTTTAAGGTCCAGCAATAATCCGCCATCATGTGACAATCCCATCGATCCTGATATCGCTCCTCCATCACTTTTAGATCCTGGTGGAACCGCTCTCCCTGTTCCTCGCTATAATCTCCTAAATTATCTGGAAACTTGTCGAGATGATTGAAAAGATAGTGTAATTTTATACTCATATTTGCTCCTAGAGTGTGAAAATTTGCCATCATATTTTGTACGACTTCTTCATAATTTGATGTTTTGTGGTTCCCTAAGAAATTTTCAATCACTACTACAAAACTTTCCCAAGCCATACTTTCCGGAACAGTCATAACTTTAACAAAATTTGTGTCTTTCATCAATTTCAATTGCCATCAAAAATTCCACTCTTCAACTTTTCCATACTAAGCTTGGGAAATTTTCTGCAAATGTATTTAAAACAATCTCCTTCCTTGTGCAGCGCTTTGACAATTTGCTTCATGATTCCTAATTTAATGTGTAATGGTGGAAGTATGATTTTGTCTCGGCTGACCAATGGCTCCCTTATTACATTGCCTTTACCGACAGTTAAAGAATTTCTTAGAGGCCATGCATCTGAATAAAACTTTTGCGGTTTTCGTAGCATATCGTCCCCTTTTTGCGTTTTTATCGTAAACGCCAAAACCCAAATTTTACAGGAGAGCATTTTTTTAATTTTTTTTTTTATTTTTTCTTTTATGAATTGGTGGATACGATAAAAAAGATAGCAATTTTTTGACATAACTGTAAGGATTTCAGCTATAATTTTTTTCCAGATGATGCGCTAAGGGATGATGAACCAATTTGCATCAAAAAGTAAATTTCGAAAAAATGGTGGTTACGATAAAAACGCAAAAAGGGGACGATATGTATGTCGGTATTTATCTAATCTTTTCCTTGTCTTTTTTTTTGGAAATTGGTTTTGTGACTTTAGTTTTTCAATAACAAACACAAAAAAAATTACAGGAAATAAACAAAGAAAAAATTTAGTGTCATATGAACATTACATAACTAAGAAATTTTGGTATGCATACTTTCCCGTTTTTTTATTAAACTGGAATATCCTAGGAACACGTGCTTGGATATTAACAAATTATGTTTCGTTGAAAAGAGAAATAAATAGAGATCGTTTCAAAATAGTTTATATATACACTAGTTAACAAATTATTAGATAAAAACGTAACTGATAGTGGGATTTTTTGATAAAAAAAAATTTTTTTGACATTATTTTGACAACATCTCTGACATTTATTAAGATGCGTTAACAAGTTGTATACGTGGTTAAAGGGTGAAATCACATCTTTTCAACGCCACTAACATCAAGTTGATAGGACAAACAGAAAAAAAGTTATGGACCAATATATGCCCCAACCTATGGAAAAGGGGTTTTGACCCCTATTTTAAAAACTAGAGGACTTCCAGGAATTTCTTGAATGCAGTCTTTATTTGGGTACCCCAAGGTATAAGAATTTGCAAAAATACCCAGGGCAACAAGATTTTTTTTTTTTTTTGTAGAGCTGTGTAATAGATTATTTTATCTTCTATTTTTTCTTCTTTGTGTTTAATTTAATTTAATTTTATTTCATTTCATGTCATTTCATTTCATTTCTTTTTTTTTATTTTATTTTATTTTATTTTAGTTTATTTTATTTTATTTTATTATATTTTATTTTATTTATTTTTTTTTTTACTTTATTTTTTTTAATTTTTTTTAATTTAATTTTTTTATTTTATTTTATTTTATTTTATTTTATGTTACTTTATTTTATTTTATTTTATTTTGTTTTATTTTATTTTATTTTATTTTATTTTTTTATTTTACTTTATTTTATCTTATTTTATTTTATTTTATTTTATTTTATTTTATTTTATTTTATTTTATTTTATTTTATTTTATTTTATTTTATTTTATTTTATTTTCTTTTATTTTATTTTATTTTATTTTATTTTATTTTATTTTATTTTATCTTATTTTATTTTATTTAATTTTATTTTATTTAATCTTATTTTATTTTATTTTATTTTATTTTGTTTTATTTTATTTTATTTTATTTTTTTTTTTTATTTTTTTTTATTTTTTTTAATTTGATTTGATTTTATTTTATTTGATTTTATTTTACTTTATTTTATTTTATTTTATTTTTTTATTTTATTTTATTTTATTTTTTTTTATTTTTGTTTCTCTGACTACCTACCCACAGATTTTGTTTTTGTAAACACTTTGTGTAAGCGCCATGAAGTTGACGGGCTCGTGCTTATTATAGTAAACAAAACAACTCTCGTTTTCAGCAACAGCAATCCCAACAAACATCGAGCACCAAAATCTCAACCGTTTGAGAAAACATCTATTCTCAACTTTTCTCAAATGTTGTTTATATAACAGGATTATTTGTTTAACTATATTAATTAAAAAAGTATTAAGTAAAACTTAACTGCATAAATGGAAACTCGCTTTTTATTAAAATGGATATTTGTTTTGCATGATTGGCATCTCTGAATAAATATTTCAATGAGAGCATGTGGATTCCATTTCGATCCACTCCGCTCAGTTTGAGAAACGTTTGAAAATTCTGCCGTTCTCAATTTGAAAATAAAGGAAAATCCCATATTAAAAATGAGCCTCTTAGGTTGAGAACGCTATCAACGGTTATTTCGCCTCAAATTGAAAACGAACGTTGGAGATTTGAGAAGATGATTGGTTCTCAAATGCATTTCAAATTGAGATTAGCTCAAAATAACGTCAACAAATATATAAACAATAATAATAATAACATCGACGCAATTGCCAACAAAAATACCAACAACAATAATAATAACACCAACGCAGGTAAAACGGAACAAGTACAGCGACCTCAGCTTGCGCAAAGCAATACGGAGAATTGTACAAAGCCTAAAGAGATAACAATCGAAATACTCTATGACGAAATTATGAACCTAAAGAAGGTAAATAATGATTTCTTAAGTGAAGTGAAGCAGCTCAAAGAGGAAAACTCCAAATTGAGTGAAAGAGTGTCCAAGCTAGAAAACATTTTGAACTGGAGAGAGCAGCAGCTGCTTAGCTGCGCTGTCGACATTGTTGGCGTGCCAGCGCTGACAAGCGATAATGCGAAGGAGTGCACAAAACAAGTTTTAAACACTGCATTTGGGTTATCTGTCTCTTCTGAGGATATAACCAAGTGCCATGTTAAAGCACCCAAGCAGCCAAATGCAAAGATAGGTAATGTGCTCCGTGTACACTTCTCAACAGCTGAGCTTAGGAGAAAAGTAATGGCTCAAAAACGAAAAATAAAAGGTAAATTGACGTCGGAGATCTTTGGTGATACAAACAAAACCCCAATATACGTAAATGAGAGTCTCACCAATTAAAACAGAGCGCTGCTAACAGTAGCGAGCAAAACAAAAAAAGCCAAAAATTATAAGCATCTATGGGTGAAAAATGGTAGGATTTTAATAAAAAAGGATGATAATGGTGAGGTTGTTTTTCTAAAAACTTTTGACGATTTGTCAAAAGTTACGTAGCTTAACTAATTAATTAATTAGTTTAATTTTCTCTATAATGCATTTTCCCAACATTTTTGATAGAAACAACCATACCATTACCAATCCTATTACGGATTTAAACGTATTGTGTAATTTTAATAACTCATTTATTGCTATTCACCAAAATATCCGAAGTCTTCGGCAAAATTTTGATTTATTGCTGTGTAATGTAGAACTTTTTAAAAACCCTCCGGACTTAATTTTTGTTTCGGAAATCTGGATATACTCTCACGAAATCCCAGATTTTAGTATTCCTGGCTATAACTTCCTCGCAAACACTAAAGACCGTTATTCTGCAGGTGGCGTTGGAGTTTTTGCTCGTAGTTCGTATGAATGTGAGTTCGTTAAATATAATATCGCAAGTGCTGATGTTCTAAAGATCTCATTAAGCATCTCGAGTAGGACTTTTAACTTTTTTTGTGTATATAGGTTACATTCCGTTCCTATTCAAACATTTTTTGATGAATTTTCAGGTATCCTTTGTGAAGAAAACTCAAATAACACTGTCATTCTGGATGATTTTAACATAGATACACTTAGCGTTAATACCACAACAGAAAGCTATCAAACGCTCATGGCCAATCATGGCTTAACATCACTTCTAAACGAGCCAACTCGTACTGTTTCGGAAAGCTGCCTCGACCATGTATTTGGTCGGAGTAGCTTAAATCTTTTCAATAATTTTAGTGGCTTGAATCTGGACCTTGGGATTTCAGATCATACTCTGACTGGCATATTAATAAAAAATGTATTTGCCAAAAACGCACAGAAGAAAACGGTTAATGCAGAATTAACAAGGGTAAACTTTGGTTCGCTGAACCAAAGATTACGGTTTAAGTCTTGGGATACAGTATACTCTGAGGAAAATGTAGCCAATGCTTATAGTACTTTTTTAGATATTTTGCAAAATCATATAGCAAGCGAAAGTTTTTCTTATATACCACGTAGATCAAAATTAAAATTAAAACCGTGGATAAGCGACCAGCTGGTTAAGAAAATCCGATTGAAAAATAAGCTAGGAAGGAAGTATCGGAAACACCCGGCCAAAGCAAACCTTCGTAACCGGTATTTGAAGCTTTGTAGAGAACTAAGAAAAGAAGTACGTTTGGAGCGGGATAGTTTTTACCGTAATGAGTTCAGGTCTTCGTATGGTAACCCAAAAAAAGAATGGGATGTGATTAACAACCTTCTAAACAGAGATTCTAAAAAAAGTGACACAGCAATTGTTTTATGCGATAGTGGCGAGACTTTTTCGGACCCTACAGTAGTAGCCAACCTTTTAATGACCACTTCTCGTCAGTGAGTAATTCTGATATTTCCGTATCTACAACTGAGTCTTTATCCTCGATACCTATGGCACACGATGTGGGGAATAGCTTTTTCTTTGAGCCTTTTACTGGCTTTGAAGTTTTAAAAACCATTAAATCGTTGAATAACTCCAAATCATGCGGCGCTGATGGTATTTCTAATCAGATGCTGAAACACGTGGCTTTGAATATAGTCGATATATTAACACACTTATTCAACTCAAGCGTATTGTCTGGATGCTTTCCTGCAGAGTTAAAATGTGCCATTGTAATTCCTTTGTTTAAAAAGGGCGACAAGAAAAATGTGAGCAACTATAGGCCGATTTCATTATTATCATCTATTTCCAAAATCTTCGAGAAACTTATTAAAGTTAGAATTCTTTCTTTTCTTGAAAATAAGAATTTTTTCAGTCCAATGCAATTCGGTTTTCGATGTGGGCGCTCTACAGAAGACGCCCTGTTGCACTTTTGTTCCTTCTTATACAGGCAGCTAGATAATAAAAAAAAATGTGCTGGTCTGTTTGTGGATATCACGAAAGCGTTTGATATGGTAGACCACACTATTTTGCTAAGTAAATTGTATGACGCTGGCTTTCGTGGTTTTTTCTACAACTGGCTTAAGTGCTACCTATCAAGCAGAGTGCAGAAAGTTAAGGTTGGAAACCAATTAAGCAATCCTGTGGAAATTAGTTTGGGAGTACCTCAAGGATCTGTTTTACGTCCGATACTATTTCTTGTATACTTGAACTCAATCTTTTCTTTGCCGTTCTCTGGAAAAGTTACTGCATTTGCTGACGACCTTGCTATTGCCTATGACTCATCGAACTACCTGGATTTGGTAGCAGGCGTCAATAATGATGTACATTTATTGAGGGTATGGTTTGCTGAACATAAGCTAAGAGTAAGCACGAAAACGAAGATGATGTATTTCAGTCTACATCCAGCAACCGTCCCCGACCTAGCTATTATATTTCATGCCAATGAATGCAAGCGGTTTGCCCTTAATAGTGTATTGTGTTCTGGCAAACCTTTTTATTCGGAAGAAAACTGTTGCGACAAGTGTTTCCCTATTGAACAAGTAAGTGATTTCCAATATCTGGGTGTTTCTGTTGACCATAATTTAAGTTGGTCCACGCATATTTCTCGTTTGAAGTCCTACATGCGGTCTTCCACTCGTTACTTTTATAGTCTCAGAAAAATCTGCTCAAACGCAACCCTGAAGACCCTTTATTACGCTTTGGTCCACTCTAAGCTCCAATATGGTATTAGTTGTTGGGGCGGTGCATCTGCTACTAAAATCCAGCATCTTCTAACTATTCAAAAATGTTTCATAAGGAAAATATGCAATGTCAACCGTTTGCACCACTCCATGGAGTTGTTCAGAGATCTGAAGATTCTACCAGTTAAACACATGTACTACTACAAAACTTTAAAGATATTTTTTATACGAGGTGGGTATTTACATAGCCTGGTCTCGGATAATTATAATCTGAGGCAAAATTCCCACGGACTGGTAATTGTTCCGACATCTCGTACAACCCACTTCAATAACTTCTTTTCCGTTGTTTCCTTTAAAGTTTTTAATGCACTTCCTGTATCTATACGTGTCATTAGGAATTTGCGTGAATTTCTATCCAGTGTTAAAACTTTTCTATTAGAAAAATCACACAGCGAAATCAAAGGTTTGCTGAACCCTAGCACTTAGTGAATTTGAGTCAAATCTTTAATCTTTAATCTTTAAAATATTTAATTGAATTAATTCCAAAACTGTTATTTCTTAATGCCTGTAGACATCTTTTGTATAAATTTAAGTAATGTAAATTAATCATATTAATTACTCTCACCCCACACATTTTTGTTAACATTTGTAACCATTTTGTATATGGTAATTTATTTTATTATATGGCGGCATGCGATACAAAATACTATATTTTACAGAATGCCCTTACTTTTCTCTCACTAAATATTAGCCTTTAAGTTACTATTGTAATATACACATGCTTGTTTTGAAAGAAAATGAATAAATATACTATACTATACTAAATGTTTGTTGGGATCAATGCAAGTTTTCATGACTACACACACAAATGCAATGAATGCAAACACAACAATCCCAGTACGCATGATTCCAACTTTATTTTCAATGTTGGAGAAATGTCTTCAATTTCAACTTGATTTCCAACATATTTTTCCAACAATTTTCCAAGGTTGGATTTAAGTTGGAAAACCATTTGAGTTCCACTTGAAAGTCTTTCTTCAATTTTTACACATGGCAATACTCATATTCTCTCTCATACCTGAGATCAAAAATTAAAGAAAGCACGTGCGCTAACGAAAAATTCCAAACTATTTCTGTCAAAAACATTAAAAAGTGGTAAATAAATAAAAAGATATTAATATTTGTGTTAAAAAAAGTGTTTATAATATTATATTATATATTGTATATTAAATAAACACGCCATTTATTCCCAATCATACTAGTTTCCTCATGCCAAATGTATATCCCTTTTGACGTTTGATTCCAATTGGAAAATATTGTTGGAATTCAAGTCTAGTTCCATTACTTTTTCAATTGGAGAAATAAGAATATTTCCGTTTTGCTGGAAAAGGGGCTGTTGCAACAATGTTGCTCGAATGGAAATTCAACGTTGGAAATTGGAAAACGGACTTGATTTCGAATGAGATTCCAATGTATTTCCAACATAAATGTTTATTGGGATGCAAGTGGTCATACCTACGTACATACACACATAACAGCGGCTCTATAAGGTGAATACGTGTTTAACATTTCATAATATAATTAATTTTTTTAAATTTTTGGTTTGTTGTCGCACACCCTGCTCGGCGAGACATATCGATACATACCAAATTTTATATATCTACCTTAGAATTGTGGTTATTGCAAAAAAGGGAGAAAACTGTTATGTTTGCGCAATTATATATAATAGATTTCGTTATTTCCGAATTTAAGAAGTTAACTTCTTTCACGTGTACTGGCTACACGCGGTATTTTAGTTTTTTGGTTGGCCTAATTTGAATTTAATTTATTTGACAGTTAGTTTTACGGCTGCCATATGAATAATATACATCCAAATATTCTTATCACTATGGAATATTTGGAGAATTTTATTCAAAATGTGTAAAAAAAAAGGTATGGAATCACGCAGTTCTCTCACTGAACTTAGAATTGACGTAGAAAATCAAAAATCATCAGACTTCTAAGTCAAGTCAAGTAGGGTAATCGATTACATGCAAACTTCATATAACAGAACGCTAAAGGTGATCGCCCAATGCACGCTTGCTTTGCTGGTTTTGCCTCGAGAAATGTCAAAATTCTTTTGAACTCTACTGAAAAGTATGAAAGTTGGCCCAGTGGCAGCCCTACTTTGCTTGCTTGAAACGCTTTAAAGCGTCAAATAGCCCAAATCTCTATTTGACAGCGCTTTGCACGCTTCGCTGTTTGTCTTGTTGTTGTTTTGTTTGTCTCATCCTGTATGTTTGACAACTTTTGTAGCTTCTATTGGGCCATCGAAGCTTTAAAAGGATAGCAAGTTAAGCCTAGATAAGCAAGGCAAGCAAATCAAGCGTACATTGGGTCATCAGCTTAAGTAGCAGTTCCCAAGTCAAGTCAAGTCTATGCTAAGTATCGCTAGTGGCTGCTTTAGAGCAGAGACTTTGACTGTTCTCAGTTTTGAATTCTATAAGCAAAAAATTTAAAGTAAAACAAAATGACATAAGGGCTTAGAACATGTCAGAACGTGGGCTTATATTCAAGGTCCGCAATTCTGACAAAAATGAGTTTTGATGAGAACATTACCTCTGACGTAGCGACAATTATGATTACAAAACAACAAAAATTAAAAGAGGGTTCAAAATGCTTCAGCAGAAATAGCAAAACCAACGAAAATTTGATGTTGCTGAGCTTTAAAATTTTCTTGCTTGAAAAGCAGCAGGCTTTGCTTTGCATTTTGCATGAAAAAATGAGCAGGAGCTTTTCTTTTTCTTGACAAAAAAGCAAGCAGCCATAGTAGCACCATAAAAATGCTGAGAAGCAAACGACCGATTGCTGACATTAGATAGTTGAACAGAAGAAAGCTTTGCTTTTTCTGGCATATTTAAAAAAAGAAAAAACATCTCAGCATAAAAATAAATACAAATCGTTACCTTAATTCACAAAGTCCCTAACTGACATAAAGAAAATTTTATAGGATATGCAAAAAACAAAATTTTGTTTACATTGAACGCATGCAAATATAGCTTTGTAAATTGGGAATATCTCCGTTATTACTGCATGTAACTCCTTAAAATTTGTAGTGAGTGTGTATTTTAATATACCATACTTAAATATGTGAAAAACTCATTTTCGAAAAATGTGTCAATTAGGGCCTTTGTGAATTAAGGTAACGAAATGTAAATTTTTTTATTAAACAGAAGTTTAAAGGACGTTTGACGGCCAATCCTAATTGAACAATTGTAACAATAATTACAGCAATCCGCTGGATTCTCTAAAAGTGTCATATATATTATTTCTGTAAGGTCTTTTTGTGTTTGCTCCTAATTTTCTGCTCTCATTTGAAACCAATATTAATAAATAAGGTATCGTTTTAAAAGTGGGGGTTAGCTCTACATGCGAAACCATATATTAATTAGCGGATTGCTTTTGTTTAAGCGTATTTTATAAAAAATAATTTGTTTAAATAAACCATTGTGAATTCACAAAAAAATCAATTTGTACTGCAACGCTATTGTGACTGACATTCACCAGACTTCAGAGCGGTGTTGCCAGAATCGGGGATATCGCCCTTTTTCGGGGATTTTCCGTCTGCCAATGTAATTTCGAAATGGTTTGGTATTTGTTTCCTTTAGGGGTTATTTGCAATCAAAGTTGCAAGTTTTCATGTGGTTGTTGTAATCACATTAGGCCGTCCCTAAAAATGTCCATAAAAGTGTTCTGCGCACAAATGCTGAGGATGGCGTAGCCTGTGTTGGACCGGATGAGTGTTATTTTTATTTAAAATGTTTTTATTAGGTCGCTTTCGTCGTTCTTGTGCCCGGATTTTTGCATTCGATTTTGAACCAACTTCCTGTTGTGCTAGGGTCTTGAAATTTTCACTACAGTTCAGGTCGCGATGACAATGCAATATTATGAAAAAAAAAATCCGATAGGTGCCGCGTGGGCCGCTATATTTTCAAAAATCGCATTTATGGTCCGATTTGGCTGAAATTCGGAACAAGTATTACTACTATGAAAAGAAATATTTTCCTAGAAAAAAAATTCCGCTAGGTGGAGGTGAGATCGGGGTAATAAAATCTGAAAATCCTAATTATGGACCGATTTAGCTGATATTTAGCGTGTGTATTACTTAATCAATTTCCAAATGTTCAAAAGAAAATTGGACCCGCTAGGTGGCGCGTGAGTCGTTCTATTTAAGAAATGCGAAGATCTGTTTTCGGTGTCGAATAATTTGTTTTTCAACGAACTTCCCGTTGAGGTAAAATCTTGAAATTTTCATCGTCGTTTAGTTTTCTGGCCCCACGCAGTATAAGAAAAAGATGTTTTTTTTTTTAGAAATTAATGCGAACCATCTTTAGCGTGCGCCAATGTTTTTATACCTTTCAAACTACAAGTACTATTTAATACCTATAAGAATTCCCACTCACAAATGTTCCAGATAAGCTTTACGTGGTGAAGAATCTATGTAGGCAGAGGGGAAATTATTTTCCAGTTTTTAGTTCATTTTAAAAACATTTTAAATTAAAAATATTTTTTTATTCTATTTTTTATTTATAATCAACTCGGAAAGGTGTTCTGCACACAAATACCATGGATCCCGATCCGAATTGGGATCGGACCTGGGTCCTTTTTCGGGATTTTGATCATAATTTTCCACTGAAACAAAAAATTAAAAAAGCGCTCCGGGATTGGTGATCATGCGGCCAATACACGTTTTTTTTTAATTTTTTTGCAGTTGACCCCTAAAGGAAACAAATACCAATGGTTTTTGGCTATAAAATCTCCAATTCATGATTTAAGCAACATCGTTTGTTTTTCCCCGCCGAGGAACAAACTCAGAGCAGCACAACAAAAATTTTAAGAGAAATGTTTATGCAGGTTCTAATGATAACCTGATATTTATCGCGCCATAGTTCTTTTTAGGTGTGTTTTTTCATGCTAGAAAAAAAATTTGGCACTCTTGAAACTGTACAAAAAATAAATGTGAGTGGCAACACTTCCTTTTCAAATGTTCAAATGTAGATGCCGCGCGGGCGGTGAAAGTCTTTGCTAAACACCTGTTGCGAATATTTTTCTTATTCTTTCTCACAACAAGTGCAGTTGTTTTTATTTGTTAATTGAAAATCTTTTATGGATGTTTCTTATTGGATCTTTTATTATACACCGTGATAAAATATATAATTGGTAAGTTCTAAAATGTGTATTTTTACATGATTTACATGTGTTCACATTCTGTTTATATTGTTAGATTATAATGCCTAGGGCCACCTTAAATCCTTCAACTGAGCGAAGAAGGCGTCAAGAAGCTAGAAGAAGTCGATCTAGCCATCAACGAAGTATTCATCTAGCACATGCAAGGCAAACAATGCGTAACCAGCGACAGGTACAACGTGAACAAATGGTAGTCCAGCGTAGGAGTGACTTGGTACCTTCATATATTTTAAAGTTAAGCAGTGACACAAATGCTAGGAGAATACAGGAAAAGCTTCCAAAAACTTATTGTTGCGCACGCCTCGGAATTATTGAAGAACCACATAGCGTTGGGCGTATGGATCGACAATGTGAATTTTGTATGGCAAACTATTTGCGGGTGAGGTCAGCGATAGAAGTTCTTCAATTTGTTGTCACAAAGCGAAGGAGAGTTTGCCCCCGATTTCTCTATGTGAAGAACTTAGAACTATAATCGAACGCAATGATTCTGTAACAAAAAAATATTTGGAAAACATAAGAAAATTTGTCAGCCCAAGCGACATTCAAACAAAAAATTACAAATGATTTTGTTTTTTCGTCAAATATTAGGGGTATTCTCTCTAAATTTTTTCCATGAAAAAAACAGGAATTTAACACACTATTGTCAAAATTGCAAAATGCAAGAAGAAAACCAGAACGCAATATGGTCATCAGTAGTACCAGGTTCCAGCATAAGCGAATACACCAAGCCACATGGCTGTCCCCTGATCAAAGAACTAGAAACCAGATTGATCATGTCTTGATTGACGGCAGACATAGCTCCACCGTTCTGGACGTGCGTACACTTCGTGGTCCCAATATTGACTCTGACCATTATCTTGTCGCAGCCAAGATACGCACACGCCTCTGTGCAACGAAGAAAGTGCGCACAGTAACGGAAGGAAAGTTTGACGTCGAGAAGCTGCGCATGACACAGACAGCTGATAATTTCACAACTCGACTCTCACACCTGCTAGCAGAGGGTAATCCTCGACCTAACGATGTAACCGAGCAATGGAAGCATATCTCTCACTCATTGCGTACCGCCGCTGAGGCCACTATAGGGTTCCAGCGAGCCCGCAAGAACAACTGGTACGATGAGGAATGCAAAACTGCCTCGAAAAAAAAGGACGCTGCCTACAAGGAGACGTTGCGAACGGGCGCAACCCGCAGTGTATGGCAACAATATCGTGAGGCAAAGAAGGAAGAGAGACGCCTTTTCAGAAAAAAGAAAAGTGAGGCCGAAAGGCGTGAGTGTGAGGAGCTTGAGATGCTGGCTGGCAGGAATGATGCCCGAAAATTCTATGAAAAGGTCCGGCGGATGACGGAAGGTTTTAAGACCGAGGCAAGCTCCTGTAAGGACAATAATGGCGACCTGGTAACCGACGTACAAAGTGTACTTAAATTATGGAGGGAGCACTTCTCCTCACTGCTAAATTGCGAGGGAGACGTCGAACCCGATACCCCAATCCCTGACGATGGAAAAGTCGTCCCACCACCTGACTATGATGGCTCAAAAACAACAAAGCGCCTGGAAAAGACGGACTACCCGCCGAGCTGTTCAAACGCGGAGACGAAGAGCTGGTAAAAAGCATGCATCATCTCTTATGCAGAATATGGTCAGACGAATGCATGCCTCCGGATTGGAATTTAAGTGTGCTTTGCCCAATCCACAAGAAAGGCGATCCCGCTAACCGCACCAACTACCGCGGAATTAGTCTTCTTAATATCGCATATAAGGTTCTTTCTAGCGTGTTGTGTGAAAGGCTGAAGCCCATCGTAGACAAACTGATTGGACCTTATCAGTGTTGCTTTAGACCTGGTAAGTCTACCATCGACCAGATTTTCACGATACGCCAAATCCTGGAGAAGACCCATGATAAGAGAATCGACACTCACCATCTCTTTGTCGATTTTAAAGCCGCTTTTGACAGCGTAAAAAGGAGTTGCCTGTATGCCGCCATGTCTGAATTTGACTTCCCTGCAAAGCTTATACGGCTTTGTCAAATGACGTTGAGCAATACCAACAGCTCCGTCAGAATCGGGAAGGACCTCTCTGAGCCATTTGAAACCAAACGAGGCTTCAGACAGGGCGACTCCCTTTCGTGCGATTTCTTCAATCTGATGCTGGAGAAGATAATTCGAGCAGCGGAGCTAAACCGCAATGGTACAATCTTTTACAAGAGCGTGCAATTGCTGGCGTATGCCGATGATATTGATATCATTGGCCTTAACAACCGCGCTGTAAGCGCTGCCTTCTCTGGACTGGATAAGGAAGCGAAAAAAGTGGGTCTTGCCGTGAACGAGGACAAGACGAAGTATTTGCTGTCATCAAAGAAAGAATCGGCGCACGCCTTGGCAGCCATGTCACTGTTGATAGTTACAAATTTGAAACTGTGAGGGACTTCGTCTATTTGGGAACCAGTATCAACACCGAAAATAATATCAGTCTAGAAATCCAGCGGAGAATCACTCTTGCCAACAAGTGCTACTTTGGACTGAGTAGGCAATTGAGAAGTAAAGTCCTCTCTCGAAGAACAAAGATCACGCTCTATAAGTCTCTCATCATACCTGTCCTGATGTATGGCTCAGATTCATGGACAATGTCAAGAGAAGATGAGATGACCCTTGGAGTATTTGAGAGAAAAGTTCTCCGGAAGATTTATGGTCCTTCCCGTGATGCCAGCGGCGAGTATAGAAGGAAATTTAACGATGAGCTGTACGAGCTCTACGCAGATCTGACCATAGTCCAGCGAATTAAAGCCCAAAGACTCCGCTGGCTGGGCCATGTTATGCGAATGGACAAAGAAGCTCCAGCACAGAAGGTTTTCCTATCGTCGTCTGAATTCGGCAGCAGAGGAAGGGGGAGCCCTCGACTGAGATGGAAACAACAGGTGGAGGATGACTTGAACTCCCTTGGGGTTTCCAATTGGCGTCCGTTATCGCTAAAAAGGAATGACTGGCGTGCTTTGATACGAAACGGCCAAAATCGCTTAGGCGGTTAAGCGCCAATAAATGATGATGATGATGAAGAAGAAAACCACACGCATTTTGATGTTTCATGAAAAAAAATTTGAAAGAAAATTTTCCAATTTTGACAATACTGTGTAAATTTCCTGTCTTTTTTATGAAAAAATTTAGAGAGAAGACCCCTATTGTATTTAAGGAAGTTTTGTAAAAAAAAATACATGTGACCACTGGGTCATATTTATAGAAAAAATCGATTGCTTTTAATCAAATTTTCGAAAATTTTACATAAGTTTGTATGACGTAAGTAAACGATTTCAAACCATTTGTTATTTTTTTTTGCGCAAGGCGCGCACGGGTCCACCTAGTAGAATTTAAAAGTGTACACTGATTCAAAACTCATTTGCTCCGAAAATTTACACATGTGATTTTCATGTGATTCTGTAAATTATTGTGTACACTTTTGTGCTGAATGAGCGCTGACAAACACAAAAAGGGTGTTTCCATTGGGGTGAATAAGTAGTGGCGGTCAATACCATGTAAAATTCACCACTATTTTGTGTACAGTAGGCAATGTATGTTGATTTTAAATTTTTAAATGGCATTTGTAAACAATACTTTTAAAATGTTTTGCGAATATTTTATTTTATGTCATTCTAAAATATGCATGCTCTTGTTGAAATCCCCTTTACACTAAAACTCACTGAAAAAAAGTGAAAATTTTTGACAAGCTGTGCAAATTATTTTGATAGAAAAAACTCGCACTCATTGTTACCTAATTGGAATGTTAGAGTGTACATACTTTCAGTGCACATTTGAAGTTTAACTCTTACCTATCGAGTGTCGGACATGCGGCTCGTTTCCCCACGATACCAACCACTTTTTCGCCTGCATAGCGGATATATATGGAAAATATTCAAAAATTTTGCTTTTTGGGACTAAATCTACTGCGCCTTGTTAAAATTGTGGTCCTTTGTTAAACTGTTACGTTTTTTGCCTATAGGTTTAGATTAGAGCTCTCGATTTTGTTGGCACATTTTCGAGTAGCCCGGGAAATGTTCAACGAGTACTCGAATACTCGATCGATGCTTTTTCTTGGCTAATTATGGACCGATTTAGCTGATATTTAGCGTGTGTATTACTTAATCAATTTCCAAATGTTCAAAAGAAAATTGGACCCGCTAGGTGGCGCGTGAGTCGTTCTATTTAAGAAATGCGAAGATCTGTTTTCGGTGTCGAATAATTTGTTTTTCAACGAACTTCCCGTTGAGGTAAAATCTTGAAATTTTCATCGTCGTTTAGTTTTCTGGCCCCACGCAGTATAAGAAAAAGATGTTTTTTTTTTTAGAAATTAATGCGAACCATCTTTAGCGTGCGCCAATGTTTTTATACCTTTCAAACTACAAGTACTATTTAATACCTATAAGAATTCCCACTCACAAATGTTCCAGATAAGCTTTACGTGGTGAAGAATCTATGTAGGCAGAGGGGAAATTATTTTCCAGTTTTTAGTTCATTTTAAAAACATTTTAAATTAAAAATATTTTTTTATTCTATTTTTTATTTATAATCAACTCGGAAAGGTGTTCTGCACACAAATACCATGGATCCCGATCCGAATTGGGATCGGACCTGGGTCCTTTTTCGGGATTTTGATCATAATTTTCCACTGAAACAAAAAATTAAAAAAGCGCTCCGGGATTGGTGATCATGCGGCCAATACACGTTTTTTTTTAATTTTTTTGCAGTTGACCCCTAAAGGAAACAAATACCAATGGTTTTTGGCTATAAAATCTCCAATTCATGATTTAAGCAACATCGTTTGTTTTTCCCCGCCGAGGAACAAACTCAGAGCAGCACAACAAAAATTTTAAGAGAAATGTTTATGCAGGTTCTAATGATAACCTGATATTTATCGCGCCATAGTTCTTTTTAGGTGTGTTTTTTCATGCTAGAAAAAAAATTTGGCACTCTTGAAACTGTACAAAAAATAAATGTGAGTGGCAACACTTCCTTTTCAAATGTTCAAATGTAGATGCCGCGCGGGCGGTGAAAGTCTTTGCTAAACACCTGTTGCGAATATTTTTCTTATTCTTTCTCACAACAAGTGCAGTTGTTTTTATTTGTTAATTGAAAATCTTTTATGGATGTTTCTTATTGGATCTTTTATTATACACCGTGATAAAATATATAATTGGTAAGTTCTAAAATGTGTATTTTTATATGATTTACATGTGTTCACATTCTGTTTATATTGTTAGATTATAATGCCTAGGGCCACCTTAAATCCTTCAACTGAGCGAAGAAGGCGTCAAGAAGCTAGAAGAAGTCGATCTAGCCATCAACGAAGTATTCATCTAGCACATGCAAGGCAAACAATGCGTAACCAGCGACAGGTACAACGTGAACAAATGGTAGTCCAGCGTAGGAGTGACTTGGTACCTTCATATATTTTAAAGTTAAGCAGTGACACAAATGCTAGGAGAATACAGGAAAAGCTTCCAAAAACTTATTGTTGCGCACGCCTCGGAATTATTGAAGAACCACATAGCGTTGGGCGTATGGATCGACAATGTGAATTTTGTATGGCAAACTATTTGCGGGTGAGGTCAGCGATAGAAGTTCTTCAATTTGTTGTCACAAAGCGAAGGAGAGTTTGCCCCCGATTTCTCTATGTGAAGAACTTAGAACTATAATCGAACGCAATGATTCTGTAACAAAAAAATATTTGGAAAACATAAGAAAATTTGTCAGCCCAAGCGACATTCAAACAAAAAATTACAAATGATTTTGTTTTTTCGTCAAATATTAGGGGTATTCTCTCTAAATTTTTTCCATGAAAAAAACAGGAATTTAACACACTATTGTCAAAATTGCAAAATGCAAGAAGAAAACCAGAACGCAATATGGTCATCAGTAGTACCAGGTTCCAGCATAAGCGAATACACCAAGCCACATGGCTGTCCCCTGATCAAAGAACTAGAAACCAGATTGATCATGTCTTGATTGACGGCAGACATAGCTCCACCGTTCTGGACGTGCGTACACTTCGTGGTCCCAATATTGACTCTGACCATTATCTTGTCGCAGCCAAGATACGCACACGCCTCTGTGCAACGAAGAAAGTGCGCACAGTAACGGAAGGAAAGTTTGACGTCGAGAAGCTGCGCATGACACAGACAGCTGATAATTTCACAACTCGACTCTCACACCTGCTAGCAGAGGGTAATCCTCGACCTAACGATGTAACCGAGCAATGGAAGCATATCTCTCACTCATTGCGTACCGCCGCTGAGGCCACTATAGGGTTCCAGCGAGCCCGCAAGAACAACTGGTACGATGAGGAATGCAAAACTGCCTCGAAAAAAAAGGACGCTGCCTACAAGGAGACGTTGCGAACGGGCGCAACCCGCAGTGTATGGCAACAATATCGTGAGGCAAAGAAGGAAGAGAGACGCCTTTTCAGAAAAAAGAAAAGTGAGGCCGAAAGGCGTGAGTGTGAGGAGCTTGAGATGCTGGCTGGCAGGAATGATGCCCGAAAATTCTATGAAAAGGTCCGGCGGATGACGGAAGGTTTTAAGACCGAGGCAAGCTCCTGTAAGGACAATAATGGCGACCTGGTAACCGACGTACAAAGTGTACTTAAATTATGGAGGGAGCACTTCTCCTCACTGCTAAATTGCGAGGGAGACGTCGAACCCGATACCCCAATCCCTGACGATGGAAAAGTCGTCCCACCACCTGACTATGATGGCTCAAAAACAACAAAGCGCCTGGAAAAGACGGACTACCCGCCGAGCTGTTCAAACGCGGAGACGAAGAGCTGGTAAAAAGCATGCATCAGCTCTTATGCAGAATATGGTCAGACGAATGCATGCCTCCGGATTGGAATTTAAGTGTGCTTTGCCCAATCCACAAGAAAGGCGATCCCGCTAACCGCACCAACTACCGCGGAATTAGTCTTCTTAATATCGCATATAAGGTTCTTTCTAGCGTGTTGTGTGAAAGGCTGAAGCCCATCGTAGACAAACTGATTGGACCTTATCAGTGTTGCTTTAGACCTGGTAAGTCTACCATCGACCAGATTTTCACGATACGCCAAATCCTGGAGAAGACCCATGATAAGAGAATCGACACTCACCATCTCTTTGTCGATTTTAAAGCCGCTTTTGACAGCGTAAAAAGGAGTTGCCTGTATGCCGCCATGTCTGAATTTGACTTCCCTGCAAAGCTTATACGGCTTTGTCAAATGACGTTGAGCAATACCAACAGCTCCGTCAGAATCGGGAAGGACCTCTCTGAGCCATTTGAAACCAAACGAGGCTTCAGACAGGGCGACTCCCTTTCGTGCGATTTCTTCAATCTGATGCTGGAGAAGATAATTCGAGCAGCGGAGCTAAACCGCAATGGTACAATCTTTTACAAGAGCGTGCAATTGCTGGCGTATGCCGATGATATTGATATCATTGGCCTTAACAACCGCGCTGTAAGCGCTGCCTTCTCTGGACTGGATAAGGAAGCGAAAAAAGTGGGTCTTGCCGTGAACGAGGACAAGACGAAGTATTTGCTGTCATCAAAGAAAGAATCGGCGCACGCCTTGGCAGCCATGTCACTGTTGATAGTTACAAATTTGAAACTGTGAGGGACTTCGTCTATTTGGGAACCAGTATCAACACCGAAAATAATATCAGTCTAGAAATCCAGCGGAGAATCACTCTTGCCAACAAGTGCTACTTTGGACTGAGTAGGCAATTGAGAAGTAAAGTCCTCTCTCGAAGAACAAAGATCACGCTCTATAAGTCTCTCATCATACCTGTCCTGATGTATGGCTCAGATTCATGGACAATGTCAAGAGAAGATGAGATGGCCCTTGGAGTATTTGAGAGAAAAGTTCTCCGGAAGATTTATGGTCCTTCCCGTGATGCCAGCGGCGAGTATAGAAGGAAATTTAACGATGAGCTGTACGAGCTCTACGCAGATCTGACCATAGTCCAGCGAATTAAAGCCCAAAGACTCCGCTGGCTGGGCCATGTTATGCGAATGGACAAAGAAGCTCCAGCACAGAAGGTTTTCCTATCGTCGTCTGAATTCGGCAGCAGAGGAAGGGGGAGCCCTCGACTGAGATGGAAACAACAGGTGGAGGATGACTTGAACTCCCTTGGGGTTTCCAATTGGCGTCCGTTATCGCTAAAAAGGAATGACTGGCGTGCTTTGATACGAAACGGCCAAAATCGCTTAGGCGGTTAAGCGCCAATAAATGATGATGATGATGAAGAAGAAAACCACACGCATTTTGATGTTTCATGAAAAAAAATTTGAAAGAAAATTTTCCAATTTTGACAATACTGTGTAAATTTCCTGTCTTTTTTATGAAAAAATTTAGAGAGAAGACCCCTATTGTATTTAAGGAAGTTTTGTAAAAAAAAATACATGTGACCACTGGGTCATATTTATAGAAAAAATCGATTGCTTTTAATCAAATTTTCGAAAATTTTACATAAGTTTGTATGACGTAAGTAAACGATTTCAAACCATTTGTTATTTTTTTTTGCGCAAGGCGCGCACGGGTCCACCTAGTAGAATTTAAAAGTGTACACTGATTCAAAACTCATTTGCTCCGAAAATTTACACATGTGATTTTCATGTGATTCTGTAAATTATTGTGTACACTTTTGTGCTGAATGAGCGCTGACAAACACAAAAAGGGTGTTTCCATTGGGGTGAATAAGTAGTGGCGGTCAATACCATGTAAAATTCACCACTATTTTGTGTACAGTAGGCAATGTATGTTGATTTTAAATTTTTAAATGGCATTTGTAAACAATACTTTTAAAATGTTTTGCGAATATTTTATTTTATGTCATTCTAAAATATGCATGCTCTTGTTGAAATCCCCTTTACACTAAAACTCACTGAAAAAAAGTGAAAATTTTTGACAAGCTGTGCAAATTATTTTGATAGAAAAAACTCGCACTCATTGTTACCTAATTGGAATGTTAGAGTGTACATACTTTCAGTGCACATTTGAAGTTTAACTCTTACCTATCGAGTGTCGGACATGCGGCTCGTTTCCCCACGATACCAACCACTTTTTCGCCTGCATAGCGGATATATATGGAAAATATTCAAAAATTTTGCTTTTTGGGACTAAATCTACTGCGCCTTGTTAAAATTGTGGTCCTTTGTTAAACTGTTACGTTTTTTGCCTATAGGTTTAGATTAGAGCTCTCGATTTTGTTGGCACATTTTCGAGTAGCCCGGGAAATGTTCAACGAGTACTCGAATACTCGATCGATGCTCAATACTGGAAAAATGTCGAGCTTGAACTCGAGCATATCGAACTTTTTCCAGCAATATTTTTTTACTGTTTTGATTTGATTTGAATATTTTGTCAGACCTTTGTTGTTAGGTCTTACATTTTCTTGATGCACAGTGCTAATATATCTTCCTGATATAGCTTTGATAGGAATCTGAGAGCCACAATAGTGGTGCGGGTTGAATGGTTTTTAGGACTTTTCGAATTCGTAAGGAAGTAGGTATTTCACAGCTTAACCTAATATAAACGCGCGCCGTTCGTTTTCTGTCAAATTCGTCTCATGCACATACAACTTTTATGTGACTAATCGAATTTGAGCGCACTGCGTAAAAACCTAACATGATTTCCAATTTTTGTTTGCGTGACACTTCGATTTCACGTTTGTACACAGGCAAAGATACAAAAAAACGTGCATGTACGCACGGTTGCCACTTTTGGTCCTAAAGAACCAAAATTGGTCCGTAAAAATCCATTTGGTCTTTTGGTCCCTTTGTTTCAAATTTGGTCCTTTTTTGGCAAGTGGTCACGACTTTGGTACATTTTCTTCTTCACCTGGCTAAAATTACATAACACTGCTTCCAAAATTTCGTCGCCTTGTTGCTTGCAATCGATTTTCACTAATTTACGATAGTGAATTGCGATTTGCCAACCTAAAAGAAAATATTGATCAACATTTTCACACTGTTGGCTCGCTTTGGAAAGTGTAATCGTACGTATTAACGAACAGTGGGAAGCATTGCGGCTTTACTTTTTGTCTTCAAGTCTAGAAGTTAATGGCGTAAAAGCAGAAAAATTGGCAAACACAATGTCAGATCCAGAATTGAAAGTGTATATGCTTTTTCTTGGCTACATACTTAAAATAATTAATACTTTAAATAAAGAGTTCCAATCAGAAAAGGTTCGTTTGCCGTTTTTATATATTCAAATTGAAGCATACTTTAAGGTGATTCTTAGCAATTTCATGCACAACGACTATGTAAGAAATGTTGGCTTCTTGCAAAACTTTGATTTATATGACACAACAAAGTATCTTAATCCAAAGGAAATTTTTATAGGAAGCAAAGCAGAAGCATTTATCGAATCCGACAAGTTTACAGATTCGCAAAAGATCGCCATTAAAAAAAATATATTAAAATTTTATCTAGAGCTTCTCAAGCAAATACAAGGTAGATTTGATTTCGACAGGGAAGATTTTAAAAATTTGAGCACAATCGCTCCCGAAAAGGTCCTGTCTGATACAGGAACTTCAATTATACCGTTAATAAATAATTTTTCTTATTTAATAAATTGCGATGAGGATGCTATTGTTACACAATGGAAACTTTTGAGGCTTCAGAATCTTAACCTTACGTCAGATATGGACGTTTCCACTTTTTGGGAGAAAGTTGGCTCACATAGGAATGGCATGAATGAGAAAAGTTTTGCAGACTTAATCAATTTCGTATATGACTTAATGAGTCTGCCACATAGTTCGGCAGCCGCAGAGCGCAAATTTTTCGAACTTTCCCTAATTAAAAAAAACATTCGAAACAAATTAGAATATGCTTCAATTAACAATATTATGCTGGCCAAAGAACTTCTCTCTAAAAACCCGGGCCATCACTATATTTGGTCCGTCAAAGATATATGATGGCACTAGAAATTGAAGAGCTTTATGCAATTTATTATTTTTCTGTATGTTCTTGTCAAAAAATTATTAAAATATATATAATAGGCTGCTTTTTTGTAACTTTCTTTTTTTTACCTATGTATACCACATCGAAGTATTGTGGCAGATATCTATCAAAATAAGTATTTAGTATGGGAAACTTTGATCTCCTAAATTTTTTAATATAAATACTAAAAAATTTACCTTTATGTGATGAAATGTATTTCAAATTTGTTTAACGTGCAATGTGAATTAAAGCACTTTTTTGTTTTTGTTATATTAATTTATTAATTACATTGTTTGTGTATCAATAAATAAGAAAAAAAATGTGGTCCTTTTTTTTGAGATTTGGTCCATTTTTTGTCCGAAAAAAAACTTGCAGTGGCAACCGTGCATGTACGTACGGTAAACGCGCGGAGTGCGTTTATATTAGGCTGTCAGAAACAAACAAATTGCCATTTGAATAACTATTCGATACTACTCTCCTTAAAGTATAGTCGTAAATTTCTTTCAGCGCGGCCGCCGTGGTGTAGCGGTTAAGTGTTCGGCCTTCTACACCAAGTCGTGGCGGTTCGATGCCCGGCAAAAGTAACATCAAAAAATTATTTAGAAAAAGAATTTTTCTAAGCGGGGTCGCCCCTCGGCAGTACTTTGGCAAACTCTCCGGGTGTATTTCTGCCATGAGAAGCTTCTCAGCAAAAAATTCATTTGCTTTGCAAGTGCCGTTCGTAGGAAAACTCAAAAGCAACACACCACAAGTTGGAAAGAGAAGCTCGGCTAAAAATCTCGTTAGAGGTTATGATAACCTGTTGGTATTTCGCCGCCATTAGTTAGTATATAAATATTTGTACACAAGAGTATAAAATTGAAAAAGTCTAGGGAGCATGTCAACTCTGTCCGGACGTTGAATGCATCGTTGCCTGCGTCGCACGCGTGTCAAAAGCGTCGTACTTTGGATAATTGTCGATGCTGTTGTGCACCCAACAAAAACTAAAAATACTTAACAAAATATTGTGTTGTTGCTTTTATTTGACTTAAATGTTTCACTTGCTTGGGTTGAAATTTATTTACCCTTTTTAGTGGATATTTTTTTTTTGCAAAAACAAATATTGCAACTCGCCACAAAAATAAATATGCAAAGTGAATTGTATTAATAGCTGGGCATTATTTATTTAGAAACTCGCTCCCAATTCCTCTCACTCCATTGTGGTTTTTAGTGAATCTCGGAAAAATCTGTTGGTTGCTATTCGGACGACGAATTGGTCGACCACGGCATATATTAAGGGAAGTGTGAACGAATAAATGTTAAAAAAAAAACACACACAAATAGATACGGAGGCGAACGGGTTGACAGACATTGTTATACATACACATACGCTCATACATATGTGGGTATAATGCATGAATTCACGGCGTATGTGGATGTCCGCAAATGACAGGGTCTCTATGGGGCTTAGGAGTAGGGCGGTAGGAAACTAATATGTTTCTTGCTGGCTCTATGATGGGCCATGGCATGCAACATTCAGCTTGTGGCAAACGTTCATATTTTTTAGATGTATGAATGGCTGTGTGCGGCCGTTGCACGCATTCAGGCGCATCAACCTACTGGCAAGATGAGGGGGGGAGTGCGGCAATCGCAGAAAGCTAAGGTCTTTTGAATGGAAAAGCATTCAGTGCATCTACATAAGTGTGTTTGGATATTTACAGGTCTGTAGTACCTATGCGTTGTATGTTGCCGTGAATGAACGTAACGGCATGCGTGTGTTTGTGCGTCTTGCATCACCAACGCCATTAAATACATTTTGAATTAATTCAAGATTTATGCGTTTATTATTTCTTTTGCATTACTTCTGATTCAGTAGTTTTTTGTCGCTGCCGCGTTGAAATCTCCGCAATGAAAAGTGTTGCCCCGTGATGGCAATGTGGCAAGTGGCGGGGCCACGAAAGAAGCGGCTCTCTTAAGTTTTGCGGGAATTTCAAAGAAATATCTATCTTATTCTGGCATCACTTGGTTATTTTGTTTTTCTTAAGAGATGTGTTCTTTGGCACTTGCACCTGCCACATTGTGGCTGCCACATTTGTAGGCAGGTGCTCTATTTATTTCTATAAATTACTATTTTTGAAAATCGGAATTTTTCAATGCGGCCCATGCAGACAACTTTGTCTATGTACGGTTAAAATTGTTAATTTTTATTGCAGATTGAATGAGCTAAAGATATTCGATTGACTGGTTGAGTTGACTCCAATAGATATTAGATGTAGGAGATAACGTTAAAAAAGTGCTCCTTGTAGTATACATATTTATATTTAATTTTTTTAAATAAACTTTATTTTGTTGTATTCTTTTAAATTGATTCAAAAATATAATTAAAATATTTTGAAAATCAAAATTTGTCATTTTAAAAAAAAGTTAACAAAATCAAAAATAATTTTAAATTGCAAAGTATAAAATATAAGAAGTAATTTTAGGAAACCCCACATATACTCCCCCTATCAATTAAAGAAAAATGAATTAATTAATTAATTAAATGGTTCAAATACATATTTAGTGAGTGTTGTAGTCGAACTTTTTCTTATATAAAAGTTGACATTTGAAATTCACTTTATAATAGTTGAAGTTGCGTTGATTATAATTATTATTGTTGTTACCACATGGCTGAAGTGAAGGGGGCATTGTTGCTTCGTGCCGTCGACAGCATTTTTATTGTTGGTAAATTATGAGTATGTATATATAGCATAGTTGCTGTTGTTGTTTGTTGTTACTGCTCGATTTGTAGTTGCTGCAGATGTTGTTGCAATTATGGTCATGATGATAGTTATAGTGTTTTTGTAGATGATGTTGTTGCTGTTGCAGCTATTGTTGTTGCCTTCGTTGCTACTGCTGCGACAGCCGAGTTTGTATGAGATTGTTTAAATTGTTTATGTGTTTGTAGACATCATGGTTAAGGTTGTTCCTTTAGTTCGGGAGTAATGCAGGTTTGCAGGTTCCAATGCAGGATCGCCAAAATGTAGTATACATATTTATATTTAATTTTTTTAAATAAACTTTATTTTGTTGTATTCTTTTAAATTGATTCAAAAATATAATTAAAATATTTTGAAAATCAAAATTTGTCATTTTAAAAAAAAGTTAACAAAATCAAAAATAATTTTAAATTGCAAAGTATAAAATATAAGAAGTAATTTTAGGAAACCCCACACTCCTGGCAAACATCATCACTCATGCATCTTAAAAGAATTTGCATTTTTCAAGTTTTCGGTGTACTGCCTATTATTTTCACATACATATCGAGTAGTTTTTCGATTATATCGTAACAACCAAAACGAAAATTTAACAGGAGGAGGTTTTTTTTGTTTATTTCTTTAACCTTTCAATGTTTGGCTAAAATTTGAATACCGAACATAATATTTAATTACTACTATTATTAATTCTTAAAATTACAAAAATATAATGGCACTTACAATACATGTTGAGTGGCAATAGAATAAAGTTTTGGCGCTTACGATACTTTTTGCATACGTTGCGTTATATAGATATTTTCCAAGCTTAAGTTATGTAAGTGAAACGCTGCAGTATTATAGGTTTGACACTGCTAGGCTTACATGCTAAAACCCCTGGGTTCGAATACCACTCACGTAGCACTCTAGCAAAAGCCCACATTACTGGTCATAATGTCGACCGGGGCTACTCTTGAATTAATTTGTACGATATGGGTATCAAATGAAGGGAGTTGATGAGAGTTTTAACAGGGAGTCATTTTAAGTCCTATATGAGACCGCCTAAGCGATTTTGGCCATTGCATATCAAAGCACGCCAGTCATTCCTTTTTAGCGATAACTGACGCCAATTGGAAACCCCAAGGGAGTTCAAGTCATCCTCCACCTGTTGTTTCCATCTCAGTCGAGGCCTCCCCCTTTCTCTGCTGCCGAATTCAGGTGAAGATAGGAAAACCTTCTGTTCTGGAGCTTCTTTGTCCATTCGCATAACATCGCCCAGCCAGCGGAGTCTTTGGGCTTTAACTCGCTGGACTATGGTCAGATCTGCGTAGAGCTCGTACAGCTCATCGTTAAATTTCCTTCGATACTCGCCGTTGGCATCACGGGAAGGACCATAAATCTTCCGGAGAACTTTTCTCTCAAATACTCCAAGGGCCATCTCATCTTCTCTTGACATTGTCCATGAATCTGAGCCATACATCGGGACAGGTATGATGAGAGACTTATAGAGCGTGATCTTTGTTCTTCGAGAGAGGACTTTACTTCTCAATTCCTACTCAGTCCAAAGTAGCACTTGTTGGCAAGAGTGATTCTCCGCTGGATTTCTAGACTGATATTATTTTCGGTGTTGATACTGGTTCCCAAATAGACGAAGTCCCTCACAGTTTCAAATTTGTAACTATCAACAGTGACATGGCTGCCAAGGCGCAGGTGCGCCGATTCTTTCTTTGATGACAGCAAATACTTCGTCTTGTCCTCGTTCACGGCAAGACCCACTTTTTTCGCTTCCTTATCCAGTCCAGAGAAGGCAGCGCTTACGGCGCGGTTGTTAAGGCCAATGATATCAATATCATCGGCATACGCCAGCAATTGCACGCTCTTGTAAAAGATTGTACCATTGCGGTTTAGCTCTGCTGCTCGAATTATCTTCTCCAGCATCAGATTGAAGAAATCGCACGAAAGGGAGTCGCCCTGTCTGAAGCCTCGTTTGGTTTCAAATGGCTCAGAGAGGTCCTTCCCGATTCTGACGGAGCTGTTGGTATTGCTCAACGTCATTTGGCAAAACCGTATAAGCTTTGCAGGGAAGTCAAATTCAGACATGGCGGCATACAGGCAACTCCTTTTTACGCTGTCAAAAGCGGCTTTGAAATCGACAAAGAGATGGTGTGTGTCGATTCTTTTATCATGGGTCTTCTCCAGGATTTGGCGTATCGTGAAAATCTGGTCGATGGTAGACTTACCAGGTCTAAAGCCACACTGATAAGGTCCAATCAGTTTGTCTACGATGGGCTTCAGCCTTTCACACAACACGCTAGAAAGAACCTTATATGCGATATTAAGAAGACTGATTTCGCGGTAGTTGATGCGGTTAGCGGGATCGCCTTTCTTGTGGATTGGGCAAAGCACACTGAAATTCCAATCCGGAGGCATACATTCGTCTGACCATATTCTGCATAACAGCTGATGCATGCTTTTTACCAGCTGTTCGCCTCCGTGTTTGAACAGCTCGGCGGGTAGTCCGTCTTTTCCAGGCGCTTTGTTGTTTTTGATCCGGGATATAGCTATCCTCACTTCATCATAGTCAGGTGGTGGGACGACTTTTCCATCGTCAGGGATTGGGGTATCGGGTTCGACGTCTCCCTCGCAATTTAGCAGTGAGGAGAAGTGCTCCCTCCATAATTTAAGTACACTTTGTACGTCGGTTACCAGGTCGCCATTATTGTCCATACAGGAGCTTGCCCCGGTCTTAAAACCTTCCGTCATCCGCCGGATCTTTTCATATGAGAACCCGTTTCCGGGATATTAACCAAAATATGGACCAGATGTGGCCTGGAAAGTGTTTGTGCGATATGGGTATCAAATGAAAGGTGTTGATGACAGTTTTAAGAGGGAGCCATTTTGAATCCTATATGAGAACCGGTTTCCGAGATATTTACAAAAATGTGGACCAAATGAAATGTGTTAATAAGAGTTTTAACAGGGGGTCGTGTAGTCCTATATAAGGACCCGCTCCCGAGATACTACAAAAAACGTTAATTCTAAATAAGTGGTTCTAGCCAGTTTTTTATGGCTTCATATACCCGCGTTGGTAATTATTTTTTTGTATTATTAATTTTTCGTTTTTACTTATTAAGAAGACATTGCTTATTATTAGTAGCATTAATACTGCCGTCCTTAGCAAAAAGGCAGTATGTTATAAAAATTTATTATCGATAAAACTGAAGTTGAAGTTTGGGTGTGTTCAAACTAAATAACTATGTACTTATTTTGCTGCATAACAGACATAAATGAATATTGAGCCGTATAATAGGCTTCATTTGCATCTGATTATGTACGAAAATTATCACTGGGGCCTTTCTGTTTGTAAATCGAAAAGCAGTAAAATATCATTTACTGCTTTTTTGGATTGTAAAAAAAATGTATTATTTTTTGGAGAGATACCTGCTGCCTTTCTGCTTTGTAAATCCAAAATAAATACAAATTATTTTACTGCTTTTTTGGTTTGTAAGTCAAAGTTGCAGCCTTTCTCTCCATATATTCCAAGCAGCATTCTTAACTTTCTTAGCATAAAGGCAGTATTTGAATGAATGAATTAAATGATTTTACTGCCTTCTTGCTAAGGATGGCAGAATAGCGATAAGCTCCGGAAATAGCACCTTATGGAGTAGTCAAGCATTGTTCGAGACTAAAACACGGGGGAACCACAAAAAATCGACTAGGAAATCGACCCGTGTAAATCCGACTTCGACTTTGACAAATAATCGCCTCGAAGCAACGAGCGCAATATACGTGCCACAGTCATTGTTTTAACAGTTCGGATCCAGCAATTTGGAAACTATTACTTTCTCTTCCATTTTGTTTTAAATATGTTTACCCAAAATATTACTTAGAATCTTTCATAGAAAACATAATGTCAAAATCAGAGACTTGTAACAAAACTCGTACCGAAACGAAACTCGCGTTTCTGGCGTTTCTGTTCCAAAAAACTTTAAAGGATAGAAACTAAGCTCGAAACAAAATGATTCGAACGGTTTCAGCAGAAACAAAACCTGTAACGAAACTAAATTAATTTTGTTCCTTGTAACAGAAACAAAATTAATAGATTTGTTTCTTGTAACAAAACCCGTAACGAAACTAAATTAATTTTGTACCTTGTAACAGAAACCGAAACAGAAACCAAATTAATTTTGTTTCTCAGTAGCAGAACACTAAAAATTATTATAATACTATTTGCACTACATTAGGATGGAGATTAAGGATGGGATTAAGAAAACACAAGTCGAATATCCCATTATCCATACAAAACAATATTACACCCTCCAAAGCATCCTCTACTGCTTCGACGTCTTATAAAAATGATTATGATGATGCACTACAAAGTAGTTTGGATGAATTATTATTAGAAAATGAAATATTTGTTGATAACTGTTAATGTAAATTTTTCATAAGCCGTTGCCCTATGCATGTGTATGAAGCGTTTTTATATATCATTTAAAAAAATAAAAGAGACACCCTATAGTCACGCAGTTATATTTTTCTTCATGTCTTCAGCATTTATTGTGCCAAGGCGCCGGATTTTCCTACCGAAGTTCCTCGAAGTTCCATTGTGGTACTTACCCGCCAGTATGTGGCTGTCCAGTGACGCCAAGAAGTTAATGGCACATTTAACGAGGTTTCAATATAGTTTTCCTACTGAGAAGCAAAATTAATTTTGTTTCTGTTTCGGTTTCTGTTACAAGGAACAAAATTAATTTAGTTTCGTTACGGGTTTTGTTTCTGCTGGAAGCGTTTCGGAGTTACAATTTGTTACAAAGGAGTTTTGTTTCTGTTCCGGTTTCTGTTACAAGGAACAAAATTAATTTAGTTTCGTTACAGGTTTTGTGTCTGGAGTTTTGTTTCTGTTTCAGTTACGTTACAATCTGTGTGACATAAACCGAAACCGAAACGCGTTACAAGTCCATGGTCAAAATCCTAAAAAGTTGGGTTTTTGGTTGACTGTGATTTTGAAGTCGAAGTATTCTTGGGTTCATTTGAACGATGTTCGTATGCCCTAACTTTGCTGTGAAAGCCAAAGTCGAGCAAAAAATTCCATGTGTGTCCCATCTACTCAAGATATCTTTTGACATACGTATGTATTTTCTTATTGCCTATTTCATTATATGCAATCTTTCCTTATTCTTTAAAGCCCGATTTACTAGGGTCGATTACTGGTTAAACCATTTCCCTTAAAGTATGCTGGATATTAGCTGAGGTTTATTTTAATTTAAAATAATTCCCCAACGATGTGCACTTAACGAATATTTAATTCACCATAATCCAATTCGTTCCACCACAGCTACAATGTAGCCATGATCCAACTAGAAGGTCGCGACATGAGACAGCTGATTAAAGTTTTTTCTCAATTTATGTTCAAGGGCATTAATTACATTTTCAACGTTTAATATCGTCGGAGAAAGTACAAAACCGAACATCGCAATTCTGCAAAACCGCACATACGTAGCCGCACAAATTTTACTGGAGACACTGAAAACTGATTAACTTTTGTACGACCCATTGAGCCTGATGAATAAAAACAAGCAATTGCTTTTTTCGGACCTTTTACTTAAGTTTCAATGAATAAAAATCCAAGCTTGTTTTATAAGCATTTGCTATTTCTATAAGCAATTGCTATTTTCATTCAGCATTTGCTTATTTCTGTAAGCAATTGCTGAATTCCGTATGAATAAAATAAACATTTGCTATTTTTAGGTAGCATTTGCTTACGATTTTTTAAGTCTGCTCTACCCCATGCTAAATTTTTTGGAAATTAGTTTTTATTCGCCTTTCCTTCCCGCAACATTTAACTATGGCGCAGTTTTTGACTATTCGTAAACGAAAATACTACAATGTGCGAAGGGAATGTAAAAATGAAGACTTTCGGAAGCTATATCGATTCAATCGTGAGAACGTAGAGTGGTTGAGTACCTATTTTTTGGACGAAACTTGCGAAAAACGAGGAGGTGCGTTATCAGCATTTGAAAAGATGAAGATCTTTCTGCGCACAATTTTCACAAATTCAAGTAAAAGCTTAAATTTTGTAGCAAAAGCAGCAGTGCCTTGAATTCTTATTCATATAATAATTAGCATTTGCTTATTAGTTTAAGCAAAAGCCTTTTCAGCAATTGCTTTTGCTAATAAGCAATTGCTTGCTCGGTGCTATCATTTTAGTGCTAACTTTACTTACCAACCTTGTGAGGAGGTGTTACACTGTCCTTATATGTGGGCAAATTATTAAAATTTTGTAATTTTTGTTGCCGTAATGGACTTTTTGCGGAAACCCTACTTGAAAATATTTTAGTTGGTATGTCAGCGAAACTACCTTTCATTTGATACCCATATTGCTTACTAGCAATTGCTTATTTTTTATTCATCAGGCTCATTATGTGGTGGGTCAAAATCAAATGTTTTTGTGACTTTCTTTTGCACAAACCCCTCCTTTTTTGTTACTAATGAATGGATCCGGGTACCCAGAAGCCCTGGTAGGCAAATCTCATTTTTGACAGAAATGTCGAATGTGCGGTTTTGCAGAAGTGCGATGTGCGGTTTTGTACTTTTTCCGACGATATGTTCATAAAATTCTTTTATTAAAATGTTTGAATTCCTTTTTAGTTCTTATTTTTTTAGCCGTTTTTAGCTTTTTTGCCAATGTATTAAACCATTTTTTTTTAAATGAACTTAGCTCAACTCTTTAAACATTTATGATAGTTCAGAGCAAGATATAGAAAATTGTGATATAGAAATATTGTAAAATGTACATATATACCTAATTTTTTCACATTATTATTTTTTTTTTTTCATTTCATGTCATGAAAGTATGTTATTTTAAATATAGTACCTGGGTGACCGAGCTTGCTCAGTGCTATCATTTTAGTGCTAACTTTACTTACCAACCTTGTGAGGAGGTGTTACACTGTCCTTATATGTGGGCAAATTATTAAAATTTTGTAATTTTTGTTGCCGTAATGGACTTTTTGCGGAAACCCTACTTGAAAATATTTTAGTTGGTATGTCAGCGAAACTACCTTTCATTTGATACCCATATTGGCATATCTAGCTCCATAAATAAAAAAAATTAAATAGGTGGCAACCCTGTAAACCACCCCCAAGTGGCAACCCCAAAGTGTATAGTCTTAGAATCAATCATACTATCTATGTGCAAATTTCATCCCATTCGGTCAAGCGGTTCTCGAGATAGTACCGGACCTACAAATATACAAATATACTTCGGTAAGGTGGCAACCATAGGTGACAACCCTAATTGAAAATATTTTAGTTGATATGTCAGCGAAAATACCTTTCATTTGATACTCATATTGGCATATCTAGCTCCATAAATAAATAAAAATTTAAATAGGTGGCAACCCTGTAAACCGCCCCAAGTGGCAACCCCAAAGTGTATAGTCTTAGAATCAATCAAATTCCATCCCAATCGGTCAAGCGGTTCTCGAGATAGTACCGGACCTACAAATATACAAATAATGTAAAATCTACAGTACCTCCACATTTATAAGTACGCCTAAATCTATGCCCATATTCCGTGTAGCATATGGAAAATATGACGCGGACTTACATATATAAAAGATATGTAAATTGGCACACTTAAAGCAAAAAATAAAATCGAAATAGTACAGACTGTTTCGGGATCGTTTCGGGATCGTTTCGGGATCATTTCGGTGTCATATCATACGATGTTATATCATATGATGTCATATCGTATGATGCCATTTCCTATGATGTCATATCATATGATGTCTAGCTCCATAAATAAAAAAGTTCAAATAGGTGGCAACCCTGTAAGCCTCCCCAAGTGACAACCCCAAAGTGTATAGTCTTAGAATCAATCATACTATCTATATGCCAAGTTTCATCCCAATCGGTCAAGCGGTTCTGGAGTTAGTACCGGACCTACAAATATACAAATATACAAGTTTAGCTCGTTTAAAGTTATTAGAGGCCAAGTTTCATCCCAATTGGTCAAGCGGTTCTGGAGTTAGTACCGGACCTACAAATATACAAATATACAAGTTTAGCTCGTTTAAAGTTATTCGATTCGTTACCTGATGCCTTATTTTATTGCGACTTTGCATTAAGTCAATTATTTTTAAAGCAGTGAGCTCTGCTTAAAATTTTGCTCGTTGTACTTTTTATATAAGTCACATCTATGTAATAGATATCTATATACCATAATAAAACTCTAGAAAAGTCGTGTCTGTACATTGAAAATTTCTTTGGAAAAATGACTGGGGATGACTTGGGGAACATTATAGAGTTCATCTGAACCAATTTTAGAATTATTGTCTGTCTGTTTGTCCGTTTGAACGTAAGGATCTCGGAAACTAAGAAACGGATTTTGATGAGACTTTTTCTGATGGACAGCTTGAAGCTTAAAAGGAGCCCTAAACTTGGCTTTATCAAAATCACCCAATAAACAAAAATTTCTTTTGTAAATAGATTTATATGAAGAAAAAATCACTTTGTTTGTCAAAAAAATAACAAAGCGTGCCTCTCAAAAATTTTTGTTTAGTATTTTTTTAAATTTCAGCTAAATCAAAATCAATTGCATAGGTACAGTGGCGTACTATTCATCCATTCACTTATCTATACTGGAATAAAACTCTAGAAAAGTTGTGTCTGCACATTGGAAATTCCTTGGCAAAAATTATTGAAAGTGACGTAGGGAATGTCTCTATTTTTATCAATGAGGGTGGATATCAAAAAGTGAACTATCGTTTTACATTAGGTTTGTTTATTGGGCTGCTCTAGCTTACGCCAGATTGAGATATTTCACAAAATTGTGTTTAACGAACACTTTTCTTACTCTAGGTTGCTCTATCTTTTGTTTCATGAGTACACTCAAAACAAAACTAGAGTAATCCAGATCACAAATTTCTGCTCTAGCTTTTTTTATGGAGTAAGTTAGAGCAGAGAAGCAATTGTCAGTCAGGAAAAAATAAATTTTGGAAAACTTCAAAAAAATTAGCTTGCAAGAAAATCAATGTTTTTGTATACGTGAATTTGCATTAATTTTGAAGATTTCAACTAAAAAACCAAATAAAAAGAAACTATCGAGATTCAAGTGTTTCATGGCATTTCTGCTCTGAGTTGCTCTAACTTGCTCTATTTCTATTTTGACAGCTGCTCTGCTCTAACCTGCTCTGAACTTCTTTTTGGTCAGTAAACAAATCTATTAAAATCTCATTTAAAAAAAAAATGGACTTACGACATTTGCTCACGAAGCCAGCGTTATATTATTTGTTTTAATGACAAAAAAAAAAAACGAATAAAACATGTGAAAATTTGACTTAAAACTATTAGCTGTAGGGTACAAACAAAGAGTACAAACAACTTAATATTATAAAATATTTAGTTATATTAGATGTTTTAATGAAAAAAGCGAATAAAATGTGTGAAAAGTTGATTAAAAATTTTTAGCCGTTTTTCCGGCCAAAATTATAATTTTTTCACCGAAATCTTTTTTAGCCGTTTGTTTCGATCTAGCCGGATTGCTGAAAAGATTCTAGCAACACTATTGCCTTTGTTTAATGTGTGCATACGTAGGTCCACTCCCCAAACAGAAATTTAAGTAAAAATTGTATCGACGAGTTTTGAGTATTTTTCTTTATTTTCTGTTGGATATTGAAAACCCCCAAAATATTTTTCTGTGTGCGCCACTGATCAGAGTACTCCAAATGTAATCTTTTTTCATATAAAAATTGTGCTCCAATTAACATTGCAATCAGCGTTGCCACAAGCTCAATTTTTTTTGTATCCAAAAGTGTATCCATCCTGACAAAAATGTATCCACATTTTTTACTAGCAAAGAAACATGTACACTAGGGTGATTCAAAAAATGTCGACTTGTTCTTAGGCTCTAAAAAGTTAGGTATCGATGAGAAAATAAGCCAAGCAAAAAAAAAGCGCTGTAACTTAACCCTTATTATTTTCTTTTTCACCCTTTTTTAGTTAAACTGTATGGGAAAGAATAGGTTTTTTTTAAAGTGATTTTTCTCAGGTGATTCAAAAAAGGTCGACTTGTTCTTAGGCCCTAAAAAGTTAGGTATCGATGAGAAAATAAGCCAAGCAAAAAGTTAGCGCTGTAACTTAATCCATAGGGGTGGCTATTTTTTCGCCCTTTTTTATGGAAAATGTATGGGAAAAAATAGGATTTTTTTCAAAGTGATTTATCTCATAATATTTGAAATGTTTTTCAAAAAAGGAGAGATAAAAATTAAAATTTTTTTATTGTGGTACACACATACACAGTAACACACACAAAAATTTAAAAAGTTATGAGAAAAAACACTTTGAAAAAAATCTCACTTTTTCCCATACATTTCCCATACAAAAGGGCGGAAAAAATAGCCACCCCTAAGGGTTAAGTTAAAGGGCTAATTTTTTGCAATGCTTATTTTCTTATCAATACCTAACTTTTCAGGGGGCATGACCGAAAAAAAACAAATTCTTTGATTTTGTTCGTTTCTTTGAAAATACAAAACGATTGTTGGAGCTGTTAAAAATGTATCCATTTAAAACTTTTTGTATCTTTGTATCCATTGACTTAAAATGTATCCAAATGGATACAATTGTATCCAAACGGCAACCCTGATTGCGATGTCCTTGGACTGAACCACCTACTCCAACCTTCGGTTTGTTTCTGCTACTCCATAGAATGCTCCAATGTTGTTACTTCTTGGAGTATATACTGTCAAAGCGATAGTGTCGTGATTTTCGTCGATAAAGCACGATCAATGATCGGCTTTCAAAAAGCTGAAGGTGGTCCGATGAGGTATACAAAGGATTACTATTGGAGTACTCCAATATCAAAAATTTGGAACACATAATCCAACGATTTTTGCAGGGTACGATACAATCGCAAATATATATTGACGACGGCTTCCGTGTTTTTTGCTGATTAGCTTTTCTTTAAAGAAATACACCCGAAGAGTTTCCGACCACTCCCGGCATTGCAGGTTGGTAAGTCTTTGAAAATAATGAAATCCCAAGCGTAAATTGCGCTTTACTTTGGTACTTCGACATTAAAACTGTTTCGGTGTCTTTAAATGGTTTATCCGGCGGATACAGATGATGTGAAATTTTCCTTGAAAGCCCAAGATGCTTATTCATTGCTAATTCCTGGTAGATAGCGAACAGAATAATTTCGCATGTTTTTTTTTTCAAAATGAACCATATTAAAATAAAAAACAAGAAAGATCCTGTTAAATTTGCATGAGATAATAAGGCAGATAGTGTTGTTTTAACAAGAAGACATGATGTTTTGAAAGAAATTCATGTTAGTTTGAAAGGAAGTCATGTTAATTTAACAGAGAGTCATGTTAGTTTAGCACAAAGTTAAGTTCTTCAACATGAGCTTCAGCTTAGTTTACTGTGTTAAATTAACATAACACACGAAGTGAAGCTATTCAAAATAGAGATGACACAACACGGTCACGAAACTGATATTCGAAAGTTGGCACTAACACGCACGGGTAAAAACTACCATAACACGACACGCACGAAATAAATATAAAACTGTATTTTATGGTATTTATTTAATTTTTGTATTTATTTTTATACATGGCCTGTACTTCATTTTATTAAACTGAAGCTTTGGGTGGAGTGAAGTGGAATTAAGAAGCTTATAAAAAATATAATTTACCAAAAATATAAATGTGTTCCAACCCAGTTTAATAAAAAATACATAGATAAATACATAGGTGATCTTTTTTTCGTGCGTGGTTTTTGGGTTTCGGGCCAACACGATCGCGCACAAGCACGACGCGAAATCGCATTTTCGAACACGAGCACATGAACACGCACGCGTTTCGTGTCACGGCCAAAAACACGCACGACGCCCATCTCTAATTCGAAATGCGATCGATGCGTTCTCGGTACGTTTTCCTTAACCAAAATCTCCCATATCCTGTCATTTTCGCTTTTTCAGGTAATAAATATGATCTCATGCAAGAATGTAAATACTTTATTGTAAGTTACTAAATCAACTCCAGAAAGTTCATTTGACCCTCTACGTAGTCAAAAATAACAAGGTCTTAACAGCATTACAGTCATAATTTCGTTATTTAATTTCGTAATCACATTTGAGTATCTTTCAATGCATACATAGATGCATATGTATCCGCATGCTGTACGAGGTCGATGCCAGTAGATTTGAAGTAAGCAGTTTTCAAACGGGCTCTACGTCTGAAGCAGTTGGAGTCATAGCTGGGGAACTTCGATTAGAATTAGTATTAATTACGATTAGAATGGCTATTGGCGATTAGCGACGATTAGCATATCTAATCATAAGTAATCAAAACAAAAAAAAGATTAGTTTTCTTGATTACTTTTGATTAGATTTGATTAGATAAAAAACCCCATAAAAGCTGTATCAAAGCCGGAAATTGGTTGCTCTCAGTACAATACCCTGCAGCGAAAGCAAATTGTTGAAAACTACTTTACAACTAGTTGGTGCACCTGGCCCAAATAGTCAGTGTTTTGTCTTTTTTCCATATAAGCAACTGGTAGTTTTTACGTGTTGATATCCTACGAAATGTCATTTGTCAGATTTCGACCAGAACATACCAGTCTCATAATAGTACAACCTAAACTAGTATGATTTCCATAAAATGAACTAGTACCCATACTAGTCCAATAAGGACTAGTATTATATATACTATTCCCAAAAGCATTAAGCCTGGACGAGTATGATTTCAACCAGAATTTTCATGACTTACCCTTTATTTATCATTTGCCTTTATTTTCTTGTTTATTATTAAGAAAGCAACGACTATTTGTATTTACCCTATCACGAAAAAGCATCTATGAATTATAAGAGAGAAAAGAAGCAAACGAAACGAATGAATTTTGTATTTTTTAACTGGTATAATTTCATCCAGAAAAATCTAGTTGTATACTAGTATGAAATGGATATTTCCTGACTAGTATGGGTTCAGCCAGAAAACTAGTTGTATACTAATATAAAATGGATATTTCCTGACTAGTATGAATTCAGCCAGAAAACTCTACTTGTATACTAGTACGAAATGAGTTCTGCCAGAAAAGTATAGTTGTATACTAGTATTTTTCTAAATAGTTTGAGGTTTTGCTGAAAAGGGCTGGGCGAGTAACAACCACTTCATAAGGCCCACTATAAAAGGGCTAGTCACGCCTATTTTTTTTTTCTTTGCATTTCTTCACATGAGAACAGTGATATTTTGAAGTAAATGGGGCATAGTCATAGTCGACAGTTAGAGTCAGTTTTTTGACAACATTTCTAACGGTCTATCTGTCAAAACTGGTGACGCTAGCTTTAGTAACTACTTTATTTCGACTACGAATATGCCCAATATAAGTATTCAATATTTAATAAATTTCGAATGTATAAGCATTACTTACCCCGGATCATTTGCCGCCTCCGACGGGGAACCAACAGCGCTCATATCCTGCGACTGGTTTACTAATTCCATTTTCATATCCATTGTGACTATTTTAATGATTCGATATTTTGGTTTGACGAGTAGAAAAGGTATAACTTGAAGACGGTTTCGAGAGCTTGGAAGTGTAACTCTATTGAAACTATTTACTTACACAATCTTAGACGCGTAGTCTAAGGCTATAGGTATGGCTATCACTAAGTGGCGCTAACACATTCCTCACAAACATAGGAAATCACACGAACTGCCCTATCAACACGACGATGGCTAAAAAAGTGAAGCGATTTACCGTTAATTGGATCCGGCCTTGTTTCCTAAACTTCGAACTACTAACACGTTATCAGTCTTATGGACACATAGAGATGTAAGCAAAGCACTTACATGCAATGAATACGTCACGAGTAAAGGGAAGAGCGGAGGTAAGTAGAAACGAACGCGACCACGGATTGGTTTTAAATTGATCACATCTCTGACATATCTTGTCTCCAGTTGTTGTTGTTGTTGATGATGTTGCTATTTTTATAGTAGCATGAATATATAATGCATTCGCATTTGATTTATTGTAGATTTGATTTTTAAATTACTTCACGGTTTTAATGATTATTTCATTCACCACTACAAACTACAGTTTGCTATGTTATATCCGTTGGGCCGGCACTAACTCATTTCGACACAAATTCCACGGCTCGTTTTCGTTCTAAGCTGGAACACTTTACCACTGTTAGCATTGCCTAATATTTTCAACACCTTTTTTAGTATATTTTTATTGCTGCCGCAATAGTGTTTATTTATTTATTTACCCTGCAGCGAAACCTCAAACTAGTCAGAAAAATACTAGTATACAACTATAATTTTCTGGCAGAACTCATACTAGTCAGGAAATATCCATTTCATACTAGTATACAACTATAACTTTCTGGCAGAATTCATACTAGTCAGGAAATATCCAATCCATACTAGTATACAACTAGATTTTTCTGGATGAAATTATACCAGTTAAAAAATTCAAAATTCGTTCGTTTCGTTTTCTCTTATAATTCATAGATGCTTTTTCGTGATAGGGTAAATACAAATAGCCGCTGCTTTCTTGATAGTAAACAAGAAAATAATGTGAAATGATAAAGTAAAGGGTAAGCCAGGAAAATTCTGGTTGAAATCATACTAGTACAGGTTAAATGCTTTTTGGACTAGTATATTTCACACCTGTCCTTTTTGGACTAGTTCATTTTATGGAAATTTTACTAGTCCAGGATAAACTAGTATGGAACTGGTATTTCACAACTAGTATGAAACTGGTATTTCCTGACTAGTAGATAACTGGTATATTAAGTCGAAATCTGACAATTGACATCTCGTAGGACATCAACACGGAAAAAATACCAGTTGCTTATATGGAAAAAAGACAGAACACTGACTAGTTGGGCCCGTGCACCAACTAGTTGTAAAGTAATTTTCAACTAGTTGCTTTCGCTGCAGGGTAGTTATATATGTTTCTAGATGTAAAATGCTCAGAACTGCATCACTTTTAAACATACAATACATATCTATTAGGGTGATTCAAATAAAAAAAATTTGATTTTCTTTTCGGTCTTACTCCCTGAGACTTAAGGTATTGACGAGAAAAAAAGCCTTGCAAAAAATGAGCGCTCTAACTTAACCCTTAGGGGTGGCTATTTTTTTCGCCCTTTCCCATTTTGTATGGGGAAAAATGGCATTTTTTTCAAAGTGAATTTTCTTTTAATTTTTTAAACTTTTTTGAAAATATTTTTACATACTCTTAAAGTTGAAGCTTTGAAGCTTCCAAAGTGGTGAGCCATGTGCGAATATCTTAACTATTAAAATAATTACAGCCATTTAAAATTTACTAAATTTTATACGTGTTACTGTGTATGTGTGTGCAAAGTACAAAACTCAGCCATTTTCAAATAGCTGTAATTATCTTAATAGTTAAGATACTCGCACACGGCTTACCATTTTGGAAGCTTCAAGGCTTCAACTTTAAGAGTATGTAAAAATATTTTCTAAAAGTTTAAAAAATTAAAAGAAAATTCACTTTGAAAGAAATGCCATTTTTCCCCATACAAAATGTATGGGAAAGGGCGATAAAAAATAGCCACCCTAAGGGTTAAGTTAGAGCGCTAATTTTTTGCAAGGCTTATTTTCTCATCAATACCTAACTTTTTAGGGGGTAAGACCAAGTCGACATTTTTTTTTAATCACCCTAATATCTATATTTCGTCGATGCCTTTGCAAAACCACCTATCGACCAATTACAAAACCACCTTTCTGAAAGCGATCAAATTTCACAGGAAAGCAAAAAAACTTATTTTATAGTTTTGTAAATACAATTTAACTACACCCCTTACATTCGCTAGGCAGTTTACCAACTTTCAGGGAACTTTTATTAAAATGTTTTTATAAGGTCGCCGTTCTTGTGAGCGGATTTTTGCATTCGATTTTAGACCAACTTCCTGTTGAGCTAGGGTCTTGAAATTTTCACCATAGTTCAAGTCGCGATGGCAATACAATATTATAAAAACTGCTTTTATGGTCCGATTTGGCTGAAATTCGAAACGTGTACTACTTACTACCTACCATGAAAAAAATATTTTCCTAAAAAAATCCCGCAAGGTGGAGCTGAGATCGGGGTAATAAAAACTGGAAACCCTAATTATGGTCCAATTTGGCTAATGTTATGCGTGACTCGCTCTATTTTAGAATTGCGAAGGTATGTTTTCGGGGTCGTTTAATTCTTTTACTTCCCGTCGATGTTGGATCTTCAAATTTTTATCATCTACTCCAACGCCAGAAATATTTCTTTTGTTTTTGAACTAACTTTCCGTTGAGCTGGGATTTTAAAATTTTCACCATCGTTCAGGTTTCGGAATTATACCAAAAAAAAATCTTGGGAAGATTGATATGTATAAAAACATTTGGCGCTTGCTATATCGTGAAAAGATTTTCTTTTTAGGATAGCTCAAATCGGTAATAAGATTGTTAGAAACTTATGCGAACCATCTATAGCGTGCGCCAATGTTTTTATACATATCAATCTTTTGTTTAATATCTGTAAGAATTCACACTCAAAAATATTCAAGCTCTACGTGGTGAAGAATCTATATACATATGTAGGCAGAGGAGAAAATATTTTGTAGTTTTTTAGTTCATTTTAAAAACAGTTTAAATTAAAAATATTTTTTATTAGGAGGATTTATCAACTAATCTAATATCTTTAAACGAGTTAATCTTGTATATTTGTATTTTTGTATGTTCGGACTATCTCGAGAACCGCTTGACCGATTGGGATGAAATTTGGCACAAAGATAGTATGATGGATTCTAAGACTACCCACTTTAGGGTTGCCACTTGGGGCGGTTTACAGGGTTGCCACCTATCCCTTTTTTTTTAATTATGGAGCAAGATATGCCAATATGGGTATCATATGAAAGGTATTTTCGGCGAGATACCAACTAAAATATTTTCAAGTAGAGTTGCCACCTAGGGTTGCCACCTTACCACAATATATTTGTATATCCGGTACTATCTCGAGAATCGCTTGACCGAATTGGCTGAAATTTGGCATGGTAATAGTATGATCGATTTTAAGACTACCTGCTTTAGGGTTGCCACTTGGGGCGGTTTACAGGGTTGCCACCTATCCTAAATCAATTTTATGACGGGAAGCAGAATCAAATTGACTGTAAATAAGCTCAGAGTATGTTATATGAGGAACAATCAGTTGGATAGCTAACTTTTTCCTAGTCTCCAAAGGAGTAAAAGAAGCAGACATCCTCAATCTACGTAAAACAGAATAGACATTACCAACAACTTTATTCACATGATCAGTACAGCTCATCTTAGAATTAATCACAAAGCCTAAATTTTTAATTTTATCAGTGAATGAAAGGGCACTATTACCAACGAGTAGCTTAGGAATATCTTCAAAATATACAACACTATTACTGATGGGCAACACATATGACTTATTGGCATTCAGACACAGATAGTTTTCAGAAGCCCACTTAGAGATTGCAGACAAGTCACTATTTATTTTTCAACACAGATCTTCAACCAAACCAATTCGACTAGACATATACAGCTGAATGTCATCAGCATACGCGTGGACATTTACATGTTGACATACAGAGAACACATCATTGACAAACAGACTAAACAAAATAGGACCAAGAACAGAGCCTAGCGGCACGCCGGAGGAAACCAAGCATTCTTTTGAAGTAGACTCTTTACATACCACCTTCTGAGTTCTCCCCGCCAAGTAACTGCTCATAAGCTCAACAGAACTTTTGGAGAATCCAAAATAGCACTCAAGTTTTTTACAAAGGAGGCCATGATTCACCGAGTCAAACGCCTTAGAAAAATCAAGAAGGCACAGAAGAGTTAAGTCATTATTATCAAAGTGCAGTCTGATGTCGTCAAGAATTTTTAACATAGCAGTAGAGCAGCTATGTTTAGGTTTCAATCCTGACTGCAGAGGACTAAGAAGGTTGTTCTGCTGAACATGCGTCATAATTTGAGCTGCCATTAAAGACTCACACACTTTCGCAAAGGCTGGTAGAATGCTAATGGGCCTGTAGTTACTAGGTTCCACAGCTTTATTTATTTTGGCAACAGGAATAATTAATGCCTTTTTCCACTCAATTGGAAAGCAGGAAGAGGTGAAGAAGTGGTTTATTATATTTTTGAGAGTTCCTAGAATAAATGGCAGCACAAGTTTAGCAAACTTCAGAGAAATCCCATCTTCACCAACTGCATTGGACTTGATTCCCATTATGGACTTCAGTACTTCAAGTTCAGAAACTGCCTTGAACTCGAATTTACTTCCGTGATAAACAATTTGCGTACCCAGAGAAACAGGACCATCCGGACACGTACTAGAACTAATAAAATAATCGTTGAGAGTATCAGGCTCAACATGACATTCAGTTTTTTGTTTACCGTGGATATTGAGACTCCGCAGGTTACGCCATAGGGCTTTAGATGGTAGAGACGGGTTTAGCTTAGAGTCACAGTACTTCTGCTTTGATTTTCTTACAGTGGCGGTGGCATTGTTTCGAGCGGTTTTGTACTGCAGCCAAGCGAATTCAGTTTTAGTTTTTTTCCATCTAGAGTAAAGCATATTACGTTCCTTTAGAGCAGACCTAACTTTATGATTGAACCAAGGAACGATGTTATTGGTGACTCGAGCTTTTGTTCAGGGACGTGATTGTTGTAAAGCCTGGACAAGTTTTCATTTAGAAACCCAAGTTTCGCATCCACCGTGGCAATACACCAACACAAAGTCCAGTCAACACTATACGCATCAAAAAACAGCTCGTCAACATTTACTGACTTCAAGTCACGATACAGAGTGGTAACAGTTTCGACAGGGCAATTAAACATGAAATCAAGTGTACAAAAAAGAAGATCATGGTCAGATATAAAGCTAATTTGGTCAAAGATAAGAATATGGTCAGGTCTAGAGGTGATGAAGAGGTCAAGCAAACTTGGAGCCGAATTGCGAGCATATCTTGTTGGCACTTCTTTATTTACTACTATTAGACCAGCAGCTGAGACATTGTCAAGAAATTTATTTGCATAGGAGTCGCTGAGTAGAAGGTTTATATTGAAGTCTCCACAAATAACAAAACGCTCGAAGTCAATCACGAACAGAGATAGCTCAACAAAAAACAGATCTAACGAGTTACATTTAGGAGGGTTATATACACATGAGACTAATACCTTATTCACTTTATCTGATACTTCAGCGATGATAAATTCCATGTCACAGTTTTTAGATTCTGCTAGAACCCTTATTTCTAGCGGGGACTTGCAATATATTGCAACACCTCCCCCTTTTTAGGAGTTCGGTCAACACGTGTAATACTATAGTTAGGGATATCATAGTAAAAATCAGATGTGTCAGGAGAAAACCAAGTTTCTGAGACACAAATAATATCAACATTTGAATTGACAAAGGTATCCCTAACATAGTCCAGTTTATCATGATTTAGGCTACGGGCATTTAAATGTACCACACATAGTCCATCAGCTTGCTTACATAATATATTTATTAATGTCTTATGGCTTTCGTTATTGCTGAAGGCAGATTTCTCACAGGGGTTTAAAACCATGGGATGAAGAAGGAGCAAACACAAAAGGTGCACAGTACGTCAGAAATACAGCGACCATAACAAAATGCATTTTTGGAAGGGTAAGTAAAAAAAGAGAAAAGAAGGTTGAAAAAAGAGGGAAAAATTAAAAGTTTACGAAACAAGTGACACAGCTTAAAAATAGATACAAACATATGATCAACGAAGTCCAAAAGATAACAAAATACATACATAACATATAAAAACAATTTCAGCGCTCATTTCCCAATAACAGCATTCACTTCACCTCTGCTGCTCACCATTTTTGCCTCTTCACCTGGCTTTAGGCGTACAAAGACTCTACCTCGCATAGAGTGTACCGACGCTAGCTGCTTCTTCCGCCTAAGCTCAGATGCGAACGTCATTACTTCTCTCAGCTTTTTTTGGCAGACTTTAATGTAAGAAAATGGAACCATAGCCCACCATATCAATATCGGAGAGCGCAAGCGATCTCTTCTTTGACTTACAGAGAACAGCGATCGATCTGCGAAGTTGGTTTCGATCATTTGCAGAGCACAACTTGACTACAATAGGGCAGGCACGGTTCGACTTTTGCTGCTTGTTGTTGCTTTTTATGCGGAAGGCATCTCGCACCATCGGAGCTTCGTGTTCAGCAACTCTGCATATTTTTGCAAAAACTTCAGGCAAACACTCACCTGCTGCTTGAGGAATACCAGATATTATCAAATCACTGGAGACAGCGCTGCTTTCAAGTACGTTGAGATAGTAAGGGTAGTACGGAGATAGTAAGGGACTTTGTATACCTGGCAAGCAGGATTACTCCGCTGGCTAGGACACGTGGTGCGAATGAACGAGGACGCTTCGGCCCGGAAGGTATTTTTATCGGCACCCGCCGGTGGAAGTAGAGTAAAAGGGAGACCACCACTTCGATGGCAGGACCAAGTAGAGGCAGACCTGCGAGCACGCGGTGTCTCTAATTGGCGCCAGTTGGCTCAACAAAGAGCCGACTGGCGTAACATGTTGGACGGCCAAAATCGCCTAGGCGGTTAAAGGCTATTTTAAGTAAGTAAGTAAACGAATTACAAGTCGAACAGCGTCATTGATAAATACGAACTCTGCGACAAAATCGACGCGGAAGTTTATCAAATTCGTTTCCATACAAATTTCGACAGTTCATTTACACAACAAATTATACGTTTATATGCTTATAAGGTCTTTATAAGGTTTTTATTATGGACTGAACCCAGGGTTACCAAATCTCATTTTTGCCACTTTTGGTCGATAAGTGATTTTTGCATTTCGTCGATAGATGGCAAAAACGATATGTACATATGTTCATTGGACACAACAATGAGAACCAAATGCAATTGCAGGTGGATATGTATAAGCATACAGACATATCTTTTTACCACGCTTTTATTAGGTTCACTTGTATGTTTGCTTGTTTGTTTGTTTGTTTGTTTGCTTGCTTGTATGTATGTAACTCTCGTTCGGTCTAAGCCCCAGTGGCCCAAAAACAGTAAAATGTCCCTAAAATATGGGTATCAAATAAAAGGTGAAGGCCCCAGGTCTCATTTGGCCTTCGATATATTTCGATAACTGAGTTATCGGGCAAAATGTGGTTGCCCGAAAACCCTAAAATTTCCCTAGAAAATGGGTATCAAACGAAAGGGGAAGGCCCCAGGTTTCATTTGGACATCGACATATTTCGATAAATTTATCGATAACTGAGTTATCGGTCAAAATATGATTGCCCAAAAACCTAAAAAATTTCCTACAATATGGGTATCAAACGAAAGGTGAAGGCTCCAGGTTTCACTTGGACATCGACATATTTCGATAAATTTATCGATAACTGAGTTATCGGTCAAAATGTGGTTGCCCGAAAACCTTAAAATTTCCCTACAATATGGGTATCAAACGAAAGGGGAAGGCCCCAAGTCTCATTTGGACATCGACATATTTCGTAAAATTTATCGATAACTGAGTAAATATGATTGCCCAAAAACCTAAAAAATTCCCTACAATATGGGTATCAAAGGAAAGGTGAAGGCCCCATGTTCATTTCTGTCCAAATATGCGGACACAGGCATATTTGTTTGCATGAAATTCAAAAACAACCAAAGTGCTGAGTAGAGAGTGCGTCATATTTTGCTCGCGGCCGTCAGTAAGTATGCCGCCGCTGGTGTCAGCATTGCAACCGCTAGTGTCAGCAGTTGCGACACTTACTGACGACCCAGAACGGTAGACTGCTGACTAGTGACCTAGCATTGCAGAAGTCAAAAGCAATGTACTAGTCAGCGTAATTTTAAGACCAAAATTGTATATAAGCGAAGAATTTAAAATAAAGAATTGAGAAATGCATGACCAGCAAACCTAAGCTACTCCCTCTCGGAAACCAGAATTGTCTTCAGCCATAAGAAGACAAAACGTGATGATAGCATCACTAAAACGGCTCCTCGAAATGGACCCTACAGCGGCAAACATGAAGCTAAAAGAGAAACTTTGGGAGCAAATACAAGAGCTCCACTTCTCGATAGGGGAAGACAGCATAGATCCTGTAAGAGATGGGTATGACATGGAGTCATACATGACTGTCGAAGCATGGGTTTATAGCAATTTCAAGCTCAAGGAAAATACGGCAGATAAAATTGAGGAAACGGTCAAAAATAAAACTATTCAGCTTCCAAAAATAACAATCCCCAAATTTAATGGGGAATACTTAAAATGGACAGCATTCTTTGACCTCTTCTCCCGACTGGTAGACAAACAAGCGATCCCCACAATTCAAAAAATGTGGTATTTAAAGTCAAACCTAAGTGGGAAGCCGAACAACTAATAAGCCACCTATCAGCCACTGCCGAAAATTACGAAACAGCCTGGAAGCTGCTACAAAATAGATATAACAATAAACGGGTTCTTGTTGCATCCATTATGAACCAATTACTAGAGCAACCAACAATTACAGCAACGTCCACATCAATAAAAAGGTTGCATGATGTAACAAAAGAATGCTTGCATGCATTAGCAAACATGGGCATCCCTACAGCCACTTGGGACCCCATTTTAATACACTTGCTCACAAAAAATTGGATCGGGGTACGCACATATTATACGAACGTTCAGTAGTAAACCCGAAGGAAGTTCAAGGACTGAACAATTTCCTGAACTTTCTTGAAGCCCGCTTTCAATCAATGGAAGCAATGGGACAGAAGGAAAAGTTCGTGTTAAAAACATGTGCGGCCGCCACCGCACCAAAGGAAACCTCCTGCTCGCTCTGCCACAATGGTAGCCACCTTTTGTTTCGGTGCCAAGATTTTCAAACAATGACACCAAATGAACGGCTCAATTACGTCCAAAGACAAAAACTATGCGTAAACTGCATGAGACCCGGGCACTCCTCTAAGACTTGCAAGTCAAGAGTATGCATGAAATGCAACAAGAAACATAATTCACTTTTGCACCTGGAAACGAGCAGAAACTCATCAAGGCCAAGCCTTAGTCACGAAGGTGAGCCCAAAATCGGAAGGACATCAGCAGCATCAGCGGAAGTAACCAGAAAAAGGACGCCAGAAGCTGCCTCCGCGGCACCCACCTCATCACGAAGTTCTGAAGCAGATTCACTTACCGCGACGGACAAAGGTGGACCAAGGCCATATGTCCTATTGAGCACAGCAGTAGTTATAATCAAAACAGACGCCACAGAAGTTGAATGCCGCGCGTTATTAGACTCAGGGTCACAGGTAAACTTCATAACAGAACGTCTGGTAAAACGGCTCAGGTTACCACTGAAAACCTCACATGTCAATATCACCGGGATCGGGGCAACTAACACAACATAGAGTGAACGTTGCCTTACATTCTCGAAACACGAGCTTCACAGCACGCATTGAACCGCTCGTCCTTCCTCGCATCATCTCGCCTCAACCATCGCAATTCATTAATACTGAAAAATGGTCACTACCAAGGAATCTCCAGTTAGCGGATCCAAACTTCAATCGCCCTGACAAAATAGATCTACTTTTGGGAGCTAAACACTATCACCAGCTTCTCACCATTGGGCAGATCAAGCTATCCCCGCATCTACCAATAATGCAAAATACTGCACTCGGATGGATTGTGTCTGGCAGACTCAACGAAGGAAGCCCAAAAATGCATCCTGTGGAATGTGCTTGGCGGACGAATCCCTAGAAACCTCTATCTCGAAACTCTGGGAACTGGAAGAGGTAAAAGGCAACAAGAAGTCATTATCTCTGGACGAGGAAAAGTGTGAGGAGCACTTTGCCAGACACACCTCAAAAAATAAGGAAAATCGGTTCACAGTGAAAATACCATTCCATTAGGACCCCATGGTTCTGGGGGACTCGCACTCAATAGCGCGCAACAGGTTCCTGTCATTGGAACGTCGACTTCAGAAAAATCCCCAAGTGAGGACAGAGTACGTCAAGTTCATGGACGAATATGAAGCCCTGGGGCACATGACGAAAATTTCAGCAGATACGATTACTACACCGAACTATTTCATACCTCATCACTGTATACTGAGACCAGAGAGCACAACCACAAAACTTCGCGTGGTATTTGAAGCATCTGCGAAAACATCGACCGGTCACTCCCTAAATAATATTATGTACGCAGGACCAAAGGTACAAAGCGATCTGTTTTCAATATTGCTGCGTTTTAGAATGCCAAGGTTCGTGTTCATCACTGATGTCGAAAAAATGTATCGTCAAATCTTAATAGCCCCAGAAGATCGGCCGTTTCAACTAATAATTTGGCGAAAGGATGCCAACATGCCAATAACATATTATCAGCTAAACACGGTCACATATGGAACTAGGTCAGCACCATATCTAGCCACGAAATGTCTGCAACAAATTGCCACCGAAAATGCTTCTCTTTTATGTTGACGACGGCTTAGGCGGAGCAGACAACCTATCCACAGAAATGCTCATACAAGAACAACTAATACAGATCATGAAGGAAAACGGCTTCAATCTACGAAAATGGAGCGCCAACCACCCTCAACTGCTCCAAAATATAGCAGAAGGAGATCTAGAGGTTAATCTAGACTTGGAAAACACAAGGGCTGCCGCCGTCAAAACATTGGGGCTCACATGGCTCCCAAAACCGGACCTGTTAGCTGTCAAGGTCAACATAGAAGAAGTAAAGAGGATAACAAAACGCTCGGTCACGTCAGACCTAGCAAGGGTCTTCGACCCATTAGGAATACTGTTTCCTATCGTAGTAACGCCCAAAATACTCATAGAAGAGCTATGGGAGCTAAAATTAGATTGGGATGAGGCACTTCCAGCAGAGCTACATACAAGATGGCTCACGTTCAGGTCAGATCTTGAAGAGTTGAAAACACTTCAGATCTCAAGGCACATTTTTAAGGGAAGACTCCCGGAAACCATGCAACTACACATTTTCTCGGATGCATCAGAGAAGGCCTATGGAGCCGCGGCCTATATTCGCGCCACGCTGAAAGAAGGCACCGTCATGACAAGGTTATTATGTGCAAAGTCAAGGGTAGTATAGCCACGATCAATTAAACTTTGGAAGTTCGATCAGTGAATGTTATTTTTTATTGACTTAACTTTCTTTTATACAAAATTCTTACACTAATACTTACAAACTATTTACAGTATACAATAAATGTGTCGGTATGACAGTCGTATTGGCCAACTGGCGAACTGGCGTTGTGACTCAGTTAGGCAATGCGACTGTCTTTGGCGGTGTCTTTGACCATCCGCACAAGTGTAACAAGACTCTCGCTATATGCGGCATGTGCTGTCTTTGCATAAACTCCCGTTGAGTTCATTGTAACTAATTTGGGTAAAGTGTTGTTGTTTACACTCTTATTTGTTTATGCATTTTTGTGCACATGACAATTAGACGAAAAAGGGCGGTGTGTTTATGTAATACTACACCTTCCCCCTTAAAAAAAAATAGATATATATATTTGTAATCAACTATATATGTCTATTTTTCTGAGTTAATGAACCGTTTGACGTTTTGTTTGGATTGACAAAATTTTAATTGTTTAGTGTCTTGTTACCATTGTTTTGTGTTTGTTTGTATACGGCTTGTGCCGTATATCGGATTGAGTAAATTTGAATGCCTGTGTAAAAAAAAATGCCTCTTTTTTTTGTATTACGAATTTATTATGGATAAAGTGCTATGCTTATTTTTAAATGTTTTTTAAATTGGTTTAAGCCTATTCTTATGAATTACGATTTCCTTTTTGTTTTTATTACTATCTCCTATGCTATGTGGAATTAATGTATAGTTGTTATTTTTATCAATTGCTTTAACTTTATAGTGTCCTGTATATCTATTCTCTAACTTATGAGAGGCCTCTTCTCTAACTAAAACTAAATCTCCTATGTTAATTTCCTTACTAATATTTTTATGATATTTTAATAAAATTTTTATTTTTATTTTTTATTTATTTTATATTACGCTTTATATGTATCATTGGTTAATTAAATCTTCTCTTTTTTTTTTTTTATATATTAAACTTTATATATGTATTGTTGGTTGATTATTAAACTTTTTTTTTTTGAGAACTTGGTACCAATTTTTTATTTTATAAATGCTTCTACTCGAGTAATTATTATTTAAACAATTTGTCCCTATGGACAACTGTATTTTTCATTTTTTCCGGATTGCCGGCTTATTTCAGCCTGGTAAAGTATTGTCCTAAGTCAATCTTATCCTCAACAATCGGTTTTTATGCTACAAATTTTCTTTCGAAAACGAGCTAGTTTAATTTTCTTTAATTTTTAGCTGATTGCATTTTATTTCTTCTGTAATTATTACTTTGGCTATTCGTGTGATAATTACTTCTGGAGTAATTTTGTTGGCGTCTATGCAAGTTTTTGTTTGTGCTGTTCGCTATTTCTGTACAGCTGTTGATAAATTTGGAGATTGCATCGTTCATTGTCGTGAACTTTCCTGCTTGCATGATCATTTTGACCTTGTCATTAGAGCAGTTTTTACACATGGCTTTAACTGCTGCCTGTGTTGCATATCTCGTGGCTAAGTCTGGGTTTAATCCATCAGAGATATATGCTCCTTCTAATGATCTTGTGATTTTTTCAATTTCCGCTGTGTATTGGTTAGCAGTTTTGCTACGCTGTTGGATGTTCAGTAGTTTAGCGGTCAAAACCTCCACTGATTCACCCTTTATTGCGGTCTTTAATTTGTTTTTTATTTGTTCGATCGTGGTCTCATTACTAATAAAATTCCTTGCTGTACCTTTCAGCTTTGTTTTTATCATGGTAATGGCCAATGCCTCGTGTGTATCGTTGATTTGCTCAAGTATATCGAGTGCATCTAGGAAACTATGTAGATTCTCAGGCTTACCATCAAACTCTGGTAGCATTGATGAAGCTGTTTTAATAAATTCTATAGCTGTCTGTGCCATTTTGGTATTCTTTTTTGGGGAAACTTTGGTTTTGTTTTTCACCTTCTTACTCTTTTTTGGTGAGAACTTGTTGAACTTGGTTAGAATGTTTTCTTCGAACGAAGTTGATACTGCTTGTTTTTTATTGAGTTTATCTGCCGGGTATGTTATTATATTTATGAACAAGGTTTGTTGTCCATCTTTTTGGTGAATATTAGTCACTTGGATATATAGGTATCCTATTATTTTCGTTATATTGTTAACAAATTTTATTAATATTGTCAATTGCTTGACAACCAGTTCTCTTTTAGTTTTAATTGCTTTATTTATGTATTTGTATTTGTTTTCGATTAATTCGAAACATTTTTCTAACGATTCTTCCCATTTGTCTTTTAACTGGGGATAATTAGGTGGCAGTTGGCTTTTTGTATTGCTCTTGCCCTTTCTATAACGATTAGTGCCTTCGGCATAGCACGAGTTAATCTTTAGTTCAACCGAAAGGGAGATGAGAAATAGATAAATCTCAATCTTTAACGTACTTTCACCCATTGTGGTACGATTTTTCTTTATTACAAATTTAAAATTTTCTTAAATAAGGTGAAAATTGGCTTATTTACATTATTAGTTTCTTTATTTAATTTTGCTTATTATTATTATTTGTGTTCCCTTTTTTAAAAAAGTTTTTTGATGTTGTCTTTTGCTTAGATGCGTTGTTGTACATTATTCAATTGTCTCAATTTGTTCTTTATATAATTTTTTAATAGAATTATTATTGTGACAATTAAAAATGTAGCTACGCATACAAAAGCGGTCAACCACTTATCGGACATTTCTGCCTTGTTTTCCACGATAGGGTGTGGTTCATATTTAACTATTTTAGTATCGTAGGTGTCTTCACCTGAAGTTTCTTTTCCTACTTCGTATCCTGCTATTCCTATTAAGATGCCGTTTAGTGCAATTTTCCACCAAGTCATTTTAAAATTTAATAGAAAAATTTTTCGAGTTCAAATTTTTGTTTATTCATAAAAAAAAATTTTTTTTTGTTTTTAATTTTAAATTAAACTTTATTTTCTAAACTAACTTTATTTATTTAATAAAAAAAATTTTACGTATTTAAATTTTTATTTATTCATAAAAAAAAATTTTTTCTGTTTTTAATTAAAATTTATTTTCAGGATGTACTTTACTTATTCATCTATTTATTTCTTCTACTATTGTGGAAGGATATAATAAATCTTCCATTGTAGGTTCTCTACCCATTCCTATAAATATCCAAAATTTCCTTAAGCAATTTAAATTATGTCTGTTACTTCCCTTATCTCGTGATCTTGATTTACGAGCAATGTCTGCGTTTTCACGCTCTAAGTTATCCACAATTCTGTTTATTGCGTCGTAATCAAGATCATCGGGCAATGCACTATCCATCAGAAGAAAATTTATTTAAAATAATTAAATTTGAAAAAGCATTTGGATTTACTCAATTTTTTTTTTTTATTATTATTGATGTCTTAACAATTTTATTTTTTCTTGAATTTTTAATCTTTCATCAGAGTTAGTGGCAAAGTTAAATTGTTGATGCAATTTAGCTAACTCTATTCTTCTTTTTACTTTTCTGCCTGCCCTTTTTCGTTTATGTACAATGTTTGGGGCAGGGGTTTTAGGAATTTTTTCCGTTTTATTTATTTTATTCCTTTTCCGATACTCTTCAATAGTAATCGGTTTAGGGCCAATTTTTTCGGATTTGCGACTCTCGAGGATCTGATTTGAACCTTTAATAAATGTGTCTATACACTTTTGAAAAAGTTTATTAATTTCTTCTTGGAATATTTTATCAGACTCCTCTTGAGTCGAAATCTTTTGCATTATATTTCGTAAAAATTCGGTTATATAAACAAAATTTTCAATATTTAATTTTTAAACTTTTACCCCTAAGCAAATTACTGCTATTTGGATGGCGACCATAAGGCGTGCCGAAGTTTTCTAAAAAACTTATTTATTTAATTACATATATATATACTTAAAGCTATGCCGCCATCATTTTGCTGCCAGTCCTTAATATTCCACCCTTTTTATGTACGCACACGACTGCCACGAACCTGACTCAATTCCATCTGTTATGTCTTCACCACGTTTATCTTCAGTGCCTTTACGATACCATGTTACCTCAATACATTCAGTGCGTTTCGAGCCACCCTGTTATGTTGCTGCCTTCGCTGGTACACCACGAGGGCCAGTCCCTTCAGTGATGGTTTTTTAATTGTCCTTCTTGCTAATGGAGCGTCCTTCTAACCCTGGCTAGCGATATCGCTGTGTATAGCCAAGTAAATTATTAAAAAAAAAATTTTTTATTTTCGGCTGGCGGTATCGCCTTTTAAAGCCTAAATTTATTTTAGAGGCCTGGCGGGATCGCCATATAGCCACGATCAATTAAACTTTGGAAGTTCGATCAGTGAATGTTATTCTTTATTGACTTAACTTTCTTTTATACAAAATTCTTACACTAATACTTACAAACTATTTACAGTATACAATAAATGTGTCGGTATGACAGTCGTATTGGCCAACTGGCGAACTGGCGTTGTGACTCAGTTAGGCAATGCGACTGTCTTTGGCGGTGTCTTTGACCATCCGCACAAGTGTAACAAGACTCTCGCTATATGCGGCATGTGCTGTCTTTGCATAAACTCCCGTTGAGTTCATTGTAACTAATTTGGGTAAAGTGTTGTTGTTTACACTCTTATTTGTTTATGCATTTTTGTGCACATGACAATTAGACGAAAAAGGGCGGTGTGTTTATGTAATACTACAGTAGCTCCACTGAAAAAACAAACAATACCCCGCTTTGAGTTATGTGCTGCTGCATTAGGGGCCCAGTTGGCAGAAAGAATAGCAGCAGACATTCAATTTAAGGGTGCCATATATTTCTGGACCGATTCCGAGATAGTGTTGGCTTGGGTAAATCAGACGCAGCACACACCACATTCATCGCCAATCGCATTGCAACAATCAAAGAAACAACTAGAGCGGAACAGTGGCGACATGTTCGATCAAAGGACAATCCAGCCGACATCCTGTCTAGAGGAATGTCACCAAAGGCATTTAAAGAGTGTGCACTATGGTTCTGTGGACCATTATTTTTGCATGGCAAGGAATCAGTCTGGCCGAAACGTCTCAACCCAGCCTCCAACAACCAGAACGATATAGAAGTAAAGGCCAACCATTCGAAATCACTGGTCAAATCGGTAGAATAAACGGAGATGATTTACAAGGTGAATCACGGCAACTCATTTCACCGGCTACAACGTATAATCTATGTACTACAGTTCATCACGCAAGCTAAAAGCAAAAAGGCAGCACAGCACAGCCGTCATCACGAAGCTTAACCACGGCAGAACTGGAGCTGGCACTAATGCACATCGTCAAACAAATACAAGCGTCAGACTTTAAGGAAGAAATCAAACAATTGAAACATCATAAGGAGCTCCAGCGGTCTAGCAACTTGTCCAACCTCGCACCATTTTTGGATAACAAGGGATTGATACGGGTTGGAGGGAGACTAGAGGCTTCATCATTGGCATACGACTCAAAACACCAACTTCTTCTACCATACAACGATAACATTGCAAAATTGATGTTCGAAATGGTACACAAGGAGAACAAACATTGCGGCCCGCAAACTCTGTTGGGAATGATGCGACAACGATTTTGGCTCATAAAGGGAAAAATCATGGCACGGGCAACAGTGCATCGATGCGTCACATGCAGCAAGGCAAAGCCAAAACTACTCAATCAGATCATGGGAAACCTGCCTTCATCAAGGGTCACACCATCTCGACCATTCATAAACAGCGGTGTAGATTATTGCGGCCCTATAACAGTGCATTACAAACTCCGTGGAAAAAGGCCGCGCAAGGCTTATATTGCGGTGTTCGTTTGCTTCACCACAAAGGCAGTCCACCTAGAGCTAGTGAGTTACTTAACCACCGAGGCATTCATTGGGGCCCTCAAGCGCTTCATAGCCAGGCGAGGCCATTGTCAAAACCTGTACTGTCACAATGCCACCAATTTCGTAGGAGCTAAGAACAAGCTCCCAGAGTTAAACTCCGTAATACATTCACAAGAGGCACAAGAAAAAATCATTCACGAATGCGGGAAAAGAGGAATCCAATTCAATTTCATCCCCCCAAGAGCGCCACACTTTGGTGGACTGTGGGAGGCTGCAGTCAAATCGGCAAAGCATCTGCTGCTAAGAAGTACAGCAAATGCCAGCTTAACGTATGAGGAGCTCGAAACCCTGATAATCGAGATCGAGGCGATACTGAATTCTCGCCCGATATCACCAATGTCAGATGATCTGAACGACATTGGGGCACTTACTCCAGGGCACTTTCTGATAGGAGAACCACTAACAGCACAAATTGATGCACAAGCGACGACTGCCAAGCTCAACCTGGAAACAAGATGGAAGTTAGTGTCCCAGCTTAAACACGAGTTTTGGAAACGATGGTCCCGGGATTACCTCAACGAGTTACAGTACCGGAACAAATGGCAAAAACAGACGGCGAACATAGAACCAGGGGACATAGTGGTACTCAAGGAAGACAACGTCCCAGTGATGAAGTGGCCCTTGGGGAGAATAGTGAAAACTTATAAGGGTCCAGACGACATAATCAGAGTGGCAGATGTCAAAACAGCATCCGGAGTGCTGAAGCGAGCAATCAGATACCTCGCTCCAATTCCACGACTCAAAGATGGGGAAACGGAAACCCAACCCTCAGGCAGCCAGCCAAGTCTGGCACCAAGCTCACCGCAACCGGATCGTAAGGAAGTATCCCCAGAGGAACTACCCAAGGCAAAACGACGAAAAGTTACGTCCATGTCAACAATGACAACAATGATAATAGCTCTGCTGGCACTTCCACTTGTGTTTTCGGCAGACATCGAAACAACAGAATTCGAGACCAAGATCGGCATCCACTTTGAAGGCATCACTAAGATGGAAGTGTCACGCTCTGAGTGGAAAATAATTTCCTACTACGATCTGCAGCCATATTGGGAAGAAACAGCACGCTTCCTCAATGGAACAAAGACATTAAGGGCGATATGAGACACCATAGTGCTGAAATCGGCCTGTGAAAACGTAGTAGACACCTTGGAAGCCGACATCGCAGAACTAACTGAAGAAAATAGCCTCCTCACACGATCCAAACGAGGCGCGGTCAACTTCATCGGCAACATTGCCAACTCATTGTTCGGTGTGTTGGACAACAGCTATGCAGAAGAGATGTCAAGCACAATCAACACGCTCAAACAAAATGACAACCATTTATACGGGTTACTCAACAATCAAACATCAGTTATTGATGCAACACTCAACATCTTCAAAAAGAGGAGCAGAACATCAAACAGAAGTTCAAGGTGGTGGATGACCAAATAGTGAAGGTGGCAGCATATGTCCGTACGGAGCAGACGCAAAGGTACCAAACAAACCTCGTCCAAACTACACGGTTCGACTTTTGCTGCTTGTTGTTGCTTTTTATGCGGAAGGCATCTCACACCATCGGAGCTTCGTGTTCAGCAACTCTGCATATTTTTGCAAAAACTTCAGGCAAACACTCACCTGCTGCTTGAGGAATACCAGATATTATCAAATCACTGGAGACAGCGCTGCTTTCAAGTACGTTGAGATAGTAAGGGTAGTACGGAGATAGTAAGGGACTTTGTATACCTGGCAAGCAGGATTACTCCGCTGGCTAGGACACGTGGTGCGAATGAACGAGGACGCTTCGGCCCGGAAGGTATTTTTATCGGCACCCGCCGGTGGAAGTAGAGTAAAAGGGAGACCACCACTTCGATGGCAGGACCAAGTAGAGGCAGACCTGCGAGCACGCGGTGTCTCTAATTGGCGCCAGTTGGCTCAACAAAGAGCCGACTGGCGTAACATGTTGGACGGCCAAAATCGCCTAGGCGGTTAAAGGCTATTTTAAGTAAGTAAGTAAACGAATTACAAGTCGAACAGCGTCATTGATAAATACGAACTCTGCGACAAAATCGACGCGGAAGTTTATCAAATTCGTTTCCATACAAATTTTGACAGTTCATTTACACAACAAATTATACGTTTATATGCTTATAAGGTCTTTATAAGGTTTTTATTATGGACTGAACCCAGGGTTACCAAATCTCATTTTTGCCACTTTTGGTCGATAAGTGATTTTTGCATTTCGTCGATAGATGGCAAAAACGATATGTACATATGTTCATTGGACACAACAATGAGAACCAAATGCAATTGCAGGTGGATATGTATAAGCATACAGACATATCTTTTTACCACGCTTTTATTAGGTTCACTTGTATGTTTGCTTGTTTGTTTGTTTGTTTGTTTGCTTGCTTGTATGTATGTAACTCTCGTTCGGTCTAAGCCCCAGTGGCCCAAAAACAGTAAAATGTCCCTAAAATATGGGTATCAAATAAAAGGTGAAGGCCCCAGGTCTCATTTGGCCTTCGATATATTTCGATAACTGAGTTATCGGGCAAAATGTGGTTGCCCGAAAACCCTAAAATTTCCCTAGAAAATGGGTATCAAACGAAAGGGGAAGGCCCCAGGTTTCATTTGGACATCGACATATTTCGATAAATTTATCGATAACTGAGTTATCGGTCAAAATATGATTGCCCAAAAACCTAAAAAATGTCCTACAATATGGGTATCAAACGAAAGGTGAAGGCTCCAGGTTTCACTTGGACATCGACATATTTCGATAAATTTATCGATAACTGAGTTATCGGTCAAAATGTGGTTGCCCGAAAACCTTAAAATTTCCCTACAATATGGGTATCAAACGAAAGGGGAAGGCCCCAAGTCTCATTTGGACATCGACATATTTCGATAAATTTATCGATAACTGAGTTATCGATCAAAATATGATTGCCCAAAAACCTAAAAAATTCCCTACAATATGGGTATCAAAGGAAAGGTGAAGGCCCCATGTTCATTTCTGTCCAAATATGCGGACACAGGCATATTTGTTTGCATGAAATTCAAAAACAATCAAAGTGCTAGTAGAGAGTGCGCCATATTTTGCTCGCGGCCGTCAGTAAGTATGCCGCCGCTGGCGTCAGCATTGCAACCGCTAGTGTCAGCAGTTGCGACACTTACTGACGACCCAGAACGGTAGACTGCTGACTAGTGACCTAGCATTGCAGAAGTCAAAAGCAATGTACTAGTCAGCGTAATTTTAAGACCAAAATTGTATATAAGCGAAGAATTTAAAATAAAGAATTGAGAAATGCATGACCAGCAAACCTAAAGCTACTTGTTCTTTAATCATATAGCGCAATTGCTTCCATCGCCATTTCTCCCATCGCCTTAAATAACCAGGTTCAAGTGCCTGACGTTATTGCTAACAAGTCTTGGTGCCACTGCCTTGACTAACCCACCATACAACACAAACTCCTGGTGCGACCACCTCGAGTCCTATTATTTGTACGTGGTTTGGCACCTAAGCCATTCCACTCGATCCTTAACTCAGGACGGCAAATCAGCCGCTCCAAACATTTTGGTGACCCCGACGTGATCTGAACACGCAACCCTCTGACCCCCTGTGACCCCGCAAGTTACAGGACCTGAACAACTCGGCAACTCCGCCAGTCTGTAATCGCGAACACGCAACGGCTCGAGCGACAACGTCAGCAACTTCTGACTCACCATCAATCTTGCCAATTCAATTAGCCAGCATAAGAATCAATTTCGATATGGCTCCAACCAATGAAGAGACAATGGAGACAGTGACAGCCTCCCAAAGTACAACTGGAGAGCTGATAGAGACAATAATCCGTAACTTCAAAAAGGATTCAGCAGCGAGGATATTACAAAGAGCGCCTCGAACGCTTAGACATAGCGTGGGCCGAATTTGAGGTAACGGACAATAAAATCCGTTGCCTCGCAGATATGGATCCCAGCCACCAATATTTCACCACCGGATACTACAAAAAAATATCCGAGTTGGCATCAAAGTACAAGGAAATAATGGAGTCCGGCATGACGGAACCTCTCAAAACCCAAACACCGGACGAGCAAACGAAAGGTCTTCCCGGAAGTACCTACGCTCCCTCTCGGAAACCAGAATTGTCTTCAGCCATAAGAAGACAAAACGTGATGATAGCATCACTAAAACGGCTCCTCGAAATGGACCCTACAGCGGCAAACATGAAGCTAAAAGAGAAACTTTGGGAGCAAATACAAGAGCTCCACTTCTCGATAGGGGAAGACAGCATAGATCCTGTAAGAGATGGGTATGACATGGAGTCATACATGACTGTCGAAGCATCGGTTTATAGCAATTTCAAGCTCAAGGAAAATACGGCAGATAAAATTGAGGAAACGGTCAAAAATAAAACTATTCAGCTTCCAAAAATAACAATCCCCAAATTTAATGGGGAATACTTAAAATGGACAGCATTCTTTGACCTCTTCTCCCGACTGGTAGACAAACAAGCGATCCCCACAATTCAAAAAATGTGGTATTTAAAGTCAAACCTAAGTGGGAAGCCGAACAACTAATAAGCCACCTATCAGCCACTGCCGAAAATTACGAAACAGCCTGGAAGCTGCTACAAAATAGATATAACAATAAACGGGTTCTTGTTGCATCCATTATGAACCAATTACTAGAGCAACCAACAATTACAGCAACGTCCACATCAATAAAAAGGTTGCATGATGTAACAAAAGAATGCTTGCATGCATTAGCAAACATGGGCATCCCTACAGCCACTTGGGACCCCATTTTAATACACTTGCTCACAAAAAATTGGATCGGGGTACGCACATATTATACGAACGTTCAGTAGTAAACCCGAAGGAAGTTCAAGGACTGAACAATTTCCTGAACTTTCTTGAAGCCCGCTTTCAATCAATGGAAGCAATGGGACAGAAGGAAAAGTTCGTGTTAAAAACATGTGCGGCCGCCACCGCACCAAAGGAAACCTTCTGCTCGCTCTGCCACAATGGTAGCCACCTTTTGTTTCGGTGCCAAGATTTTCAAACAATGACACCAAATGAACGGCTCAATTACGTCCAAAGACAAAAACTATGCGTAAACTGCATGAGACCCGGGCACTCCTCTAAGACTTGCAAGTCAAGAGTATGCATGAAATGCAACAAGAAACATAATTCACTTTTGCACCTGGAAACGAGCAGAAACTCATCAAGGCCAAGCCTTAGTCACGAAGGTGAGCCCAAAATCGGAAGGACATCAGCAGCATCAGCGGAAGTAACCAGAAAAAGGACGCCAGAAGCTGCCTCCGCGGCACCCACCTCATCACGAAGTTCTGAAGCAGATTCACTTACCGCGACGGACAAAGGTGGACCAAGGCCATATGTCCTATTGAGCACAGCAGTAGTTATAATCAAAACAGACGCCACAGAAGTTGAATGCCGCGCGTTATTAGACTCAGGGTCACAGGTAAACTTCATAACAGAACGTCTGGTAAAACGGCTCAGGTTACCACTGAAAACCTCACATGTCAATATCACCGGGATCGGGGCAACTAACACAACATAGAGTGAACGTTGCCTTACATTCTCGAAACACGAGCTTCACAGCACGCATTGAACCGCTCGTCCTTCCTCGCATCATCTCGCCTCAACCATCGCAATTCATTAATACTGAAAAATGGTCACTACCAAGGAATCTCCAGTTAGCGGATCCAAACTTCAATCGCCCTGACAAAATAGATCTACTTTTGGGAGCTAAACACTATCACCAGCTTCTCACCATTGGGCAGATCAAGCTATCCCCGCATCTACCAATAATGCAAAATACTGCACTCGGATGGATTGTGTCTGGCAGACTCAACGAAGGAAGCCCAAAAATGCATCCTGTGGAATGTGCTTGGCGGACGAATCCCTAGAAACCTCTATCTCGAAACTCTGGGAACTGGAAGAGGTAAAAGGCAACAAGAAGTCATTATCTCTGGACGAGGAAAAGTGTGAGGAGCACTTTGCCAGACACACCTCAAAAAATAAGGAAAATCGGTTCACAGTGAAAATACCATTCCATTAGGACCCCATGGTTCTGGGGGACTCGCACTCAATAGCGCGCAACAGGTTCCTGTCATTGGAACGTCGACTTCAGAAAAATCCCCAAGTGAGGACAGAGTACGTCAAGTTCATGGACGAATATGAAGCCCTGGGGCACATGACGAAAATTTCAGCAGATACGATTACTACACCGAACTATTTCATACCTCATCACTGTATACTGAGACCAGAGAGCACAACCACAAAACTTCGCGTGGTATTTGAAGCATCTGCGAAAACATCGACCGGTCACTCCCTAAATAATATTATGTACGCAGGACCAAAGGTACAAAGCGATCTGTTTTCAATATTGCTGCGTTTTAGAATGCCAAGGTTCGTGTTCATCACTGATGTCGAAAAAATGTATCGTCAAATCTTAATAGCCCCAGAAGATCGGCCGTTTCAACTAATAATTTGGCGAAAGGATGCCAACATGCCAATAACATATTATCAGCTAAACACGGTCACATATGGAACTAGGTCAGCACCATATCTAGCCACGAAATGTCTGCAACAAATTGCCACCGAAAATGCTTCTCTTTTATGTTGACGACGGCTTAGGCAGAGCAGACAACCTATCCACAGAAATGCTCATACAAGAACAACTAATACAGATCATGAAGGAAAACGGCTTCAATCTACGAAAATGGAGCGCCAACCACCCTCAACTGCTCCAAAATATAGCAGAAGGAGATCTAGAGGTTAATCTAGACTTGGAAAACACAAGGGCTGCCGCCGTCAAAACATTGGGGCTCACATGGCTCCCAAAACCGGACCTGTTAGCTGTCAAGGTCAACATAGAAGAAGTAAAGAGGATAACAAAACGCTCGGTCACGTCAGACCTAGCAAGGGTCTTCGACCCATTAGGAATACTGTTTCCTATCGTAGTAACGCCCAAAATACTCATAGAAGAGCTATGGGAGCTAAAATTAGATTGGGATGAGGCACTTCCAGCAGAGCTACATACAAGATGGCTCACGTTCAGGTCAGATCTTGAAGAGTTGAAAACACTTCACATCTCAAGGCACATTTTTAAGGGAAGACTCCCGGAAACCATGCAACTACACATTTTCTCGGATGCATCAGAGAAGGCCTATCGAGCCGCGGCCTATATTCGCGCCACGCTGAAAGAAGGCACCGTCATGACAAGGTTATTATGTGCAAAGTCAAGGGTAGCTCCACTGAAAAAACAAACAATACCCCGCTTTGAGTTATGTGCTGCTGCATTAGGGGCCCAGTTGGCAGAAAGAATAGCAGCAGACATTCAATTTAAGGGTGCCATATATTTCTGGACCGATTCCGATATAGTGTTGGCTTGGGTAAATCAGACGCAGCACACACCACATTCATCGCCAATCGCATTGCAACAATCAAAGAAACAACTAGAGCGGAACAGTGGCGACATGTTCGATCAAAGGACAATCCAGCCGACATCCTGTCTAGAGGAATGTCACCAAAGGCATTTAAAGAGTGTGCACTATGGTTCTGTGGACCATTATTTTTGCATGGCAAGGAATCAGTCTGGCCGAAACGTCTCAACCCAGCCTCCAACAACCAGAACGATATAGAAGTAAAGGCCAACCATTCGAAATCACTGGTCAAATCGGTAGAATAAACGGAGATGATTTACAAGGTGAATCACGGCAACTCATTTCACCGGCTACAACGTATAATCTATGTACTACAGTTCATCACGCAAGCTAAAAGCAAAAAGGCAGCACAGCACAGCCGTCATCACGAAGCTTAACCACGGCAGAACTGGAGCTGGCACTAATGCACATCGTCAAACAAATACAAGCGTCAGACTTTAAGGAAGAAATCAAACAATTGAAACATCATAAGGAGCTCCAGCGGTCTAGCAACTTGTCCAACCTCGCACCATTTTTGGATAACAAGGGATTGATACGGGTTGGAGGGAGACTAGAGGCTTCATCATTGGCATACGACTCAAAACACCAACTTCTTCTACCATACAACGATAACATTGCAAAATTGATGTTCGAAATGGTACACAAGGAGAACAAACATTGCGGCCCGCAAACTCTGTTGGGAATGATGCGACAACGATTTTGGCTCATAAAGGGAAAAATCATGGCACGGGCAACAGTGCATCGATGCGTCACATGCAGCAAGGCAAAGCCAAAACTACTCAATCAGATCATGGGAAACCTGCCTTCATCAAGGGTCACACCATCTCGACCATTCATAAACAGCGGTGTAGATTATTGCGGCCCTATAACAGTGCATTACAAACTCCGTGGAAAAAGGCCGCGCAAGGCTTATATTGCGGTGTTCGTTTGCTTCACCACAAAGGCAGTCCACCTAGAGCTAGTGAGTTACTTAACCACCGAGGCATTCATTGGGGCCCTCAAGCGCTTCATAGCCAGGCGAGGCCATTGTCAAAACCTGTACTGTCACAATGCCACCAATTTCGTAGGAGCTAAGAACAAGCTCCCAGAGTTAAACTCCGTAATACATTCACAAGAGGCACAAGAAAAAATCATTCACGAATGCGGGAAAAGAGGAATCCAATTCAATTTCATCCCCCCAAGAGCGCCACACTTTGGTGGACTGTGGGAGGCTGCAGTCAAATCGGCAAAGCATCTGCTGCTAAGAAGTACAGCAAATGCCAGCTTAACGTATGAGGAGCTCGAAACCCTGATAATCGAGATCGAGGCGATACTGAATTCTCGCCCGATATCACCAATGTCAGATGATCTGAACGACATTGGGGCACTTACTCCAGGGCACTTTCTGATAGGAGAACCACTAACAGCACAAATTGATGCACAAGCGACGACTGCCAAGCTCAACCTGGAAACAAGATGGAAGTTAGTGTCCCAGCTTAAACACGAGTTTTGGAAACGATGGTCCCGGGATTACCTCAACGAGTTACAGTACCGGAACAAATGGCAAAAACAGACGGCGAACATAGAACCAGGGGACATAGTGGTACTCAAGGAAGACAACGTCCCAGTGATGAAGTGGCCCTTGGGGAGAATAGTGAAAACTTATAAGGGTCCAGACGACATAATCAGAGTGGCAGATGTCAAAACAGCATCCGGAGTGCTGAAGCGAGCAATCAGATACCTCGCTCCAATTCCACGACTCAAAGATGGGGAAACGGAAACCCAACCCTCAGGCAGCCAGCCAAGTCTGGCACCAAGCTCACCGCAACCGGATCGTAAGGAAGTATCCCCAGAGGAACTACCCAAGGCAAAACTACGAAAAGTTACGTCCATGTCAACAATGACAACAATGATAATAGCTCTGCTGGCACTTCCACTTGTGTTTTCGGCAGACATCGAAACAACAGAATTCGAGACCAAGATCGGCATCCACTTTGAAGGCATCACTAAGATGGAAGTGTCACGCTCTGAGTGGAAAATAATTTCCTACTACGATCTGCAGCCATATTGGGAAGAAACAGCACGCTTCCTCAATGGAACAAAGACATTAAGGGCGATATGAGACACCATAGTGCTGAAATCGGCCTGTGAAAACGTAGTAGACACCTTGGAAGCCGACATCGCAGAACTAACTGAAGAAAATAGCCTCCTCACACGATCCAAACGAGGCGCGGTCAACTTCATCGGCAACATTGCCAACTCATTGTTCGGTGTGTTGGACAACAGCTATGCAGAAGAGATGTCAAGCACAATCAACACGCTCAAACAAAATGACAACCATTTATACGGGTTACTCAACAATCAAACATCAGTTATTGATGCAACACTCAACATCTTCAAAAAGAGGAGCAGAACATCAAACAGAAGTTCAAGGTGGTGGATGACCAAATAGTGAAGGTGGCAGCATATGTCCGTACGGAGCAGACGCAAAGGTACCAAACAAACCTCGTCCAAACTACACGGTTCGACTTTTGCTGCTTGTTGTTGCTTTTTATGCGGAAGGCATCTCACACCATCGGAGCTTCGTGTTCAGCAACTCTGCATATTTTTGCAAAAACTTCAGGCAAACACTCACCTGCTGCTTGAGGAATACCAGATATTATCAAATCACTGGAGACAGCGCTGCTTTCAAGTACGTTGAGATAGTAAGGGTAGTACGGAGATAGTAAGGGACTTTGTATACCTGGCAAGCAGGATTACTCCGCTGGCTAGGACACGTGGTGCGAATGAACGAGGACGCTTCGGCCCGGAAGGTATTTTTATCGGCACCCGCCGGTGGAAGTAGAGTAAAAGGGAGACCACCACTTCGATGGCAGGACCAAGTAGAGGCAGACCTGCGAGCACGCGGTGTCTCTAATTGGCGCCAGTTGGCTCAACAAAGAGCCGACTGGCGTAACATGTTGGACGGCCAAAATCGCCTAGGCGGTTAAAGGCTATTTTAAGTAAGTAAGTAAACGAATTACAAGTCGAACAGCGTCATTGATAAATACGAACTCTGCGACAAAATCGACGCGGAAGTTTATCAAATTCGTTTCCATACAAATTTTGACAGTTCATTTACACAACAAATTATACGTTTATATGCTTATAAGGTCTTTATAAGGTTTTTATTATGGACTGAACCCAGGGTTACCAAATCTCATTTTTGCCACTTTTGGTCGATAAGTGATTTTTGCATTTCGTCGATAGATGGCAAAAACGATATGTACATATGTTCATTGGACACAACAATGAGAACCAAATGCAATTGCAGGTGGATATGTATAAGCATACAGACATATCTTTTTACCACGCTTTTATTAGGTTCACTTGTATGTTTGCTTGTTTGTTTGTTTGTTTGTTTGCTTGCTTGTATGTATGTAACTCTCGTTCGGTCTAAGCCCCAGTGGCCCAAAAACAGTAAAATGTCCCTAAAATATGGGTATCAAATAAAAGGTGAAGGCCCCAGGTCTCATTGGGCCTTCGATATATTTCGATAACTGAGTTATCGGGCAAAATGTGGTTGCCCGAAAACCCTAAAATTTCCCTAGAAAATGGGTATCAAACGAAAGGGGAAGGCCCCAGGTTTCATTTGGACATCGACATATTTCGATAAATTTATCGATAACTGAGTTATCGGTCAAAATATGATTGCCCAAAAACCTAAAAAATGTCCTACAATATGGGTATCAAACGAAAGGTGAAGGCTCCAGGTTTCACTTGGACATCGACATATTTCGATAAATTTATCGATAACTGAGTTATCGGTCAAAATGTGGTTGCCCGAAAACCTTAAAATTTCCCTACAATATGGGTATCAAACGAAAGGGGAAGGCCCCAAGTCTCATTTGGACATCGACATATTTCGATAAATTTATCGATAACTGAGTTATCGATCAAAATATGATTGCCCAAAAACCTAAAAAATTCCCTACAATATGGGTATCAAAGGAAAGGTGAAGGCCCCATGTTCATTTCTGTCCAAATATGCGGACACAGGCATATTTGTTTGCATGAAATTCAAAAACAATCAAAGTGCTAGTAGAGAGTGCGCCATATTTTGCTCGCGGCCGTCAGTAAGTATGCCGCCGCTGGCGTCAGCATTGCAACCGCTAGTGTCAGCAGTTGCGACACTTACTGACGACCCAGAACGGTAGACTGCTGACTAGTGACCTAGCATTGCAGAAGTCAAAAGCAATGTACTAGTCAGCGTAATTTTAAGACCAAAATTGTATATAAGCGAAGAATTTAAAATAAAGAATTGAGAAATGCATGACCAGCAAACCTAAAGCTACTTGTTCTTTAATCATATAGCGCAATTGCTTCCATCGCCATTTCTCCCATCGCCTTAAATAACCAGGTTCAAGTGCCTGACGTTATTGCTAACAAGTCTTGGTGCCACTGCCTTGACTAACCCACCATACAACACAAACTCCTGGTGCGACCACCTCGAGTCCTATTATTTGTACGTGGTTTGGCACCTAAGCCATTCCACTCGATCCTTAACTCAGGACGGCAAATCAGCCGCTCCAAACATTTTGGTGACCCCGACGTGATCTGAACACGCAACCCTCTGACCCCCTGTGACCCCGCAAGTTACAGGACCTGAACAACTCGGCAACTCCGCCAGTCTGTAATCGCGAACACGCAACGGCTCGAGCGACAACGTCAGCAACTTCTGACTCACCATCAATCTTGCCAATTCAATTAGCCAGCATCAGAATCAATTTCGATATGGCTCCAACCAATGAAGAGACAATGGAGACAGTGACAGCCTCCCAAAGTACAACTGGAGAGCTGATAGAGACAATAATCCGTAACTTCAAAAAGGATTCAGCAGCGAGGATATTACAAAGAGCGCCTCGAACGCTTAGACATAGCGTGGGCCGAATTTGAGGTAACGGACAATAAAATCCGTTGCCTCGCAGATATGGATCCCAGCCACCAATATTTCACCACCGGATACTACAAAAAAATATCCGAGTTGGCATCAAAGTACAAGGAAATAATGGAGTCCGGCATGACGGAACCTCTCAAAACCCAAACACCGGACGAGCAAACGAAAGGTCTTCCCGGAAGTACCTACGCTCCCTCTCGGAAACCAGAATTGTCTTCAGCCATAAGAAGACAAAACGTGATGATAGCATCACTAAAACGGCTCCTCGAAATGGACCCTACAGCGGCAAACATGAAGCTAAAAGAGAAACTTTGGGAGCAAATACAAGAGCTCCACTTCTCGATAGGGGAAGACAGCATAGATCCTGTAAGAGATGGGTATGACATGGAGTCATACATGACTGTCGAAGCATCGGTTTATAGCAATTTCAAGCTCAAGGAAAATACGGCAGATAAAATTGAGGAAACGGTCAAAAATAAAACTATTCAGCTTCCAAAAATAACAATCCCCAAATTTAATGGGGAATACTTAAAATGGACAGCATTCTTTGACCTCTTCTCCCGACTGGTAGACAAACAAGCGATCCCCACAATTCAAAAAATGTGGTATTTAAAGTCAAACCTAAGTGGGAAGCCGAACAACTAATAAGCCACCTATCAGCCACTGCCGAAAATTACGAAACAGCCTGGAAGCTGCTACAAAATAGATATAACAATAAACGGGTTCTTGTTGCATCCATTATGAACCAATTACTAGAGCAACCAACAATTACAGCAACGTCCACATCAATAAAAAGGTTGCATGATGTAACAAAAGAATGCTTGCATGCATTAGCAAACATGGGCATCCCTACAGCCACTTGGGACCCCATTTTAATACACTTGCTCACAAAAAATTGGATCGGGGTACGCACATATTATACGAACGTTCAGTAGTAAACCCGAAGGAAGTTCAAGGACTGAACAATTTCCTGAACTTTCTTGAAGCCCGCTTTCAATCAATGGAAGCAATGGGACAGAAGGAAAAGTTCGTGTTAAAAACATGTGCGGCCGCCACCGCACCAAAGGAAACCTCCTGCTCGCTCTGCCACAATGGTAGCCACCTTTTGTTTCGGTGCCAAGATTTTCAAACAATGACACCAAATGAACGGCTCAATTACGTCCAAAGACAAAAACTATGCGTAAACTGCATGAGACCCGGGCACTCCTCTAAGACTTGCAAGTCAAGAGTATGCATGAAATGCAACAAGAAACATAATTCACTTTTGCACCTGGAAACGAGCAGAAACTCATCAAGGCCAAGCCTTAGTCACGAAGGTGAGCCCAAAATCGGAAGGACATCAGCAGCATCAGCGGAAGTAACCAGAAAAAGGACGCCAGAAGCTGCCTCCGCGGCACCCACCTCATCACGAAGTTCTGAAGCAGATTCACTTACCGCGACGGACAAAGGTGGACCAAGGCCATATGTCCTATTGAGCACAGCAGTAGTTATAATCAAAACAGACGCCACAGAAGTTGAATGCCGCGCGTTATTAGACTCAGGGTCACAGGTAAACTTCATAACAGAACGTCTGGTAAAACGGCTCAGGTTACCACTGAAAACCTCACATGTCAATATCACCGGGATCGGGGCAACTAACACAACATAGAGTGAACGTTGCCTTACATTCTCGAAACACGAGCTTCACAGCACGCATTGAACCGCTCGTCCTTCCTCGCATCATCTCGCCTCAACCATCGCAATTCATTAATACTGAAAAATGGTCACTACCAAGGAATCTCCAGTTAGCGGATCCAAACTTCAATCGCCCTGACAAAATAGATCTACTTTTGGGAGCTAAACACTATCACCAGCTTCTCACCATTGGGCAGATCAAGCTATCCCCGCATCTACCAATAATGCAAAATACTGCACTCGGATGGATTGTGTCTGGCAGACTCAACGAAGGAAGCCCAAAAATGCATCCTGTGGAATGTGCTTGGCGGACGAATCCCTAGAAACCTCTATCTCGAAACTCTGGGAACTGGAAGAGGTAAAAGGCAACAAGAAGTCATTATCTCTGGACGAGGAAAAGTGTGAGGAGCACTTTGCCAGACACACCTCAAAAAATAAGGAAAATCGGTTCACAGTGAAAATACCATTCCATTAGGACCCCATGGTTCTGGGGGACTCGCACTCAATAGCGCGCAACAGGTTCCTGTCATTGGAACGTCGACTTCAGAAAAATCCCCAAGTGAGGACAGAGTACGTCAAGTTCATGGACGAATATGAAGCCCTGGGGCACATGACGAAAATTTCAGCAGATACGATTACTACACCGAACTATTTCATACCTCATCACTGTATACTGAGACCAGAGAGCACAACCACAAAACTTCGCGTGGTATTTGAAGCATCTGCGAAAACATCGACCGGTCACTCCCTAAATAATATTATGTACGCAGGACCAAAGGTACAAAGCGATCTGTTTTCAATATTGCTGCGTTTTAGAATGCCAAGGTTCGTGTTCATCACTGATGTCGAAAAAATGTATCGTCAAATCTTAATAGCCCCAGAAGATCGGCCGTTTCAACTAATAATTTGGCGAAAGGATGCCAACATGCCAATAACATATTATCAGCTAAACACGGTCACATATGGAACTAGGTCAGCACCATATCTAGCCACGAAATGTCTGCAACAAATTGCCACCGAAAATGCTTCTCTTTTATGTTGACGACGGCTTAGGCAGAGCAGACAACCTATCCACAGAAATGCTCATACAAGAACAACTAATACAGATCATGAAGGAAAACGGCTTCAATCTACGAAAATGGAGCGCCAACCACCCTCAACTGCTCCAAAATATAGCAGAAGGAGATCTAGAGGTTAATCTAGACTTGGAAAACACAAGGGCTGCCGCCGTCAAAACATTGGGGCTCACATGGCTCCCAAAACCGGACCTGTTAGCTGTCAAGGTCAACATAGAAGAAGTAAAGAGGATAACAAAACGCTCGGTCACGTCAGACCTAGCAAGGGTCTTCGACCCATTAGGAATACTGTTTCCTATCGTAGTAACGCCCAAAATACTCATAGAAGAGCTATGGGAGCTAAAATTAGATTGGGATGAGGCACTTCCAGCAGAGCTACATACAAGATGGCTCACGTTCAGGTCAGATCTTGAAGAGTTGAAAACACTTCACATCTCAAGGCACATTTTTAAGGGAAGACTCCCGGAAACCATGCAACTACACATTTTCTCGGATGCATCAGAGAAGGCCTATGGAGCCGCGGCCTATATTCGCGCCACGCTGAAAGAAGGCACCGTCATGACAAGGTTATTATGTGCAAAGTCAAGGGTAGCTCCACTGAAAAAACAAACAATACCCCGCTTTGAGTTATGTGCTGCTGCATTAGGGGCCCAGTTGGCAGAAAGAATAGCAGCAGACATTCAATTTAAGGGTGCCATATATTTCTGGACCGATTCCGATATAGTGTTGGCTTGGGTAAATCAGACGCAGCACACACCACATTCATCGCCAATCGCATTGCAACAATCAAAGAAACAACTAGAGCGGAACAGTGGCGACATGTTCGATCAAAGGACAATCCAGCCGACATCCTGTCTAGAGGAATGTCACCAAAGGCATTTAAAGAGTGTGCACTATGGTTCTGTGGACCATTATTTTTGCATGGCAAGGAATCAGTCTGGCCGAAACGTCTCAACCCAGCCTCCAACAACCAGAACGATATAGAAGTAAAGGCCAACCATTCGAAATCACTGGTCAAATCGGTAGAATAAACGGAGATTATTTACAAGGTGAATCACGGCAACTCATTTCACCGGCTACAACGTATAATCTATGTACTACAGTTCATCACGCAAGCTAAAAGAAAAAAGGCAGCACAGCACAGCCGTCATCACGAAGCTTAACCACGGCAGAACTGGAGCTGGCACTAATGCACATCGTCAAACAAATACAAGCGTCAGACTTTAAGGAAGAAATCAAACAATTGAAACATCATAAGGAGCTCCAGCGGTCTAGCAACTTGTCCAACCTCGCACCATTTTTGGATAACAAGGGATTGATACGGGTTGGAGGGAGACTAGAGGCTTCATCATTGGCATACGACTCAAAACACCAACTTCTTCTACCATACAACGATAACATTGCAAAATTGATGTTCGAAATGGTACACAAGGAGAACAAACATTGCGGCCCGCAAACTCTGTTGGGAATGATGCGACAACGATTTTGGCTCATAAAGGGAAAAATCATGGCACGGGCAACAGTGCATCGATGCGTCACATGCAGCAAGGCAAAGCCAAAACTACTCAATCAGATCATGGGAAACCTGCCTTCATCAAGGGTCACACCATCTCGACCATTCATAAACAGCGGTGTAGATTATTGCGAGGCATTCATTGGGGCCCTCAAGCGCTTCATCGCCAGGCGAGGCCATTGTCAAAACCTGTACTGTCACAATGCCACCAATTTCGTAGGAGCTAAGAACAAGCTCCCAGAGTTAAACTCCGTAATATATTCACAAGAGGCACAAGAAAAAATCATTCACGAATGCGGGAAAAGAGGAATCCAATTCAATTTCATCCCCCCAAGAGCGCCACACTTTGGTGGACTGTGGGAGGCTGCAGTCAAATCGGCAAAGCATCTGCTGCTAAGAAGTACAGCAAATGCCAGCTTAACGTATGAGGAGCTCGAAACCCTGATAATCGAGATCGAGGCGATACTGAATTCTCGCCCGATATCACCAATGTCAGATGATCTGAACGACATTGGGGCACTTACTCCAGGGCACTTTCTGATAGGAGAACCACTAACAGCACAAATTGATGCACAAGCGACGACTGCCAAGCTCAACCTGGAAACAAGATGGAAGTTAGTGTCCCAGCTTAAACACGAGTTTTGGAAACGATGGTCCCGGGATTACCTCAACGAGTTACAGTACCGGAACAAATGGCAAAAACAGACGGCGAACATAGAACCAGGGGACATAGTGGTACTCAAGGAAGACAACGTCCCAGTGATGAAGTGGCCCTTGGGGAGAATAGTGAAAACTTATAAGGGTCCAGACGACATAATCAGAGTGGCAGATGTCAAAACAGCATCCGGAGTGCTGAAGCGAGCAATCAGATACCTCGCTCCAATTCCACGACTCAAAGATGGGGAAACGGAAACCCAACCCTCAGGCAGCCAGCCAAGTCTGGCACCAAGCTCACCGCAACCGGATCGTAAGGAAGTATCCCCAGAGGAACTACCTAAGGCAAAACGACGAAAAGTTACGTCCATGTCAACAATGACAACAATGATAATAGCTCTGCTGGCACTTCCACTTGTGTTTTCGGCAGACATCGAAACAACAGAATTCGAGACCAAGATCGGCATCCACTTTGAAGGCATCACCAAGATGGAAGTGTCACGCTCTGAGTGGAAAATAATTTCCTACTACGATCTGCAGCCATATTGGGAAGAAACAGCACGCTTCCTCAATGGAACAAAGACATTAAGGGCGATATGCGACACCATAGTGCTGAAATCGGCCTGTGAAAACGTAGTAGACACCTTGGAAGCCGACATCGCAGAACTAACTGAAGAAAATAGCCTCCTCACACGATCCAAACGAGGCGCGGTCAACTTCATCGGCAACATTGCCAACTCATTGTTCGGTGTGTTGGACAACAGCTATGCAGAAGAGATGTCAAGCACAATCAACACGCTCAAACAAAATGACAACCATTTATACGGGTTACTCAACAATCAAACATCAGTTATTGATGCAACACTCAACATCTTCAAAAAGAGGAGCAGAACATCAAACAGAAGTTCAAGGTGGTGGATGACCAAATAGTGAAGGTGGCAGCATATGTCCGTACGGAGCAGACGCAAAGGTACCAAACAAACCTCGTCCAAACTAGCAGTACATTGGCAACTCAACTCGCACTATTATCAGTCAGACTACATAGAATCCAGGCAAGAATTATCAATACGTTGACAGATGCGCACCACGGAAGAATCAGTCCAACGTTACTGTCACCATCGCAACTTCGAGCAGAATTAGTCCGAGTTCGCAACCATCTACCCACATCTCTACGGACCAAAACAATCTCTTACAACTCTACAAGGTCATGAAGGTGAAAGGCGGAAGAACGGATGAGCACGTGATCTTCGAAATGTCACTTCCGTTGTGTGATCCAGAGACCTGGGAAGTGCTCAAACCACATCCGATTTCAAGCAGAATAAACAGTTTAACGGTTGCCATCACGCCATGCAATGATCTCATTGCAGTCAACGCGCATCGAGATCAATATATAACATTGACAGAAAATCAGTGGCGAGAGTGCATTACTATAAAGGAGAACCAGGTGTTATGCTTGAACGTGCAGACAAAATTCACCGCAGACTCAGGCGCTTGTCAATGCGAAATGTCACTGCTCAACAACAATCCAGGGAACATCTGCAAGGTAGGCCCGGTAGAAGACATCGCACCGATAAAACAGCTGACGCACAATAATCTCTGGATGTACGCGTTGGAGTCCCCCACTCGAATCAATGCCGCGTGCGGAGCAAATCATTCCCAGCTAACATTAAAGGGCTCAGGGATTATAAAACTTAGCCCCGACTGTACACTCAACCACAAGTCAGTCATAATTCAAGGGCATCAAATATACTCATCTGCAATCCACGCGTCATACACTGCAACCGCAAACCTTAGCAGCATTGCGTATCCTGAAAAGACATCTTCCATAATCCTGCACATACAACCGTACATTGATCAGGTCAAAAATATATCGAACATACAGCAAGGTTTAATGCAGGAAATAGGGCCAGAGCTACCCTCATAAATTTCCCACCTCAAATACCATCATGCGACAATTGCGTATGCCGCTCTAATACTATCAATTGGCATCATAGTTGCAATCGTGATAACCTGCATTCACAAGAAGTCCCGAGCTCCCGTTACATACGCAGTTCCTCAACCACGGCCAGCTGCACGACAAGCACCATTTGCCGTAACAGTGACGTAAAGGGACCACCGCACCATTAGAGTTAGTAAGCATGAATTGTAAATTAAAACTTAGCATTAAGAATGAAATGTAATTATAAACTTAAAATGTAAACAAAAAAAATGCCTTATTTAGAACTAAGAATGTAAATTAAAACACAAGTGAGGGAAATGACGCATATCGAAACCCGTTGAATAAAATCACGGGCGGGAGCATGTTCATTTCTGTCCAAATATGCGGACACAGGCATATTTGTTTGCATGAAATTCAAAAACAAGCAAAAGTGCTGAGTAGCGAGTACGTCATATTTTGCTCGCGGCCGTCAGTAAGTGTGCCGCCGCTGGCGTCAGCATTGCAACCGCTGGCGTCAGCATTGCAACCGCTAGTGTCAGCAGTTGCGACACTTACTGACGACCCAGAACGGTAGACTGCTGACTAGTGACCTAGCATTGCAGAAGTCAAAAGCAATGCACTAGTCAGCGTAATTTTAAGACCAAAATTGTATATAAGCGAAGAATTTAAAATAAAGAATTGAGAAATGCATGACCAGCAAACCTAAAGCTACTTGTTCTTTAATCATATAGCGCAATTGCTTCCATCGCCATTTCTCCCATCGCCGTAAATAACCAGGTTCAAGTGCCTGACGTTATTGCTAACAAGTCTTGGTGCCACTGCCTTGACTAACCCACCATACAACCCAAACTCCTGGTGCGACCACCTCGAGTCCTATTATTTGTACGTGGTTTGGCACCTAAGCCATTCCACTCGATCCTTAACTCACGACGGCAAATCAGCCGCTCCAAACACCCCAGGTTTCACTTGGACATCGACATATTTCGATAAATTTATCGATAACTGAGTTATCGGTCAAAAGTTGGTTGCCCGAAAACCCTAAAATTTCCCTACAATATGGGTATCAAATGAAAGGTGAAGGCCCCAGGTCTCATTTGGACTTCGATATATTTCGATAAATTTATCGATAACTGAGTTATCGGTCAAAATATGATTGCCCAAAAACCTAAAAAATTCCCTACAATATGGGTATCAAACGAAAGGTGAAGGCCCCAGGTTTCACTTGGACATCGACATATTTCGATAAATTTATCGATAACTGAGTTATAGGTCAAAATGTAGTTGCCCGAAAACCTTAAAATTTTCCTACAATATGGGTATAAAACGAAAGGTGAAGGCCCCAGGTCTCATTTGGACTTCGATATATTTCGATAAATTTATAGATAACTGAGTTATCGGTCAAAATATGATTGCCCAAAAACCTAAAAAGATCCCTACAATATGGGTATCAAACGAAAGGTGAAGGCCCCAGGTTTCACTTAGACATCGACATATTTCGATAAATTTATCGGTAACTGAGTTATTGTCAAAATGTGAGGCCAAATACCTTAAAATTTCCTAACAATATAGGTATCAAACGAAAGTGGAAGTCCAGAGGTTTCGTTTGGACTGCTGTATTTTCGATATATTTATCGATAATTTCATAGGGCATTTGACTAAAAAGTAAAAAATAAATATAGTTTAAAAAAACTAAAACTCACGCTTTTAGAGAGTATTGAACTAAAAAGTTGAAAATAATTTTAAAAACCCTACACAGTAGTATTGGGGAAGAAGCGTGGTCCGCTTTGTGCCATAATTTTCGTATATCGAGCTCGAAGCTTTTCCCACACAATGCTAGTTTCTTTACTACGCTTTCATTAGCTTTACTTGTACATACATTCATATGTATGTTTGCTTGTTTGTATGTAACTCCATTTCAGTCTACCTGATAGTGACATATGACTGTCACAAAAACCTTGAAATGTGCCTTCAATATGGGTGTCAAACGATAGGAGGTTGCATTTGGACTTCGATATATTTATCGATAACTAAGTTATCGGTCATAATGCCTACAATCTGGGTATCAAACAAAAGGGAAGTTCTACAGGTTTCTAGTGGACTTTGGAATATTTCGATATATTTATCGATAACCGAGTTATCGGTCAAAATGAGGTTGTCCAATAATAAATTGCACTACGGTATATTTCGATATTTTTATCGATTACTTCATAACACATTTAACTAAAGAGTAAAAAATAAATATAGTTTAAAAAGCGAAAACACGCGCTTTTTAAGAATATTGCACTAAAAAGGTAAAAATAATTTAAATAAAAAACGAAGATTATGCAACAAAGCGGATCACGCTTTTTCCACAATACTACAGTGTAGGGTTTTTAAAATTATTTTCAACTTTTTAGTTCAATACTCTCTAAAAGCGTGAGTTTTAGTTTTTTTAAACTATATTTATTATTTTTTACTCATATTACGTTCATAAATTTATTTATTCACTGTTTTCTAGGTAACGTATTCTACAAGCTCTAATCATGAATCTAACATTTGAGTGTTTAACTACTGCAATTTCTGACGTACTACACCCTTTCATATGTGTGGGCATTAGGGTTATTCGAAAACATACAATTTTTTTGTTTTACCCCCTGTATAAGAAAATAAACCTCGCAAAAAACATAACTTAACTCTTAGAGGTTCCTCTTTTTTGTCGACAAATTTTGTATTTATTTTCCAACATTTCTTAAACTTTTTTTAAAAAAAACCCCTTTAGGTTAGGTTCAAGTGGCTGCCGCAGAGGCACACCTAGGCCAGTATTAAAAGGCCCGTTGTGATACCACCAACACTAGGAAAGTCAGCTTCGGGACCCTGCCATATGGAAAATCCCGGTATTAACGGAATTCTCCACATAGCAGAATCCCGGGACCGACTTTCCTATACTGACACCGTTACTCCTCCTCGAACCATTTAGATGACTTGATGAAGGCCATCAGGTCCTTTATGTCCAGCTCCGTGACCTGGCGTAGGCTGACCAGGAAGGGAACTCCCAAAAAGCGCATTCTCGCGCCACTTAAAGCTGGGCAGTTGCAGATGAGGTGTTCCACCGTTTCCTCCTCCTCATCATCCTTACAACTCCTACAGCATCGTCAGTAGGGCACACCAAGTCTTTCTGCGTGCCTACCAATGAGGCAGTGCCCAGTTAATACGCCTATTAATATGGAGATTTCTCTTCTCCTTAGGGCATAAATTTGTCTTGATCTTTTATGATCCCATTTCGGCCAGGTTTCTTTGGATATCCGGCATCCTGGAGATTGCAGCCATCTTTCTTTGGCTTGGCGGAGTGTGTACTCCTTCAGCATAAGCTTGCATGTGGCACACGGCATACCTAAGCGCTCTTTATCGCGAAGAATCTGCTTGGTCGTGCCCTGCCTCGCAAGTTCGTCTGACCTACAATTTCCCTCAATATCACTATGCCCCGGGACCCATGTGAGGTTAACGCGATTCTGTTGGGCCATCTCTTGTAGAGATCGACGACAGCTGAGCGTCAGTTCAGAGTTGAACGAGTAAGAGCCAAGGGATTTGATGGCCGCCTGGCTGTCGCTGAATTTAAAAATGTCCTGTCTGATAGTGTGTTGGCCTATCCAAGCCGCGGCGTCCATGATTGCTGAAACTTCAGCCTGGAAGACACTGCAGTGATCAGGTAGTCTGAAGGAGAGCTAAAGGTTCAGATCCTTTGAATAAACCCCTCCCCCAACTCTGCCGTCTAACTTCGAGCCATCAGTATAAATGGAAGTGCCGCCATGAGTGTCGGGACTCCGATCCGTGCTCTCCCATTCTTCCCTGCTGGGAATGTTGATTTTAAAACCGCTATCTCCGACTGTTGGGATCTGTGCTCAGCGGAAGAAAGCTATAGGATCCCAAAATACAGGCGTGTCCAGTAGTGCTTGCGCCCCAGCCGGACGTTTCCCTTAGACGCAGAGCCGATGCTGCTGCTACCCGGTGCCCTTCCAGATCGAGTGGCAAAATGCCAAGAATGGCCTGGAGTGCTTCATTGGGCGTTGTTCTTAACGCGCCGCTTATACAGATCATGCAAGATCTGTGTACTTTACCTAGCAGATTAAGGTTTGTTGCCTTGCTCAGCGCAGGCCACCATACCACAACTCCATAGAGCATGATTGGTCGAATGATTTCAGTGTAGATCCATTTGCATATTTTGGGGCTGAGCCCCCATTTCTTTCCAATGGCCCTTTTGCACGTGTAGAGGGCAATACACGCTTTCTTCTGGCGCTGAAGAACATTCTCCTTCCACACAGAACCAAAAATGCCTAATAAAATTAATAAGATTGTCTTCATGATCAGCTTTTGGGCAAAGGGGTAGTCGCAACGGTGCAAACGAAGAAAAAACTGTAGGGAAATCTTTTTGGTTTTAAGAAGAAATTCTTATTAAAAAACTATGCATTTAGTACAAAGGTGTTGTTAGACGCTGGCAATTATTAGTATACGATGGCTGGATGGTTAGCAGCTGGGTTTGGCAATCGAAAAATTGTAAGTTCGATTCTCTCTCTTTTTTTCCTAATTAGAAATGTTAAAAAGAAATCTTCTTAAATATATTTATGAGATTTTCCTTTGAAACATTAACAACTCTACAGATATCGGTAATTAGAAGCTGGCAATCAAACGTGAGCGATGGCCTGATGGTTAACAGCTGGGTTTATCATTCCGAAAATTGTAAGTTCGATTCTCGGTGAGGCCAATATCATTTTATTTTTCATTTTAAACATTAAAAAGAAAATCTTCTTAATAACATTAAAAAAAGACTGTCTCTACAATAATAAGAAGCACATCTTCTTGAAGAAAATCTATAGAGATATCTTATGACTTTTGTTCTATTTTATTAGGCATTGTTGGCTCTGTGCAGGTTAGTTTCCTATCCAGAACTGTGCCCAAGAACTTGGCTTTGTCTGCCAAGTTCAGGTGTACGTCATTCAGTTTTGGTAGTATTAGCGGTGGTATCTTATAGCGGTTGGTGAAAAGAACCAGTTCTACTTTTCCCCGGTTGATGCTCAGTCCGCAGCGCGAGCACCATGAGGAAACCTCTCTCAGTGCTCCTTGCATCAAGTCGCACAGGGTTTGTGGGAATTCGCCCCTATATACTATAGCTAAGTCATCTGCATATGCCACTACCTTCAATAACAGAAACTAGGCTGTGAAGCGCAGTTTCTGTAGATTTCCCTTTGGTGCATGCATGCTGATAGCTACAGATCAGGTTGCTATCAATAGTAGAGGAAAGGTAGTCATTTATTATCCTCTCGAAGGTCTTGAGCACAAAGGATGAGAGACTGATCGGCCTATAGTCCTTGGGCTCGTAATGAGACGCCTTCCTCGCCTTAGGAATAAACACTACCGTGGCACTTCTCCAGGAGCACGGAATGTAGCTAAGAGCCAGGCAGGCTGTATAGAAAAATACCAGCCATTTGGCTGATGTCTCCAGCGTGTTTATGAGTTGTGCGGGAATAATCCCGTCTGGCCCGGCAGCCTTGAACGGTTCGAAGCTTTTAACCGCCCACCTAACCTTTTCCACCGTGATGGGTATGTGTACAGCCAGGTTTGTTGTAGGTGCTAGGGGTTCCTCATGCAAGTTCCCTGGGAAGTTCGTATTCAAGAGCAGCTCTAGGGTTTCCCTCTCGGTGCTGGTCCAGGATCCGTCAGGTTTGCGCAAATAGCTTGTGGCTGTTTGAGTTTTTGAGAGCACTCGTCTAAGTCTCGCTGTATCGTCGACATTTTCGACCCCAGTGCAGAAATTTCTCCACGATACTCTCTTCGCCTGCCTCAGAGCTTTTTTGTAGGCCCTGAGTTTAACTTTATATTCGAGCCATTGAGTCTCCGTGCCAAGGCTCTTGGCCTTATTAAATTGTGTCCTACATGATTTGCGGAGCGAGTCCAGGTCGTAGGACCACCAATGCGGCCTATGTTTACCGCGTGGTTTTGGCACTGGGCAAGCCTGCTCTAGGGCATTCGAGAGCGCCGTTGTAAAGGTCTTTACCAGATCCTCCGACACCCCTACTGATGAGGGGACTTGTGGGGGCAGTGCTGGCAAGTCCCTAGATAGTATTTCATTGTGTAGCTGCCAGTTAGTGTTACATGGGTTGCGTTTCATAACCGGCTGCTCAACAGAAAAGTCTAGAACTAATTCTACGTACCGGTGGTCGGAGAATGAGTGTTCATCGAGAACGCGCCATTTTCTGACCCACTCATAAGCGCCTTCGCTGCAAATAGTGAGATCTATGACCTCCCTACGGGTTTTAGTAATAAACGTAGGTTCGTTACCCAAGTTGCAAACTACTAGGTTAGTTGTTAACAAATAATCAAACAACGACTCTCCTATATCATTGATATCGGAGCTTCCCCACTGGACGTGATGAGCATTGGCGTCAGTTCCGATAATAAGATGACCCATGTAAAAATTTGCCACCAGGTCTTTTACCTCCCTCTGTGGCGGAGGTTCTTCGGCGTCGTAGGGCATATAGACCGATGCCATCGTCAGACTGGTACTGTCGACTGTTAAACTGGCAGCTGTAACGTTCAACATTCAGCTCAGACTTAACCAAAATACAGGCTCTAACCCTGCCCCCTCGCTGGCTTGGATTAGCTTAAAACCCTTAGTCCCCAAACCGCAAATCCTTGAGCTGTTGAGGGTTCTTGGATGAGGACCACATCTATGTCGCCTATAGAGAGACGACTGATTAAAGCAGCCGAGGCTGCTTTAGATTTGTGCAGGTTTATCTGAACCACCACCAACATGAGAGCGCTCAGACTTCCCTGCCACCTCCGTATCGTCGAGTTCCACCTCGTCTGGAGGCTTATCTTTCAACGACGATTTGTTCAGACCACGATTTGGCGTAGCCGAGATCCTACTAACTGTGGCAGTATTGACATTGGTGCGCTCAGGACTAGCTGCTATCATTGTGACGTTGAGATCTTCCCCGCCCAGGCTGTCTCCCATCTCCGAGCTGTTCACTGCTCCTTCGCCATTTGACGTGGCAGATACCATACTTTCCGAGTCGGACGTCTCCAACTCCTCTACCGGCACTGCGATGTCCGAGCCCTCCGGTGCAGTCGCAATAGAAGCGCGCTGTGCATCGCCGCGGTATACGTGGATCACGATCTGACCCATGCCGTAGTGCACTCGTCCATTGCACCGTTTAAGGGGCTCAAGTGCTTCCTTAGTCAAGGTGAAGACCACTTGCCTTTCAGGCCCTACCGCATCCTCGACCAGATTGACACCCCAGTCCAGCGTCGGGAGAGACGGGTTCATGATCCTCAGCATCCTGAGAATTCTCTCAGGTTCAGCAGGGATAGCAGGAATCCACGCTCTTGCCCTTGGACGAGCCGGGATGTCCTTCCAGTCGACAACCTCGATTCTTGCCCCTTGGTAGATCTCACCCAGTCTTGCAGCTGCTGCCTTGTACAGTGCAACAGTTTTTGCATCCTCGCAAGCGAATACCTTGATTCGGCCCTGGTGCCATCCCGCATCAGAACCCATCGGCGTGGCACCCGGAGACTCATCCATAATGTCGAGAAGGGCATTACGGATAGCGTTCCGGACGTACCGCCACTTGTCCCTAGGGATGGCCCAGCTTTCGTTACCTCGGTCAATGACGCCTATGAGGATCCTATCCTTAGTTACTTTAGCAAAGCTGAGTTTACCCACTACGGGGCCGTGTTGCTGCCGCTTCGGGTGAGGTTTTAAATCCACGTCCGATCTCTGGCGTTTGAAGGGATTTCCATTAACCTTCTTTGGCGCGTAATCGCTTTGGAAGTTCGGTAAGATAGCTTCAGCCATCTCCACCGTCTTTCTAGCATTCGGCGATAGCGTCTCTTGTGAAATACCCTCGTATTTCTTCAGGATCCTCGCGGCCGCTCTTTTGTCCAAGTACTCAGAGCGACTGGGAGATGTCTTAAGGTGTAAATTTCGACCCGTAGTTGCCATCGCGGTCGTTCCCTTATTTGGATCTCTGGGGCCAGGTCGTGAGACCACTGCCACAGACGTTAAAGACTTGGTTTCGGTACCGGCACTTACTAGGACTTTAGCATCAGCCGTTGTTGGCTTCACTGTGTTTGTACCGGTACTTACTTTTGCGATTGCCCCCTTGTTATCCAGAGCTAATCGACCCGTAGTTGCCATCGCTGTCGATCTCTCGGTTGATAACAAGGACTGAAACCGAAACCGAAACCGTAACCGTAACCGATTAAAACCGATTAATTTTTCAAAACCGAAACCGAAACCGTAACCGTTATTTTGATCTGGAAAAGACCGAAACCGAAACCGTTTCAAAAGCCGGAACCGGTTCCAAACGGTTTTGAATTTTTCAAGGACTGAAACCGAAACCGAAACCGTAACCGTAACCGATTAAAACCGATTCATTTTTCAAAACCGAAACCGAAACCGTAACCGTTATTTTGATCTGGAAAAGACCAAACCCGAAACCGTTTCAAAAGCCGGAACCGGTTCCAAACGGTTTTTAATTTTTTCAATACCTTACTTCTGTGAGTGGGCACATAGGTACTTCCTTTTACAAACAGGTACCCTGAATGTTTTCATGGAAGATTGTCGAGCCACGTTTTGATATCAGTATCAAAATTCTGAAAGAGGAAGTTTGACTATAGTTGAATGAAGCGATCGAAACAAATTTACGAGATCCGAAAAAGTAATGCTCAGGCTTGTCTCGGAAAGCGCCACTAATTTTCATGTTTTTAACGATTTATACATTTCATTTGGCTTCCATTTTAATATTTTTTTAATAAAAAAGTTGAGTTAACTTTAGGAATTTGTTTTGTAGAAATTTCATCCATGCATAGCGTTAATAAATGTATTATTATATTGGAGAAATCCCATCATGGCCGCAGGAAAAAAGTTATGAAAATTCAGACCTATTTCGTAGCTACATAGGTACTTGAGTATTTTAGTAGTAAATTTTATTTTCGTGTTTTTATTTGGAAACCGAAACGGGAACGAAACCGTAACCGAAACCGAAATAAATTTTGAAGAACGAAACCGGAACCGAAACCGAAACCGAAACACGTTGCAAAAACCGTAACCGAAACCGGAACGTTATTTTAATCGGTTTCAGGCCTTGGAATTTTTTCAATACCTTACTTCTGTGAGTGGGCACATAGGTACTACCTTTTACAAACAGGTACTCTGAAAGTTTTCATGGAAGATTGTCGAGCCACGTTTTGACTATAGTTGAATGAAGCGATCGAAACAAATTTACGAGATCCGAAAAAGAAATGTTCAGGCTTGTCTCGGAAAGCGCCACTAATTTTAATGTTTTTACCGATTTATACATTTCAGTTGGCTTCCATTTTAATATTTTTTTAATAAAAAAGTAGAGTTAACTTTAGGAATTTGTTTTGCAGAAATTTCATCCATGCATAGCGTTAATAAATGTATTATTATATTGGATAAATCCCATCATGGCCGCAGGAAAAAAGTTATGAAAATTCAGACCTATTTCGTAGCTACATAGGTAGTTGAGTATTTTAGTAGTAAATTTTTTTTTTTCGTGTTTTTATTTGGAAACCGAAACCGGAACGAAACCGTAACCGAAACCGAAATAAATTTTGAAGAACGAAACCGGAACCGAAACCGAAACACGTTGCAAAAACCGAAACCGAAATCGGAACGTTATTTTAATCGGTTTCAGCCCTTGGTTGATAAAGAAATGGAGTTTGTCCTCCGACGTTGCGTTCTCGCTTGCTCCAGCATTTTCCTCCTCTGCTGTGCAGTATACATTGTTTTAGGGTTTTTGTTATTATTTATCATCTTGTTCGTACGACCCCTCGCCGGGCAAGGCCAGTTTAGGGTCAAGGGAAGAGTAAGGGGAATGTGTCGTCCGCCGCGGCAGAGCCCCATACCGCGGTAAGGCCATAGTTACTCTCCGAGGCGGCCCGGTATCAGAGAGGCTACGTTCGATTACAGCTACGATTTGCCTCCCGGCTGCAAACGTCCAATGGGCTCGTGGTCGCATAACACCCTGGATTGGGAGGTGGAAGATCTTAGTCGTCGCGCCAGAGAGGCTTGGCTTCTCTCGTGATGTAGTACCGGTGGCGCTATGATCACAAGGGCAGCGTAGCCCTGTGGCTATCGACTTAGGCCCTCGTACCGCGGCAAGGTGTGCACCCTTCACGAGGGGGAAAAACCCCTTTACACATTAGTAAAGTTGAAGCTTTGAACTTTCCAAAACAATATATGAAGTGCTTTTATCAAAGCTACAACACTACCCTGCAGGGAACTCAGACACTAGTGAACAAATTTCAGGTTCAGAACTAGATATAAAGTGGCCAATAAGAACTAATACGTTAGTGACTACATTTTCACTAGTTCCCTGCAGGGAACTCAGGCACTAGTGAACAAATTTCAGGTTCAGAACTAGATATAAAGTGGCCAATAAAAACTACTACGTTAGTGATTACATTTTCACTAGTTCGAAACCAGTGTTTGAGGAGTCGTTAAAAGGCATTTGGATTCGTATTTGAATTTAAGTTTTTGAATTTAATTTATATTCGTTTCTATGCTTAGAAATGGTTCAGAACTATAGAAATAGTACCAATAAACGAACTAGAGCCAAACTGTAGAATTTTGTACTAGTTCCAGCCTAGGACATCGCCATGTTAAATTCGCCAGTTGATTTCATGTACAAAAGATAGTTCGCGAGCTAGTACTGGTTCGGAACGCACTAGAAGCGAACTAGCTCTGAACTATAGATTTTCCCTACAGGGTAATTACAGCCATTTGATAGTGACTAGATTGCGAATTAAGTACCTTCAATAATTCAAAAAAAATTAATTTTTTCCGATACAATATGGATCTAATCTGCAAAATTTTTCAGCAACAACAAAAACACACGTATTTTGATGATAAATTAAAAAAAAGTTTGAAACAAAATTTTGCAATTTTGACACTAGTGTCTTACTACTTGTATTTTTTATGAGAAATAAATATAGTTTAAAAAAACTAAAACTCACGCTTTTAGAGAGTATTGAACTAAAAAGTTGAAAATAATTCCCTACACAGTAGTATTGTGGAAAAAGCGTGGTCCGCTTTGTTGCATAATCTTCGTTTTTTATTTAAATTATTTTTACCTTTTTAGTTAAATGTGTTATGAAGTAATCGATAAATATATCGAAATATATATATATTCTAGGCAATTTTGAATATTATTGGACAACCTCATTTTGACCGATAACTCAGTTATCGATAAATATATCGAAATATTCCAAAGTCCACTAGAAACCTGTAGAACTTCCCTTTTGTTTGATACCCAGATTATAGGCATTATGACCGATAACTTTGTTATCGATAAATATATCGAAGTCCAAATGCAACCTCCTATCGTTTGACACCCATATTGAAGGCACATTTCAAGGTTTTTGTGACAGTCATATGTCACTATCAGGTAGACTGAAATGGAGTTACATACAAACAAGCAAACATACATATGAATGTATGTACAAGTAAAGCTAATGAAAGCGTAGTAAAGAAACTAGCATTATGTGGGAAAAGCTTCGAGCGCTCGATATACGAAAATTATGGCACAAAGCGGACCACGCTTTTTCCACAATACTACTGTGTAGGGTTTTTAAAATTATTTTCAACTTTTTAGTTCAATACTTTCTAAAACGTGAGTTTTAGTTTTTTTAAACTATATTTATTTTTTACTTTTTAGTCAAATGTCCTATGAAATTATCGATAAATATATCGAAAAATACAGCAGTCCAAACGAAACCTCTGGACTTCCTCTTTCGTTTGATACCCATATTGTAGGGAAATTTTAAGGTCTTCGAGCAACCACATTTTGACCGATAACTCAGTTATCGATAAATTTATCGAAATATGTCGATGTCCAAGTGAAACCTGGGGCCTTCACCTTTCGTTTGATACCCATATTGTAGGGAATTTTTAAGGTTTTCGGTCAACTACATTTTGACCGATAACTCAGTTATCGATAAATTTATCGAAATATGTCGATGTCCAAATGAAACCTGGGGCCTTCACCTTTCGTTTGATACCCATATTGTAGGGAATTTTTGAGGTTTTTGGGCAATGATATTTTGACCTATAACTCAGTTATCGATAAATTTATCGAAATATATCGAAGTCCAAATGAGACCTGGGGCCTTCACCTTTCATTTGATACCCATATTGTAGGCTACCAACTTTTGACCGATAACTCAGTTATCGATAAATTGATCGAAATATGTCGATGTCCAAGTGAAACCTGGAGCCTTCACCTTTCGTTTGATACCCATACTGTAGGAAATTTTTTAGGTTTTTGGGCAATTATATTTTGACCGATAACTCAGTTACCAATAAATTTATCGAAATATATCGAAGTCCAAATAAAACCTGGGGCCTTCCCCTTTCGTTTGATACCCATATTGTAGGGAATTTTTTAGGTTTTTGGGCAATCATATTTTGACCGATAACTCAGTTATCGAAATATATCGAAGTCCAAATGAGACCTGGGGCCTTCACCTTTCGTTTGATACCCATATTGTAGGGAAATTTCAAGGTTTTTGGGCAACCACATTTTGACCGATAACTCAGTTATCGATAAATTTATCGAAATATGTCGATGTCCGACTGAAACCTGGGGCCTTCACCTTTCGTTTGATACCCATGCGAGTATTGTAGGGAAATTTTAAGGTTTTCGGGCAACCACAGTTTGAGCGATAACTCAGTTATCGATAAATTTATCGAAATATATCGATGTCCAAATGAAACCTGGGGCCTTCCCCTTTCATTTGATACCCATATTGCAGGGAAATTTTTTTGGTTTTCGGGCAACCACATTTTGACCGATAACTGAGTTATCGATAAATTTATCGAAATATATCGAAGTCCAAATGAGACCTTTCATTTGATACCCATATTTTAGGGTCATTTTACTGTTTTTGGGCCACTGGGGCTTAGACCGAACGAGAGTTACATACATACAAGCAACCAAACAAACAAACAAACAAGCAAACATACAAGTGAACCTAATAAAAGCGTGGTAAAAATGAGAGAGAATACCCCTAATAGTAAGTAGGTATTAAGCTGAAAAAATTGTTTTTAACCACCCTAATGTAAATATATAACTGATAAACGGCGCTGATCTATGGACTTTTGCACGATTTTATTCATTTACATATGTACATGAATTGAGGAGCTTCAAACCAAAACGCAATAAGTATATTGAAGTATTTGAAGCTCCTCAATTCTTTTAAATCTGACCACTACAGAACGACCACATATGTAGATCTTATATCTTCTATTAAAATGTTTCTTTACCGCCTCGTCTCAACATTCGTGTGTACCTATTCACATACATTTTTAAATCTGTATGCACATATCTATTAGGGTGATTCAAAAAAAATGTCGACTTGGTCTAACCCCCAAAAAAGTTAGGTATTGATATGATTTGTATGGGGAAAAATTAAATTTTTTCAAAGTGAATTTTCTTTTCATACTCTTAAAGTTGAAGCTTTGAAGCTTCCAAAATGGTAAGTTATTTACAATTATCTTAACAATTAAAATAATTACAGCCATTTAAAAATGACTGAATTTTGTACTATTGCACAGACATACACAGTAACACGTATAAAATGTAGTAAATTTTGAAAAAAAATGCCATTCTTCCCCATACAAAATGTATGGGAAAGGGCGAAAAAATTGCCAGGTTAAGTTAGAGCGCTAATTTTTTGCAAGGCTTATTTTCTCATCAGTAACTAAAGTTTCAGGGGGTAAGACCGAAAAAAATAATTTTTTTTTATTTGAATCACCCTAATATCTATGCATTTACATATGACACACACATGGATGAAAGGGGCTGCTGTGACAATTGAAAACACGTGACCGTAATTATTGCTTATTCTGAGCGTCCCAACCCAACCACTATCCCCATCACCGGAATCACCGTTTACTGCAACAGTCGCTGCTTCCATTGCTTACAACTATTTAGAAAACTATAAATATTGTAGGTGAAAGTGCAAAACCGCGTTTCTGGCTTTTGCAACACCACGAAAGTCAAACCTACATTCCTAACAAGTTCGTAATTTTAAAGAGAAAAGATCAAGGTCTAAACCGATTAAAATAACGTTTCGGTTTCGGTTTTGCAACGTGTTTCGGTTTCTGTTCCGGTTTCGTTCTTCAACATTTATTTCGGTTTCGGTAACGGTTTCGTTCCGGTTTCGGTGTCCAAATAAAAACAGGAACAAAACAAAATTTTACTACTAAAATACTCAAGTACCTGTGTAGCTTCGAAATAGGTCTGTATTTTCAAAACTTTTCTCCTGCGGCCATGATGAAATTTCTCCAATATAATAATAAATTTTATTAACGCTATGCATGGAAGAAATTTCTGTAAAAAAAATCCTACAATTGTAAGGTAGAAAATACTTTACAGTTTGCAAGATCAGTTTTTCTACAACAAGCAATATGATCGAGGGTTTTCTGTTCAATTTCAAATAAAATAATTTTCATGTAATTTTTGAATTTCCAACAATTAATACCTATTTTTCATTAAATGATAAAATCAAACCAAATATTTAAAATTTATTAAAACGGAACTTCCAAGCACCCCCATAGCTTTCACAATTAACTCTACTGTTTTATAAGAAAATATTAGAATGGAAGCTAAATGAAATGTTAAAATCGTCAAAAACATTAATATGAGTGGTGCTTTCTGAGACCAGCCTGAACATTTCTTTTTCGGATCTCGTAAACTTTTTTCGATCGCCTCATTCAACTATAGTCAAACTTCCTTTTTCAGAATTTTTATACTGAGGTCAAAACGTGTCTTTTGTAACCTTGCTCGACAATCTTCCATGAAAGTTTTCAGGGCACCTGTTTGTAAAAGAAAATACCTATGTGCCCAGTAAAAGAAGTGGTAGATTAAAAAAATTCAAAACCGTTTGGAACCGGTTCCGGCTTTTGAAACGGTTTCGGTTTTGTTCTTCTTCAGATCAAAATAACGGTTTCGGTTTCGGTTTTGAAAAATGAATCGGTTTTATCGGTTACGGTTACGGTTTCGGTTTCAGTCCTTGGAAAAGGTAAATTTATATTTATGGTAGGACCTCTTAAAGTGCGCACAAATTTAACACAAAATAACCGTTCGAATTTTTGCACTTATATGATAAGCGGTTTTATAGTTTCATCGATTATATGCATGTACGCCCAGACGGTGAGGCGACGATGTGAGGCAGCGCTTGAGATTCAACGTTAGTACCTAGATACTTTTCACAGTGCTATATGCGTTGCTCCAACAAGTCAAATAAACAAAGGCTGTTTATTAGACCCCCGCATGAATCCATCCAAAACGGCAAATTAATCATTCATATTGAATTTTAATGAATTGCTTTGCTGTGAATTTGAATACCTGGCTGTTTGAAATAAATGTCCACATTTGAAAAATTTCAAACGAAATTGAATTCATATTCTGGTTTTTTTTTTAAATCTATGCAGATATCCCAACAATCATTTCTGTGAAAGTTTTTAGAATTGGATGTTGGAGGTTAGATGAGATCGATCCCTAGCACCTCCAAAAATACTGTGGATAACGAAAAAGGGAGCGTGGCACCTCCCATACGAAGGAAACATTTCATAGTCCATATCCCTGCAAGTATTTATGTTAGATCACTGAAATTTGGCTAGGGTTTAATTGTGATCGATCCCTAACCTAATCTAATCTTGGCTTGCGTCATAATGACGCTTAACCGCCTAGGCGATTTTGGCCATTTCGTATCATTCCTTTTTAGCGATAACTGACGCCAATTGAAAACCTCAAGGGAGTTCAAGTCATCCTCCACCTGTTGTTTCCATCTCAGTCGAGGCCTCCCCCTTCCTCTGCTGCCGAATTCGGGTGTCGATAGTAAAACTTTCTGTGCTGGAGCTTCTTTTCCCATTCGCATAACATGACCCAGCCAGCGGAGCCTTTGGGCTTTAATCCGCTGAACTATGGTCAGGTCTGCGTAAAGCTCCTACAGCTCATCGTTAAATTTCCTTCGATACTCGCCGTTGGCATCACGGGAAGGACCATAAATCTTCCGGAGAACTTTTCTCTCAAATACTCCAAGGGCCATCTCATCTTCTCTGGACACTGTCCATGATTCCGAGCCGTACATCAGGACTGCTATGATGAGATACTTATAGAGCGTGATCTTTGGTTGTCGAGAGAGGACTTTACTTCTCAATTGCTTACTTAGTCCAAAGTAACACTTGTTGGCAAGAGTGATTCTCCGTTGGATTTCTAGACTGATATTATTTTCGGTGTTAATGCTGGTTCCCAAATAGACGAAATCTCTCACCGTTTCAAACTTGTAGCCATCAACGGTGACTTGGCTGCCAAGGCGCAGGTGCGCCGATTCTTTCTTTGATGACAGCAGATACTTCGTCTTGTCCTCGTTCACCGCAAGACCCACTTTTTTCGCTTCTTTATCCAGCAAAGAAGGCAGCGCTTACGGCGCGGTTGTTAAGGCCAATGATATCAATATCATCGGCATACGCCAGCAATTGCACGCTCTTGTAGAAGATTGTGCCATTGCGGTTTAGCTCTGCTGCTCGAATTATCTTCTCCAGGATCAGGTTGAAGAAATCGCACGGAAGGAAGTCGCCCTGTCTGAAGCCTCGTTTGGTTTCAAATGGCTCAGAGAGGTCCTTCCCGATTCTGGCGAAGCTGTTGGTATTGCTCAGCGTCATTTGGCAAAGCCGTATAAGCTTTGCAGGGAAGTCAAATTCAGACATGGCGGTATACAGGCAACTCCTTTTTGCGCTGTCAAAAGCGGCTTTAAAATCGACAAAGAGGTGGTGTGTATCGATTCTTTTATCATGGGTCTTCTCCAGGATTTGGCGTATCGTGAAAATCTGGTCGATGGTAGACTTACCAGGTCTAAAGCCACACTGATAAGGTCCAATCAGTTTGTCCACGATGGGCTTCAGTCTTTCACACAATACGCTAGAAAGAACCTTATATGCGATATTAAGAAGACTGATTCCGCGGTAGTTGGTGGAGTTAGCGGGATCGCCTTTCTTGTGGATTGGGCAGAGCATACTTAAATTCCAATCTGGAGGCATGCACTCGTCTTGCCATATTCTGCATAAGAGCTGATGCATGCTTTTTACCAGCTCTTCGCCTCCGTGTTTGAACAGCTCGGCGGGTAGTCCGTCTTTTCCAGGCGCTTTGTTGTTTTTGAGCCGGGATATAGCTATTCTCACTTCTTCATAGTCAGGTGGTGGGACGACTTTTCCATCGTCAGGGATTGGGGTATCGGGTTCAACGTCTCCCTCGCAATTTAGCAGTGAGGAGAAGTGCTCCCTCCATAACTTAAGTACATTCTGTACGATCGATCCCTAACACCTCCCAAAAAACTCGAGTTAACGAAAAAGGGGGCGTGGCACCTCCCATACGAATGAAATATTTCATAGTCCATATTTCTGGAAGTATTTAGGTTAGCCGGCCGCCGTGGTGTAGCGGTTAAGTGTTCGGCCTTCTACACCAAGTCGTGGCGGTTCGATGCCCGGCAAAAGTAACATCAAAAATTATTTAGAAAAACGATTTTTCTAAAACGGGGTCGCCCCTCGGCAATAGTTTGGCAAACTCTCCGGGTGTATATCTGCCATGAGAAGCTTCTCAGCAAAAAATTCATTTGCTTTGCAAGTGCCGTTCGGAGTCGGCAAAAAACTTTAGGTCCCGCCAACTTGTATGAAAAACTCAAAAGCAACACACCACAAGTTGGAAAGAGAAGCTCGGCTAAAAATCTCGTTAGAGGTTATGATAACCTGTTGGTATACCGCCGCCATTAGTTTTTTTTTTTATTTACGTTAGACCACTGAAATTTTTTGAGGAGTTATATAAGATCAATCCCTGCCACCTCCAGAAAAAACTGGGGATAACGAAAAAGGGGGCGTGTTCCTCCTATACGAAGGAGATAGGGATATGGATTAAAATAGATATAGGGATCGGGTTAGAGAAACATGCTGGGAAATAAATTTGTGGCAGGACAACGTCTGCCGGGTCAGCTAGTTAAAGTATAAAAATTAAAGCGTCATTCTGAAACAAAAAATTATGTTTTTTATGCAACAACTTTTCCATTAGTTGATGATTAGCGGTGCTTTGGCGAAAACAATACACAATATTATGAAATATCCGAAAATATTTATATCATGTAAGTAAATTTAGTATACAAAAATAAATAAATTTTTTGTTTACAAAAATATTACATAACAGTTGATCTAATCAAATCTAATCAAAACTAGTCGAGAAATCTAATCGATTTTTTTTTTATTAAGTTTGAATGGATATGCCAATCGTCACTAATCGTGGTTAGATTTTTGGTTAGTTCTAATCTAATCAAAAAGTAATCGATTAGAATAGCCAATTAATCCTAATTAAGCAATTAGGATTAAAAAAAAGTTTCTAATCCGATTAGTAATCATTAGGACATTTTTCTGTTAAAAAAAAAACATATTGTCGGTGATTCTGCAAAACGACGTAACGGGCATTTTCAAAACGATGTATGCGATATTTCAGTTTGACGGTTTTGCAGCTACAAATTATAGAATTTTAAGACAATTTTTTTATTTTTTTCTTGCCTTTCCTTTCGTTTCGTTTCATATCCTTCGCTTTAGTTTTGTTTCGTTTGCCTTCATTTTATTTATTTTCTTTTAATTTCTTTTCTTTCTTTCCTTTTCTTTTCTTACCTTTATTTTCCATTACATTCCTTTTTTCTTAGCTTTCTCTTCCTTTCCTTACCTTTCCTTGCGTTTCCTTACTTTCTTTCTTCTCCTTTTCGTAACTCCGTTAGTTTTATTTCTTTTCCATTCATTTCCTTTAATTATTTTTTTCCCTTTCCATTCCCTTCTTTTCCTTTAATTTTCTTTCTTTTTATCTTTATTTCTTTTCGATACCTTCCTCCTCCCTACCTTTTATTTCCTTTCTTTTTCCTTTCTTCCCTTTTTTATCTTTTTACCACGCTTTTATTAGGTTCACTTGTATGTTTGAATAGATATGCCAATCGTCACTAATCGTGGTTAGATTTTTGGTTAGTTCTAATCTAAGGGGTGTGGTTGCTGAGTGACCGCGCTCAATCCCGACTCTTGCGTCCTCGTTCGTGCACTCTGGGCAACGTTGAGCTACCTAGGCTCGCGGCAGAAAGAGAGGGAGCCTCGGGGGGGCCACTCTGACATACTTGGTTTAAGGGCTCACCGGGGTCTTTTTCGCAGCGTCTGTACACCAAGAGGTGCGGCTGTAAGCGGGCGTCTGTCTTGAAGCAAGCGGCTCGCTATGCAAATGTGCAAAACTTTTCCCTCCCAATCCAGGGTGTTATGCGATACCGTGCCCATTGGACGTTTGCAGCCGGGAGGCAAATCGTGGCTGTAGTCGAACGGAGCCTCACTGATACCGGGCCGCCTCAGGGAGTAACTATGGTCTTACCGCGGTATGGGGCTCTGCCGCGGCGGACGACACACTTCCCCTTACACTACCCTTGACCCTAAGCTGGCCTTGTCCGGCGAGGGGTCGTACGAACAAGATGAAGAACACACAAAATACAAAGCAATTAACGACTTCGTTTACTCCGCAGCAGAGAAGAACTATGCTGGAGCAAGCGAAAACACAACGCCGGAGGACAAACTCCGCCTCAAAGTTAACTGGGAGGCCGACAACGATGGAAACTACGGGTCAGTCATCCCCCAAACTGCTATCAAGTAAGAGTGACTTGATGGGAGCAAGCAGCAGTGCGGCTGCCTACGCAGTCAAGCAGAAAACGGCGGAAGCTAAACTTCCATCAAGCGCTGGTACGAAACCCAATCTCTTCACATCTGGGGCAATGGTCTCACGACCTGGTTTCAGAGTTTCGAAAGAGAAGGACGACGCCGCAAAGGGAGAGACCGCGATGGCAACTACGAGTCTGAATCCCTCCAAAGAGGCATCTCCCCGACGCTTTGCGTACTGGGATAAAAGAAAGGCCGCAAGGATCCTTAAAAAATATGAGGGAGCATCGCAGGAGAAGCTGTCGCCGGAAGAAAGGAAGATGGTGGAGGAAGCGAAAGCTCTGATACCAAATTTCCAGAGGCCCTATGTGCCTAAGAGGGTGAACGGTAATCCTTTCAAACGCCAGAGATCGGACGGAGAGGTAGACCCCCATCCGAAGCGGCATCAGGTCAACCCCGTAGTGGGAAAACTCAGCTTTGCTGAAGTAACCAAGGACAGAATCCTTATAGGTTTCATTGACCGAGGAAACGACCGTTGGTCCATCCCCAAAGACCAGTGGCTGTATGTCCGGAATGAAATGGGCAGGGCCCTCCTCCACTCCGGGTCTCCGGGTAGTCCACCGCGAGTCCGCCGCGAGGTACTGACGCGGGCTGGCACCAAGGTCAGATCAAAATATTCGCGTGCGAGGATGCAAGAACTGTCGCACTGTATAAGGCAGCAGTTGCAAGACTGGGTGAAGTCTACCCAGGGGCAAGACTAGATGTCGTCGACTGGAAGGACATTCCTGCTCGGCCAAGGGCAAGGGCATGGATTCCTGCCGTCCCTGCAGAACCCGAGAATATTCTTGAGATGCTGCAGGTCTGGAATCCGTCTCTCCCGACGCAGGATTGGGGCGTCAATCTGGTCGATGATGTGGTTGGGCCAAATAGACAGGTGGTTATCACTCTGAATAAGGAGGCGCTCGAGCCCCTTAAACGGTGCAACGGACGAGTGCATTACGGCTTGGGTCAGATCGTGATCCACGTATACCGTGGCGATGCACAGCGCGCTGCTATTCCGGACGCTCCGGAGGACTCGGAGATCGAGGCATCGGAAGGGGAAGCAGAGGAGTCCGACGTGGAAAGTATGTTATCCGCCACGTCAAATTGCGATGGTGCTGCGAACAACTCGGCGATAGAAGAAAGCCTGCTTGACGAAGAAGGCCTCGACGTCACGATCGTTGCTAAACCTGAGCACACTAACGTTGATGCTGCTTCAGACAGCAGGGTTCCCGCCACGCCAAATCGTGCAGGTGCTCTGAACAACTCCTCGTTGAGAGACAGCCCCCGGAACAGGCCAGACCTCGACGACACGCTGGCGGCAGGGATGTCTGAGCTCTCTCATGTTGGTGGTGCTTCAGATAAATCTGCACAAATCTAAAGCAGCCTCGGCTGTTTTAAGCAGTCGTCTTTCTAAAGGCGACGTAGACGTGGTCCTTATCCAAGAGCCCTGGGTCAATAGCTCTAGGATCTGTGGATTGGGGACTAAGGGGTACAAGCTCATCCAAGCCAATGATGAGGGCAAGGTCAGAACCTGTATTTTGGTAAAGTCTGAGCTAAACACCTTTCTATTACCCAACTACTCAAATGGTGACGTTACAGCTGCCAGCTTAACAGTCGGCAGCACCAGCCTAACGATGGCGTCGGTCTATATGCCCTATGACGCCGAAGAACCTCCTCCACAAAAGGAGGTGAAAGATCTGGTGGATAATTCCTGTACGGGCCATCTTATTATTGGAGCTGACGCTAATGCTCATCACGTCCAGTGGGGAAGCTCCGATATTAACGCTAGGGGCGAGTCTCTGTTTGACTACCTACTAACAACTAACCTGGTGGTTTGTAACGTGGGTAACGAGCCTACTTTTATAACTAAAGCTCGGAGGGAGGTTATAGACCTCACTGTTTGTAGCGAAGGCGCTTATGAGTGGGTCAGAAAATGGCGTGTTCTTGATGAGCATTCATTTTCTGACCATCGGTACATAGAAATTGTGTTAGACTTTATTGTTGAGCAGCCAGTTATGAAACGAAATCCACGCAACACTAACTGGCAGCTACATAACCAAATATTAGCTAGGGACCTACCAGTATTACCTCCACAAGCCCCCTCATCAGTGGGAGAACTGGATGATCTGGTAACGACCTTTACAACGGCGCTCTCAAATGCCCTAGAGCAGGCTTGTCCAGTACCAAAACCACGCGGCAAACATAGACCCCACTGGAGGTCTTACGACCTGGATTCGTTCCGTATATCATGCAGGAAGCAATTTAACAAGGCCAAGAGCATCGGTTCGGAGCCTGAATGGCTCGAATATAAAGCTAAACTGAGGGCCTATAAAAAGGCTCTAAGGCAAGCGAAGAGAACTTCGTGGAGAAATTTCTGCACCGGGGTCGAAAAAGTCGATGATACAGCGAGACTTAGACGAGTGCTATCAAAAACTCAAACAGCCATTAGCTATTTACGGAAGCCTGACGGATCTTGGACCGGCACGGAAGGGGAAACCCTGGAGCTGCTCCTAAACACACACTTTCAGCCTGCCTGGCTCTTAATTACATTCCGTGCTCCTGGAGAAGCGCCACGGGAGTCTTTATTCCAAAGGCTGGGAAGGCCTCACACTATGAGCCTAAAGACTACAGACCGATCAGTCTCTCGTCTTTTGCACTTAAAACCTTCGAGAGGATAATTAGCGATTATCTCTCCTCTACTATTGATAGCAACCTTATTTCTAGCTATCAACATGCCTACACCAAAGGTAAATCAACGGAAACTGCGCTCCACAGCCTAGTCTCTATTGTTGAAAAATCATTGCACGAAAAGGAGTACTGTCTCGTGGCCTTTCTGGACATCGAAGGGGCTTTCAACAATATAAGGCCGGAGGCTATTAACACTGCTTTAACAAACCTGGGCATAAATAGGTCTCTTATTGGACTAATTGATCAACTACTAAAGGGAAGAAAAATAGTTTCTTCACTGGGAACAGTTGATCTTTCACGCTATGTCACAAGAGGAACGCCTCAGGGTGGTGTTCTCTCCCCGCTCCTATGGAACCTCACCGTAAACTCGCTGCTACGAGACACAAGGTGGGGGGGCGGGAAGATAGTGGCATATGCAGACGATTTAGCTATTGCATATAGGGGCAAATTCCCACAAACCCTGTGTGACTTGATGCAAGTAGCACTGCGAGAAGTTTCTTCATGGTCCTCTCGCTGCGGACTTAGCATCAACCCGGGAAAGGTGGAGCTTGTCCTTTATACCAGGCGGTACAAGATACCACCGCTGAACCTACCAGAACTAGATGGCGTGCGCCTGAACTTAGCTGACAAAGCCAAATTCCTAGGCACAGTTCTAGATAGAAAGCTTAACTGGAAGGAGAATGTCATCCAGCGCCAGAGGAAAGCGTGCATTGCACTTTACACGTGTAAAAGAGCCATTGGCAAAAAATGGGGGCTCAGCCCCAAAATTTGCAGATGGATCTACACTGCGATAATCCAGCCAATTATGCTGTATGGAGTCGTGGTATGGTGGCCTGCGCTAGGAAAGGCAGCAAACCTAAATCTGTTAGGAAAAGTCCACAGATCGAGCATGATCTGTATAAGCGGGGCGTTAAGAACAACGCCCAATGAAGCTCTCCAGGCCATTCTTGGCTTTTTGCCACTCGATCTGGAAGGGTACCGGGCAGCAGCAGCATCGGCTGTGCGTCTAAGGGGGCGCAAGCACTATTGGACACTCCTGTATTCTAAGATCTTACAGCTTTCTCCCTCTGAGCACAGATCGGTGTGCGACCACAACAGTCGGAGATTGTTGTTTTAGAATAAACTTTCCCAGCAGGGAAGACTGGGAGAACATAGATCGGTGTCCCGCTACTAATGGCGGCACTTGTATATACACCGACGGCTCGAAGTTAGACGGCAGAGTCGGAGGAGGGGTTTACTCAAGGGATTTGGACCTAGAACTCTCCTTTAGACTACCTGATCACTGCAGCGTCTTCCAGGCTGAAGTTTCTGCAATCATGGACGCCGTGACTTGGATAGGTGAACGTACCATCGGACAGGATATCTGTATTTTCAGCGACAGCCAAGCGGCCATCAAATCCCTTGGCTCTTACTCGTTCAACTCTGAACTGACGCTCAGCTGTCGTCGATCTCTTCAAGAGATGGCCCAACAGAACCGCGTGAACCTCACATGGGTCCCGGGACACAGGGACATTGAGGGAAACTGTAGGGCAGACGAACTTGCCAGGCAGGGCACGACCAAGCAGATTCTTCAAGATAAAGAGCGCATAGGTATGCCGTTTGCCACGTGCAAGCTAATGCTGAAGGAGCATACACTCCGCGAAGCCAACGAAAGATGGCTACAAGCCCCAGGGTGCCGGATATCCAAGCAAACCTGGCCAAAATGCGATCTTAAAAGATCTAGACACATATACGCCCTAAAAAGGAAGGAAATCTCCATATTAATAGGTGTTTTAACCGGGCACTGCCTTATTGGTAGGCACGCAGCAAGGCTAGGCGTTCCCTACCGACGATGCTGCAGGAGTTGCAAAGATGATGAGGAAGAGGAAACGGTGGAGCACCTCATCTGCAACTGCCCGGCCTTAAGCGGAGCGAGAAGGCGCTCTCTGGGAGTTCCCTTCCTGGTTAGCTTAAGCCAGGTCGCGGAGCTAGACATAAAGGACTTGATGGCCTTCATCAAGTTATCAAAATGGTTCGAGGAGGGGTAGCGGTGTCGGTTAGGAGTGTCAGTCCCGGGTTTCGGCTATATGGAGAGTCCCGACAGCACTGGGATTTTCCATATGGCCGGGCCCCGGGATTGACTTTCCTAGTGTTTGGTGGTATCACAACGGGCCTTTTATTACTGGCCTAGGTGTGCCTTTGCGGCAGCCACTTCTACCTACCTACCTAATCTAATCAAAAAGTAATCGATTAGAATAGCCAATTAATCCTAATTAAGCAATTAGGATTAAAAAAAAGTTTCTAATCCGATTAGTAATCATTAGGACATTTTTCTGTTAAAAAAAAACATATTGTCGGTGATTCTGCAAAACGACGTAACGGGCATTTTCAAAACGATGTATGCGATATTTCAGTTTGACGGTTTTGCAGCTACAAATTATAGAATTTTAAGACAATTTTTTTATTTTTTTCTTGCCTTTCCTTTCGTTTCGTTTCATATCCTTCGCTTTAGTTTTGTTTCGTTTGCCTTCATTTTATTTATTTTCTTTTAATTTCTTTTCTTTCTTTTCTTTTCTTTTCTTACCTTTATTTTCCATTACATTCCTTTTTTCTTAGCTTTCTCTTCCTTTCCTTACCTTTCCTTGCGTTTCCTTACTTTCTTTCTTCTCCTTTTCGTAACTCCGTTAGTTTTATTTCTTTTCCATTCATTTCCTTTAATTATTTTTTTCCCTTTCCATTCCCTTCTTTTCCTTTAATTTTCTTTCTTTTTATCTTTATTTCTTTTCGATACCTTCCTCCTCCCTACCTTTTATTTCCTTTCTTTTTCTTTTCTTCCCTTTTTTATCTTTTTACCAAGCTTTTATTAGGTTCACTTGTATGTTTGCTTGTTTGTTTGATTGTTTGCTTGATTGTATGCATGTAACTCTCGTTCGGTCTAAGCCCCAGTGGCCCAAAAACAGTAAAATGACCCTAAAATATGGGTATCAAATGAAAGGTGAAGGCCCCAGGTCTCATTTGGACTTCGATATATTTCGATAAATTTATCGATAACTGAGTTATCAGTCAAAATGTGGTTACCCTAAGACCTTAAAATTTCCCTACAATATGGGTACCAAACGAAAGGTGAAGGCCCCAGGTTTCACTTGAACATCGACATATTTCGATAAATTTATCGATAACTGAGTTATGGGTCAAAATATGATTGCCCAAAAACCCAAAAAATTCCGTACAATATGGGTATCAAACGAAAGGTGAAGGCCCCAGGTTTCACTCGGACATCGACATATTTCGTTAAATTTATCGATAACTGAGTTATCGGTCAAAATGTGGTTGCCCAAAAACCTTGAAATTTCCCTACAATATGGGTATCAAACGAAAGGTGAAGGCCCCAGGACTCATTTGGACTTCGATATATTTCGATAAATTTATCGATAACTGAGTTATCGGTCAAAATGTGGTTGCCCAAAAACCTTGAAATTTCCCTACAATATGGGTATCAAACGAAAGGTGAAGGCCCCAGGTCTCATTTGGACTTCGATATATTTCGATAAATTTATCGATAACTGAGTTATTGGTCAAAATGTGGTTGCCCAAAAACCTTGAAATTTCCCTACAATATGGGTATCAAACGAAAGGTGAAGGCCCCAGGTCTCATTTGGACTTCGATATATTTCGATAAATTGATCGATAACTGAGTTATCGGTCAAAATATGATTGCCCAAAAACCTAAAAAATTCCCTACAATATGGGTATCAAACGAAAGGGGAAGGCCCCAGGTTTCATTTGGACTTCGATATATTTCGATAAATTTATTGATAACTGAGTTATCGGTCAAAATATGATTGCCCATAAACCTAAAAAATTTCCTACAATATGGGTATCAAACGAAAGGTGAAGCCTCACGATTTCACTTGGACATCGACATATTTCGATAAATTTATCGATAACTGAGTTATCGGTCCAAATTTGATTGCCCAAAAACCTAAAAAATTCCCTACAATATGGGTATCAAACGAAAGGTGAAGCCTCACGGTTTCACTTGGACATCGACATATTTCGATAAATTTATTGATAACTGAGTTATCGGTCAAAATATGATTGCCCAAAAACCTAAAAAATTCCCTACAATATGGGTATCAAACGAAAGGGGAACGCCCCAGGTTTCATTTGGACTTCGATATATTTCGATAAATTTATTGATAACTGAGTTATCGGTCAAAATATGATTGCCCAAAAACATAAAAAATTCCCTACAATATGGGTATCAAACGAAAGGTGAAGCCTCACGGTTTCACTTGGACATCGACATATTTCGATAAATTTATCGATAACTGAGTTATCGGTCAAAATGTGGTTGCCCGAAAACCTTAAAATTTCCCTACATTATGGGTATCAAACGAAAGGAGAAGGCCCCAGGTTTCATTTGGACATCGACCTATTTCGATAAATTTATCGATAACTGAGTTATCGCTCAAAATGTGGTTGCCCGAAAACCTAAAAATTTCCCTACAACATGGGTATCAAACGAAAGGTGAAGGCCCCAAGTCTCATTTGGGCATCGACATATTTCGATAAATTTATCGATAACTGAATTATCGGTCAAAATATGATTGCCCAAAAACCTAAAAAATTCCCTACAATATGGGTATCAAACGAAAGGTGAAGGCCCCAGGTTTCACTTGGACATCGACATATTTCGATAAATTTATCGATAACTGAGTTATCGGTCAAAATTTGGTTGCCCGAAAACCCTAAAATTTCCCTACAATATGGGTATCAAATGAAAGGTGAAGGCCGCAAGTCTCATTTGGACTTCGGTATATTTCGATAAATTTATCGATAACTGAGTTATCGGTCAAAATATGATTGCCCAAAAACCTAAAAAAATCCCTACAATATGGATATCAAATGAAAGGTGAAGGCCCCAGGTTTCACTTGGACGTCGACATATTTCGATAAATTTATCGATAACTGAGTTATCGGTCAAAATATGATTGCCCAAAAACCTAAAAAAATCCCTACAATATGGATATCAAACGAAAGGGGAAGGCCCCAGGTTTCATTTGAACATCGATATATTTCGATAAATGTGCCTTCAATATGGGTGTCAAACGATAGGAGGTTGCATTTGGACTTCGATATATTTATCGATAACTAAGTTATCGGTCATAATGCCTACAATCTGGGTATCAAACAAAAGGGAAGTTCTACAGGTTTCTATTGGACTTTGGAATATTTCGATATGTTTATCGATAACTGAGTTATCGGTCAAAATGAGGTTGTCCAATAATAAACTGCACTGCGGTATATTTCGATATTTTTATCGATTACTTCATAACACATTTAACTGAAGAGTAAAAAATAAATATAGTTTAAAAAGCGAAAACACGCGCTCTTAAAGAATATTGCACTAAAAAGGTAAAAATAATTTAAATAAAAAACGAAGATTATACAACAAAGCGGACCACGCTTTTTCCACAATACTACTGTGTAGGGTTTTTAAAATTATTTTCAACTTTTTAGTTCAATACTCTCTAAAAGAGTGAGTTTTAGTTTTTTTAAACTATATTTATTCTATCTTCATTAATTTTTCATTCCTCTACTTTCATTACTTTTCCTTTCTTTCCCTTCCTTTTCCATTCCTTTCCTTTCCTACCTTTACTTTCCTTTGATTTTCTCTGTCTTTTCCTTTCCTTACCTTACCTTTCCTTTATTTCTTTTATACTTTTATTTATTTCATTTTGCTTTATTTTTATTTATTTTATATTATTTCCTTTCCTTTCAATTCCTACAAATTTTTTTCTTTAATTTCAATCATTTTTCTATTTTTTATTTTACTTTGTTTTAATTTTTTTTTTATCAATTTCCATTTTATTTTATTTCACAGTCTAACAACAAAACAACTCTTCTTCTCACAATGCAAACACAAAAATGCAAGTGGTCATAACTACATACAGAGTGAATACGTGTTTAGCATTTCATATTATAATTAATTTCTTTTAATTTTTGGTTTGTTGTCGCACACCCTGCTCGGGGAGACCTATCGATACATATCAAATTTTATATATGTACCTTAGAATTGTGGTTATTGCAAATAAATATAATTTAAAAAAACTAAAACTCACGCTTTTAGAGAGTATTGAACTAAAAAGCTTAAAATAATTTTAAAAACCCTACACAGTAGTATTGTGGAATAAATATAGTTTAAAAAAACTAAAACCCACGCTTTTAGAGAGTATTGAACTAAAAAGTTGAAAATAATTTTAAAAACCCTACACAGTAGTATTGTGGAAAAAGCGTGGTCCGCTTTGTTGCATAATCTTCGTTTTTTATTTAAATTATTTTTAACTTTTTAGTTAAATGTGTTATGAAGTAATCGATAAATATATCGAAATATGCCGCAGGGCAAACGAAACCTCTGGGCCTCTACTTTCGTTCTAGGCAATTTTGAATATCATTGAACAACCTCATTTTGACCGATAACAGTTATCGATAAATATATCGAAATATTCCTAAGTCCAATAGAAACCTGTAGAACTTCCCTTTTGTTTGATACCCAGATTGTAGGCATTATGACCGATAACTTAGTTATTACAAATGTTCATAAATCAAGTCCAAACCGTTCATGGAACACAAAACATGTTGTTGAACAATCCGTTCTCAAAATAAGACAATCGTTCACGAGTTAAGTCAAAACGTTACTGACAGACTTTCGTCCACGAATGATCTCAGTTCTGGACTTTTGTCGTTCGTTTTAAACGATTTTTTCCTTGAGTGTATTGAAAAAATAGACATTCCTTTATTATCACTTTATGTTTTGGAAGGTCAACTAATTATTTTAAGTGAGATTTATGACAAAAAATCAAAGGCAATGTATATTTCTTAAATATAAGCAAATTTATTAAAATACACGATTTTGCTCAAATTTTGGGGAAAAAAATTTCCAGAATTAATTTATCGAAATATGTCGATGTCCAAGTGAAACCTGGAGCCTTCACCTTTCGTTTGATACCCATATTGTAGGAAATTTTTTAGGTTTTTGGGCAATCATATTTTGACCGATAACTCAGTTATCAATAAATTTATCGAAATATATCGAAGTCCAAATGAAACCTGGGGCCTTCCCATTTCGTTTGATACCCATATTGTAGGGAATTTTTTAGGTTTTTGGGCAATCATATTTTGACCGATAACTCAGTTATCGATAAATTTATCGAAATATATCGAAGTCCAAGTGAAACCTGGATCCTTCACCTTTCGTTTGATACCCATATTGTAGGAACTTTTTTAGGTTTTTGGGCAATCATATTTTGACCGATAACTCAGTTATCAATAAATTTATCGAAATATATCGAAGTCCAAATGAAACCTGGGGCCTTCACCTTTCGTTTGATACCCATATTGTAGGGAAATTTCAAGGTTTTTGGGCAACCACATTTTGACCGATAACTCAGTTATCGATAAATTTATCGAAATATGTCGATGTCCGAGTGAAACCTGGGGCCTTCACCTTTCGTTTGATACCTATATTGTACGGAATTTTTTTAGGTCTTTGGGCAATCATATTTTGACCGATAACTCAGTTATCGCTAAATTTATCGAAATATGTCGATGTCCAAGTGAAACCTGGGGCCTTCACCTTTCGTTTGGTACCCATATTGTAGGGAAATTTTAATGTCTTCGGGTAACCACATTTTGACTGATAACCCAGTTATCGATAAATTTATCGAAATATGTCGAAGTCCAAATGAGACCTGGGGCCTTCACCTTTCATTTGATACCCATATTGTAGGGAAATTTTAAGGTTTTCGGGCAACCACAGTTTGAGCGATAACTCAGTTATCGATAAATTTATCGAAATATATCGATGTCCAAATCAAACCTGGGGCCTTCCCCTTTCGTTTGATACCCATATTGTAGGGAAATTTTAGGGTTTTCGGGCAACCACATTTTGACCGATAACTCAGTTATCGAAATATATCGAAGGCCAAATGAGACCCAGGGGCCTTCACCTTTCATTTGATACCCATATTTTAGGGACATTTTACTGTTTTGGTCCACTGGGGCTTAGACCGAACGAGAGTTACATACATACAAGCAAGCAAACAAACAAACAAACAAACAAACAAGCAAACATACAAGTGAACCTAATAAAAGCGTGGTAAAAAGCGTGGTCCGCTTTGTTGCATAATCTTCGTTTTTTATTTAAATTATTTTTACCTTTTTAGTTAAATGTGTTATGAAGTAATCGATAAATATATCGAAATATACCGCAGTGCAAACGAAACCTCTGGGCCTCTACTTTCGTTTGATACCCATATTCTAGGCAATTTTGAATATTATTGGACAACCTCATTTTGACCGATAACTCAGTTATCGATAAATATATCGAAATATTCCAAAGTCCAATAGAAACCTGTAGAACTTCCCTTTTGTTTGATACCCAGATTGTAGGCATTATGACCGATAACTTAGTTATCGATAAATATATCGAAGTCCAAATGCAACCTCCTATCGTTTGACACCCATATTGAAGGCACATTTCAAGGTTTTTGTGAAGGTCATATATCACTATCAGGTAGACTGAAATGGAGTTACATACAAACAAGCAAACATACATATGAATGTATGTACAAGTAAAGCTAATGAAGGCGTAGTAAAGAAACTGGCATTATGTGGGAAATGCGTCGAGCGCTCGATATACGAAAATTATGGCACAAAGTGGACCACGCTTTATCCACAATACTACTGTGTAGGGTTTTTAAAATTATTTTCAACTTTTTAGTTCAGTGAGTGTGAGTTTTAGTTTTTTTAAACTATATTTATTTTTTACTTTTTAGTCAAATGTCCTATGAAATTATCGATAAATATATCGAAAAATACAGCAGTCCAAACGAAACCTCTGGACTTCCATTTTCGTTTGATACCTATATTGTTAGGAAATTTTAAGGTATTTGGCCTCACATTTTGACAATATCTCAGTTATCGATCAATTTATCGAAATATGTCGATGTCCAAGTGAAACCTGGGCCTTCACCTTTCGTTTGATACCCATATTGCAGGGAATTTTTAGGTTTTTGGGCAATCATATTTTGACCGATAACAAAGTTATCGATAAATTTATCGAAATATGTCGATGTCCAAGTGAAACCTTGGGCCTTCACCTTTCGTTTGATACCCATATTGTAGGGAATTTTTTAGGTTTTTGGGCAATCATATTTTGACCGATAACTCAGTTATCGATAAATTTATCGAAATATGTCGATGTCCAAGTAAAACCTGGGGCCTTCACCTTTCGTTTAATACCCATACGAGTATTGTAGGGAAATTTTAAGGTTTTCGGGCAACCACAGTTTGAGCGATAACTCAGTTATCGATAAATTTATCGAAATATATCGATGTCCAAATGAAACCTGGGGCCTTCCCCTTTCGTTTGATACCCATATTGCAGGGAAATTTTAGGGTTTTCGGGCAACCACATTTTGACCGATAACTCAGTTATCGATAAATTTATCGAGATATATCGAAGTCCAAATGAGACTTGGGGCCTTCACCTTTCATTTGATACCCATATTTTAGGGTCATTTTACTGTTTTGGGGCCACTGGGGCTTAGACCGAACGAGACTTACATACATACAAGCAAGCAAACAAACAAACAAACAAACAAACAAGCAATCATACAAACATACAAGTGCACCTAATAAAAGCGTGGTAAAAACAGACGCTGCTTTACATTCTTCTCTTTTTCCAGATTCCCCAAAAAATAAACAATTTCACATTGGACAGAAGAAATATGTAGATATTAATTCATTATATCGAGCTTGATAAGGCTTGCACTACCCTGTAAAAACGTTGGAGTACCCATACTACTCCAAGAAAATCCAATTCCATATAAAAAAGATGCTCCAATTAACATGGCGATGTCCTAGGATTGGACCACCTGATCCAAATAGGAGTACTTCATCCCGTACTCCATGGAACACCCACACAAGAGTATTTTCCAAAAAAGGTCCAACTAGACTACTCCAGTTGGAGTAGAAAGCGTAGCGAGAGAGGAACACCCACTCCAACTCTCGCTTTACATTGGAGTACTCTATGGATTACCATGTTAATTGGAGCACATTTTTTGTATGATTGGATATTCCGGTATTGTAATGCTCTACCCCTGAAAAAATCGAGAGTACTCTATTACCTATCCAAAGAGTACTCCAATTGGAGCGTCAGAGTACTCCAAATGTAATCCTTTTTCATATAAAAATTGTGCTCCAATTAACATTGCGATGTCCTAGGACTGGACCACCTACTCCAACCTTCGCTTTGTTTCTGCTACTCCATGGAGTACCTACTGTCAGAGTACTTTGCAATGTACTCCAATGCTGTTAGTTCCTGGAGTATATATGTACTGTCAGTGCGATAGTGTCGTGATTTTCGTCTATAAGGCACGAGCAATGATCGGCTTTCAAAAAGCTGAAGGTGGTCCGATGATGTATACAAAGGACTACTAAATTGGAACACATAATCCAACAATTTTTGCAGGGACAGAGTATTGATTAAAGTACTTTGGCATTTTTGCAGGGTAAGAGCTCTCAAATTTGAATGCAACTGATTTCGGCGACGCAAAAATAAAGTGCAATGTATCTTAGATAAAACAAATAAAAACGTCAACAAAATGTCAAAACATTTAATTTTAAATTGAAATTTCCAAATTGGGGGTAATATGTGATTTAGTAGGAATTGTTTGTAGCGATCGGCAGCCCTTCAATATTCACACACATGCATTCATATGAATGTAGTAAGTACGAATTTATGGAATGAATTTCTGATTGATTTGACTTTAGCGGGCTTTGAAAGAAAATCACTTCATTGTCATCGCTTTGATTTGTTGTTGTGGTCGTTCTATAGACACACATACTCGTATGTACTATGTACTGTGGATACTCCATTACAATGCATTTTTAATCGAAAAAGACAAAGATTAATTGAATTTTTATTTGAGTTCTATAGGTATATTCCTGCACTTGTAAAGATAAACTAAGCATGGTACTTATTTTATCTCTATCTCGTGTTGATATTTTTGCATTTAAGACCTTTGTGAAACCACAGAAATGGCTGCAGAAAAGTATGCTCTGTTTATTTTTTCAGGCTTTCATATCCCCTAGTAGGAGAGTTAGATGACCCAAAAATCTATCGACCGCACCACTTCCGTGTTAAATATCTGTCGCCTGTACTTACTATTTTCCAAGAACTTAGAATTTTTAATTTTGATTTCGTAAATTTTTTTTACACGGTAGGTATCTATGTATGTATGTGCGTGTTTGCAATGATTTCAATCAATCGAGATAGTTTTGAAACCGCGGCTTCGTATTTAATTCACAAATTGGCCTCTTTTACCATCACAATACCTCTGCAACAACATAAATTGGCTTTACAAATATTCTCACAGCGCGTTTTGCGATAACACATACATCTGCACAATCGCTTTCCTATACACACATATGTACATACATATGAATGTATGTACTCTAATTTAAATATTCACTTAATTTCAAATATGCAAGCAAGAACTTAACACATTTTCAATATTCGATTTTATTTGCCAATGTATTTGTATTTGTTTATTTATATGCATGAATGTATGTACATACGTATTTTCTTTTATTATTAATTTCTCTTATTGCATCACTTCAAACGCCAGTAAATGAAAAACGCACCACAAATTGCAAATTTGGTTTTATAACTGTAAAAATATATTATTTGTTTTGTTTGTGGGTTTAGCGGTAACAAATTAAGGATTTATTTTATTTTTTGTTTTGCACAAAATTGCATATCAAATATTGTGGGTGCATGAGTTTGGCGCTGCGGTAAACGTTTGACTTTTGCATTCCTTTACTTGCCGCTCGACTAAGCTCATCTACCAAGCAAGCGCTCGCGACAACTTCCTATGCGATACTGAAATGTAAATCGAGAAACTATAAACTCAAACGGAATCGCAGAACATATGATGGACGCAGAACCAACCAACCCACCGACCGACCGATTGAGCGACACCGTTGCTGTTTGTTGAAGCGGCATAGTAAGCAACAAAACGAAATGAAAAAAAAAAAACATTGTCAAAACAACAACAGCAATGAACTAACGAGCCAGCGAAGTAGCAACAGACGTGCACATTCACATTTACATACAAACAGCAAGCGACAAAAACAAAGGGCCACAGCAACGTAGCCTAAACGCCAAAAGTCGAACATCGTGACGATTGTGCCGTAGCCGGCAACACAAACATTAACTAACTAGTAATAGTTTCTACAGCGGCAGCAACAGCAATAACAAAACAAAAAAAAAAACCAATTGCGAATTGCGACAATATAGCTGCGCGAGCAAAACTTCGTTGTCTCGAATGCAGCACCCACATGCCATTGTAAGCGCCAACACACCTACAATCATCCCCATCACATGTACACCGCCCCCTTTTTGTTGGTCGGCCTATGGCTGCGCTGCATTGTGCTCACCGGTAATTTAGTGCTGCTAGCAGCGCTGCTTGGCTCACTTGCTTTATTTCACATATTGGCTTGAGAGCGTGCATACTCGGTGAAACAGCTGATAACAAAGAGGCATGATGAAAATAAGAGATACGTATTTGCAATAAATTCATATCGCTTCCCTGGTTCTATAATAACGCCTTTGTCAATTTCCAAGTTTCGAGATAACGTGCACAAAAGCTTTAGAAAGTAATAATCTTTGCTGTGTATAAATTTTATAATTGTTTTACAAATAGTTTCCGCGCTAGACGCTTTCGAAGTTGTTCCAATTGTTCATAACATATGCGCATACAAATATTGAAACTTGCTTCACCAAAACTTAATATTTTACAATGGCGTCATAGAACCAGGGAAGCGACATGTATTTATATGTTTACATTGCTATTAGGAATCTTGCGGACATTCGTATTCGTTACCTGAGTGAAAGATCACCGTATTTTGAAATATTTTTGGAATCGCCCCATCTCAGTTTAAATCATGTGTTGGACTTTGTGATTTTGGAGTAATCCATTGTTAGCGGACCACATTCAGCTTATTGAAAGCCGACCCTTGCTCGTTATTTATCGACAAAAATCACGACACTGTCGCTCTGATAGTAGATAGTCCAAGGAGTAACAACATTGGAGTACATTGCAAAGTACTCTATGATAATGATTAATATCATTTATTTATATATTTAATTAATGTTTAAAAAAAGACTTATGTATCTTAAATCTAGCAATGCTTAAGTTGAAATCAAGAGAAGTAGAATCTGTGTTACACAATCTGATACACCTGGTGACCGGTTCGTTTAAAGAGTAATTCGTGGTATGCACCGTATCAGCAAATATACGTTTGTTCCTTAAATTGCGCGGAGGGTCATATAATTTTAGTTAATTCTAAACAATTTATATTCCCAGTTATATACAAACAATAACGCGGAATAGTCTCTTCTATCCTCTAAGGATTGTAAACCAAACAATTTCCGTCTCCCAATATAGGGAATATAGTCGCGCCATGAAAGTTTGCGCATTACAATTTTAGTAAATATTCCTTGCACTCTTTTAATTTTGGTCGAAGGCGATCCATAGTACGGATTCCATACTGATGAGCAATATTCAAGACGGCTTCTTACTAGCGATGTATAAAGCGACTTTTAAGTATAACGATCACAGAAATCATCAGTGTTTCTTCTTATAAAGCCAATCATCGAAAAAGACTTTGACACAATATAGTCGATGTGTTTAACAAACGAAAGTTTGGAGTCAAAAATAACACCTAAATCCTTGATTTCGGATTTAAGTGATAATGGGTGATTGTAAACTTCGTAATTGTAGACAATATTAGGACTGGACTTCCTAGACAAAGTAGCAACGCTACATTTTTGTAGGTTTAAACTTAGGATCAGAAAGATCCTTTACAACCGAAAATATTTTTACGTCATCTGAAAACATGAGGCATTGTGCAAATTTTAAAAAGATGGGCAGGTCATTAATAAATAATAATAAATATAGTTTAAAAAAACTAAAAATCACGCTTTTAGAGAGTATTGAACTAAAAAGTTGAAAATAATTTTAAAAACCCTACACAGTAGTATTGTGGAAAAAGCGTGGTCCGCTTTGTTCCATAATCTTCGTTTTTTATTTAAATTATTTTTACCTTTTTAGTGCAATATTCTTTAAAAGCGCCTGTTTTCGCTTTTTACACTATATTTATTTTTTACTTTTTAGTTAAATGTGTTATGAAGTAATCGACAAATATATCGAAATATACCGCAGTGCAAACGAAACCTCTGGGCCTCCACTTTCGTTTGATAGGTACCCATATTGTAGGCAATTTTGAATATTATTGGACAACCTCATTTTGACCGATAACTCAGTTATCGATAAATATATCGAAATATTCCAAAATCCAATAGAAACCTGTAGAACTTCCCTTTTGTTTGATACCCAGATTGTAGGCATTATGACCGATAGCTTAGTTATCGATAAATATATCGAAGTCATAATGCAACCTCCTATCGTTTGACACCCATATTGAAGGCACATTTCAAGGTTTTTGTGACAGTCATATGCCACTATCGGGTAGACTGAAATAGAGTTACATACAAACAAGCAAACACACATATGAATGTATGTACAAGTAAAGCTAATGAAAGCGTAGTAAAGAAACTAGCATTATGTGGGAAAAGCGTCGAGCGCTCGATATACGAAAATTATGGCACAAAGCGGACCACGCTACACAATACTACTGTGTAGGGTTTTTAAAATTATTTTCAACTTTTTAGTTTTTTAAACTATATTTATTTTTTACTTTTTAGTCAAATGTCCTATGAAATTATCGATAAATATATCGAAAAATACAGCAGTCCAAACGAAAGCTCTGGACTTCCATTTTCGTTTGATACCCATATTGTTAGGAAATTTTAAGGTATTTGGTCTCACATTTTGACAATAACTCAGTTATCGATAAATTTATCGAAATATGTCGAAGTCCAAATGAAACCTGGGGCCTTCACCTCTCGTTTGATACCCATATGGTAGGGAAATTTAAAGGTTTTCGGGCAACCACATTTTGACCGATAACTCAGTATCGATAAATTTATCGAAATATGTCGATGTCCAAATGAAACCTGGGGCCTTCACCTTTCGTTTGATACCCATATTTTAGGGAAATTTTAAGGTTTTCGGGCAACCATATTTTGACCGATAAGTCAGTTATCGATAAATTTATCGAAATATGTCGATGTCCAAATGAAACCTGGGGCCTTCACCTTTCGTTTGATACCCATATTGTAGGGAAATTTTAAGGTTTTCGGGCAACCACAATTTGACCGATAACTCAGTTATCGATAAATTTATCGAAGTCCAAATGAGACCTGGGGCCTTCACCTTTCGTTTGATACCCATTATGAAGGGAAATTTTAAGGTTTTCGGGCAATCACATTTTGACCGATAACTCAGTTATCGATAAATTTATCGAAATGTATCGATGTGCAAGTGAAACCTGGGGCATTCACCTTTCGTTTGATACCCATATTGTAGGGAATTTTTTAGGTTTTTGGGCAGTCATATTTTGACCGATAACTCAGTTATCGATAAATTTATCGAAATATGTCGATGTCCAAAATAAACCTGGGGCCTTCACCTTTCGTTTGATACCCATATTGTAGGGAATTTTTTAGGTTTTTGGGCAATCATATTTTGACCGATAACTCAGTTATCGATAAATTTATCGAAATATGTCGATGTCCAAAATAAACCTGGGGCCTTCACCTTTCGTTTGATACCCATATTGTAGGGAAATTTTAAGGTTTTGGGGCAACCACATTTTGACCGATAACTCAGTTATCGATAAATTTATCGAAATATATCGAAGTCCAAATGAGACCTGGGGCCTTCACCTTTCCTTTGATACCCATTATGAAGGGAAATTTTAAGGTTTTCGGGCAACCACATTTTGACCGATAACTCAGTTATCGATAAATTTATCGAAATATATCGAAGTCCAAATGAAACATGGGGCCTTCCCCTTTCGTTTAATACCCATATGGTAGGGAAATTTAAAGGTTTTCGGGCAACCACATTTTAACCGATAACTCAGTTATCGATAAATTTATCGAAATATATCGACGTCCAAGTGAAACCTGGGGCATTCACCTTTCGTTTGATACCCATATTGTTGGAAATTTTTTAGGTTTTTGGACAATCATATTTTGACCGATAACTCAGTTATCGATAAATTTATCGAAATATATCGAAGTCCCATTGAAACCTGGGGCCTTCCTCTTTCGTTTGATACCCATATTGTAGGGCAATTTTAATTTTTTGGGCAACCACATTTGACCGATAACTCAGTTATCGATAAATTTATCGAAATATGTCGATGTCCAAGTGAAACCTGGGGCCTTCACCTTTCGTTTGATACCGGTTTTTGGGCAATCATGTTTTGACCGATAGCTCAGTTATCGATAAATTTATCGAAATATGTCGATGTTCAAGGCAAGCCTGTGGCATTCACCTTTCGTTTGATACCCATATTGTAGGGAATTTTTTAGGTTTTTGGGCAATCATATTTTGACCGATAAGTTAGTTATCGATAAATTTATCGAAATATGTCGATGTCCAAATGAAACCTGGGGCCTTCACCTTTCGTTTGATACCCATATTGTAGGGAAATTTTAAGGTTTTCGGGCAACCTTATTTTGACCGATAAGTCAGTTATCGATAAATTTATCGAAATATGTCGATGTCCACATTTTGACCGATAACTCAGTTATCGATAAATTTATCGAAATATATCGATGTCCAAATGAAACCTGGGGCCTTCCCCTTTCGTTTGATACCCATATTGTAGGGACATTTTACGGCTTTTGGGCCACTGGGGCTTAGACCGAACGAGAGTTATATACATACAAGCAAGCAAACAAACAAAAACCATGAATTGACGACTCTGGATGTAGATGATTCAATTTTGACGAGTAGAGTGCGGTTTGTCTTGTATAAAAGTCTAATAACTTACCACTAACACCGTAGCACTCTAACTTATGTAAGAGGATATTGTGACTCACTTTATCAAAAGCTTTGGAGAAGGCTGTGTAAACTACATCCAATTGCGAATTATTTGAAAAAGCTTTAAATATGTTATTGGTAAGAAGCATTCAGTTGGTACAGGTTGATCTACCAGGAAAAAATCCATGTTGACAGTCAGTCAAACTATTCCCCACGTGACCCAACAACTTCGACTGAATTATGTGGTCGAAGACTTTGGCTACTCTGCATAACTATGGGTCAGTAGTTACAAACATGTTGCGGTCTCCAGATTTATAAACTGGGGTAATATAACACAGTTTCCATTGATTGAGAAAAATTCCATTATCCAGACAGATTTGGAAAAGACGTGAAAAAGGAAAACTTAATATGTTACAACAGTTCTTGAAAAAAAAGGGCAGAAAAACCTTCAGAATCGGGTTTGAAACTGGGCTTTAATGATAAAATGGCAAGACTTATACCTTCCCCTGAAACAGAAAATGATGAAATTAATGGCAAAGAATTCGATCCTGTAGATAGTACTGAAATCGAGTCATATCTACAATAGACTGTTTGAAAAAACTTCGCGAATAAATCAGATTTGTCTTGATTATTGCTCGAAGTACTGCCATCGTACTCTAAGATAGTGGAGAGTCCATTAGTTTTCTTTTTGGAATCGATGTAGTGGCAAACTTTTTTGGGGTTTGATTTAAGATTATTTTCGGTTCTGAGCATGTATTGTTTATATAAAAATTTATGAAGGCAATCGAACTCTTTGCGCAATCGAAGGAAACAAAGTTTATCACGCTCAGAATATGTTATTTTAAATTTTTTCAGACAAGCCTCGAATTGAACCAAGGCGGTTTATTTGGAATCGTGGCTCGTCTAATTGGAACAAAGTTACAGATTGCTGAATGGAGTATGATATTGAAGTGTTCATAGAAAATTACGAATTATACAATTCGAATTGGTGAAAAATGTTCAATCTATGGAATCGAAATAAGCTGACATAGCCACGCTCTTGGCGATTTTGCTTAGGCTGAGCCATTACTTAACGAAAAATATGACATTCGTAACATCTCTAACGTGTATATATATTTATGCATATTTTGTATATAACTTTGGTTGTGTAAGTACATATGTTTCAGTTTTCAACGTTTGTATTGTTGCCATTTTTGTAATTGTTTACACAACTATCACTGATAAGAAAAAAGTGCAGCACAGCTAACGTAAATGTGTGTGTACTGCACCAGGCAGAGTGCTGAAGCACGCGATTCTCTTTTATGAATTCTCTTACATCAACGGCAGCGACATTCGAAAGAGAGTGCACATTCAGATTTTTAAATTTTGAGTAAGCAGCTTTTAAGGGAGCTAAGATAACGGTAGTGTCAACACCGGAAGCTTGGGCACACATTCACAAACACATGCAAAAATATATGGCGAGCTTAAAATTACCGTTTTTTTTTTTAACGGGACAGTAATATATGTACATATCGAGCCCTAGCCGCAATTTTGGTGCACCCAACAAAATTTTAAAAATATGTATGTTTTTACAGAAATCAGTAGATAATACTGATTACCATGGCGTATGAGTAACGTTTTTGGATATATCGCTTCCCTAGTTCTATAATCACGTAATTGTAAAATATTCAGTTGTGGTGAAGCAAGTTTCAATATTTGTATGCGCATATGTTATGGACAATTGGAACAACTTCGCAAGCGTCTAGCCCGGAAACTATTTGTAATACAATTATAAAATTTATACACAGCAAAGGTTATTACTTTCTAAAGCTTTTGTGCACGTTATACCGAAACTTGGAAATTGACAATTGCGTAATTATAGAACCAGGGAAGCGATATGTACATTAGAGTGTGTCGATTTAAAAAGTGTAAAATCGCCATCGCAGGAACTGTTCTACGGGTCATTTTTAACAACTTTGATGAAGAAACTATAGGTCTAAAATCGGGTTGGAACCCCCGGAAATAGCGTAGAAGTTTCATAGTTAGGTAATGAAATTTTTTGTATGAGACCTATTACGCTGTGTGACAGTGAACATTTATTTTTTACGGGACATACATTTACATAATTTCGATAACTCGACCGGTTTCAGAGTTACCGCCCAATAAGTGGACCAGGGGTCGGCAAAATGTGTTAGTACAATAAGGGTATCAAACAAATGAAAGGTACTAACGAGTGCTTTCACAGTCAAAGTGATACATTTAAATATATCAGTTTGTTTTGGAGCTATTCTGAAATATGAACAAATTGTTTATTATACAGTGGTGGCAAAAAAAATACTCTTAGCCCTCATATGCATTTCATCGATCATATCTTGAATATTATTGCACTATTGGTTAAAAATTGTATACACGCTTTTAGTTCTACTCACGTACACTCAACAACAACAAAAATATTTACCTTTAAATCAAAAAATAACAGAAAACACTATCCATGTTCAAAGGGTACCAAAACAGGTTGGCAAAAAAATATACTTTTCTTCATTTTATTTCAAAATTTGTTCTAAGGACAGCTTTTTCACTTAAAACAAGTTACGAAACTGTAAATGCTTATTAATAATTAATATTAGAGCCTCGGTTCTGGATTACAGAGGCGTACCTAAGGGGTTTCGAGTCGACAAGCGTTCACACTAGTGAATCCAATTTCCGGCTTTCTAGCCTCTCGGGATTTTCGGGATTTGAAAGTTCAATCCCGGAATCCCGGGATTGTCCCGAATTTTTTTTATTGCTAAAAATGGCACCCCCATATCTATGTAATAAAGTAGACTAAGTTATAGTAATTCATGAAAGTACTCGTATGTATGTAAGGCAGTCATTTTTATAACGAACGAAAAGTAACATTAAATTTGTAACTCAAAGTTACTATTCAGGAACTTGAATCATAAGTTGTTTGTTCTACTGGTAAACATAGCCAAATATCCTTACATATTTGATTAATATCGACTTACAAAAAAAAATTTACATTAAATTTGTAAATAAAATATATGTATTAAGGAATTTGGTACAATTTTTTTGTAACACTGGTACAAATAGCATATTTTATACATTAATAACGACTTATGTATATAAATGACTAAAAATTCGTAATCGATAGTGGCGAAAACTACGTACATAGTTATGTTTTTTTTTAATTAAATTTTTTCCATTTGGTCTCCGACAAATCAGGTATGCATAGTAATAATAAAAACATCATTGCAGATAAAAATAATAATAATTTGACTTAGAGAAAAATTACTTTTTCTGAAGTCTGAAGTGTGGTCTAAAAGAAATTGTTGCATCAATAGTGTCATCTCTTAACCTGGCCTCTGCCTCAACACTGTTGACAAAAAGTCAAATGCTCTCTGAAGAATAGCCTTTGTTGCCCCCATTACAAAAAATATCAATTTCTTTCCCCAAGCCTTTTTATACCCAGCTGTACTTGTACACAGGGTATTATAACTTTGTTAGGATAACGGTTGGTTGTACAGGTATAAAGGAATCGAGATAGATATAGACTTCCATATATCAATATGATCAGGATCGAAAAAAAATTTGATTGAGCCATGTCCGTCCGTCTGTCCGTCCGTCCGTCTGTCCCTTAACACGATAACTTGAGCAAATAATGAGATATCTTCACCAAATTTGGCATGCGTACTTATTTGGGTTCAGAATAGATTGCTATTGAAAATGGGTAAAATCGGACCATAACCACGCCCCTTTTTCGATATCGAAAATTTCGAAAAACGTATAAAATGGGTTAATTCAATATTAGTAGCAGCTACAATGATAAAATTTGCAATATGTATTGATTTAGATGTTCTAAGGCCGATTTTATAAAAAATTTTGAAAAGGGGGCGTGGTACCGCCCACGTATATTTGAAGAAATTTTAAAATTTTGACTCTTAATAACTTCAGAACAGTTTATGCTAGTATAACGAAATTTCGTAGAGGACATACTATTGTTGTGGTAAATTCAGCTATAGAAAATAAACGAAATCGCTTCGCGACCACGCCTACTTTTTCATAAAAGTTATATTGAAAGGAGGTGGAAATATTGAAAAGTCCATATCTAATTAACTGATTTCGCTATAATAATATAACTTGGTACATACATCAACTTTCATATTCTTTACATAATTTTTTCAAAATTTTGGAAAGTGGGCGTGGCACCGCCCACTTATGAGTCAAGCAATTTTTAAATTCGACTGCTAACAACTTCAGAACGGTGTGAGATAGATTTACGAAACTAGGTACCAGGCATGTTATGTTTATGTAGAGTACTACCACAGAAAATAAGAAAAATCGGTGAACGATCACGCCCACTTTATGTGCACAGCTGGGTATGTAATGTTCGGTTTCACCCGAACTTAGACTTCCTTACTTGTTTTAATTAATTTTCTTTTCTATTGTGGGACATTTGGGAGCTACTATTCAAAACTTGATGCAAGTTTTCTTTAAGACTAACGGGCTTGTCGACTTCAACCACTTCGTCGATGATATTAGTATCGTTTTCGTTATGAAGCATGTTTTCTGTATTACGAAGGATGCTCTCGAGCTCCTTCCCAATGACTGATAAGCTAATTTCTTTAGAAAATGCATACTTTAAATCATATATATTACTCGGATTATTTAAAAAGTCGTAAAAAGGCGGTGTTGCAAATGTTGTACTAGTAGTTATTTTTCTCTGAAAGGGGGATGGTTTCGGTAGAAGTTTAGAATCATTCAGAATCATGTTCTACATAAAGTACATATATACAAGATAACTTGAATCTATTTAAAAATTTATTTTCGGTGAACCCGGGATTTAGGTCTAGTAATCCCGGGATCCCGGGATTGGAATCCCTAGTTCACACTGTTTTTTCCGAATTGATTGCCAAATCGTTAGTAGTTTTCGCCATAGATCTACTTAATTTCACAATTCCCCCTAAATTCTGAATAGAATTGAGATCTGAGTCCTACAAGTGCCATTCCAGTATGCGAATACTCTCATTATCGGTATTTGTTCGGAAGCGTAGCACACCATGATATTTTGTAAAATATCATGATACCATCGGCACGGTAAAATGGCTTAACGCCATAGTATTAGAAATAATATTGTAGCAATATACTTCCGATGCCGTTTTTCACCGTTTTTTCTCTTCGGAGAGCTATTCTCGAGCTAACGATGTAACCGAGCAATGGAAGCATATATCTCACTCATTACTCACCGCCGCTGAGGCCACTATAGGGTTTCAGCGAGCCCGCAAGAACAACTGGTACGATGAGGAATGCAGCACTGCCTCGGACAAAAAGGGTGCTGCAAACAGGGAGACGTTGCGAACGGGCGCAACCCGCAGTGTATGGCAACGCTATCGTGAGGCAAAGAAGGAAGAGAGACGCCCTTTCAGAAAAAAGAAACGTGAGGCCGAAAGGCGTGAGTGTGAGGACCTTGAGATGCTGGCTGACAGGAATGATTCCCGAAAATTTTATGAAAAGATCCGGCGGATGACGGAAGGTTTTAAGACCGGGGCAAGTTCCTGTAAGGACAGTAATGACGACCTGCTCACTGCTAAATTGCGAGGGAGGCGTCGAAAACGATACCCCAATCCCTGACGATGGAAAAGTCGTCCCACCACCTGACTATGATGAAGTGAGGATAGCTTTATTCCGGCTCAAAAACAACCAAGCGGCTGGAAAAGACGGACTACCCGCCGAGCTGTTCAAACACGGAGGCGAAGAGCTGCTAAAAGCATGCATCAGCTCTTATGCGGAATATGGTCTCCGGATTGGAATTTAAGTGTGCTCTGCCCAATCGACAAGAAAGGCGATCCCGCTAACCGTACCAACTACCGCGGAATCAGTCTTCTTAATATCGCATATAAGGTCCTTTCTAGCTTATTGTGTGAAAGACTGAAGCCCATCGTTGATAAACTGATTGGACCTTATCCGTATGGCTTTAGACCTGGCAAGTCTACCATCGACCAGATTTTCACGATACGTCAAATGATAATAACCATAATAAAAGAATCGACACACACCATCTCTTTGTCGATTTTAAAGCCGATTTTGACAGCGCAAAAAGGAGTTGCCTGTGCAATTGCTGGCGTATGCCGATTATATTGATACTAGTATATCCCGTGGTCGAAATTCGACCAATTTAAAATAGTTGAACTTATTCAAACATCTGATCAACTTTTTGTCAATAGCTGCCTTTAGGACCCGTGGCCGAACCTCGACCAACTTAAATGTATACATTAAAAACTCATCTATAGGCAAAATGAGGCCATCAAAGAATTTAAAAAATAGCGGCTGTTATTATATAATAAAAATATTAAATTACAGCAGCCCTTTCCAAAATTATTTATGGCAAATGCCATGCAAATATTCGGTTTTCGAGATTTTATGTTGCACTTGAATAATCGGATGATGAGATTGTGCTTAACAAATAGCCACTAATTTATGCATACCTGAATTTGAATTAATAAGGGATCTTCTAAAAATATATAGTTTTCATTTTCAATAAATTCAATATGAATCTAGAGAAAATAAGAGGATGTTCTCATTAATTTACTTTAAACAGGTTTTTTCATAAAAACAAATAGCCACTAATTTATGCATACCTGAATTTGAATTAATAAGGGATCTTCTAAAAATATATAGTTTTCCTTTTCAATAAATTCAATATGAATCTAGAGAAAATAAGAGGATGTTCTCATTAATTTACTTTAAACAGGTTTTCTCATAAAAAAAAGCAGATTTCTTCTAACTTTTGACAAAAGTACATAAAAAAATCATAAATAAGAAGCTAACTCCTTGTTTTTAGCCGATTTCCTTTTCAATAAATTTGAGAAGAAATTCAAGCTAAAATTTAGAAGATTTCCTAGCACAAATTTCTTCAAATTTGTCCCCACTCGCTCTCCCCGGCCAAAAAGCTTTTTTAGACGTCGATCTCTTTGATTATAGGTGAACTTGTGTAGGCTTTTGCAAAAACAGATAAAGGTTTTCTAGCTTTTTCCTTTATCCATAACTTAGCAATATTTAGAAGACATTTTAATTTGATTTTTGATTTGATTTAAAAAAAAATGTAGGTATGTATATTGATTAAAAAAAAAAATGTATTCAAAGTGGTAAATCAGCCAAAATCTATCCTTTTGCAAAAACTGTTAAAGGGTTTTCTATTTTTTTTCCTTAACCATAACTTAAAAGTATTTAAAAATACATTTCATATCGATTTTTGATTTGATTTTTGAAAAAAATGTGGGTATGTTGATTTAAAAAAAAAGTTATTCAAAATTGGTTAACCCGGGCAAAATCTAGCCTTATGCAAAAACAGTTTGAGGGTTTTTAAGGTTTTGCCTCAACCATAAAATAGAAATATTTAAAAAGACATTTTATATCGATTTTTGATTTGATTTTTGAAAAAAACAGTACGTATATTGATTTAAAAAAAATATTCAAAAGTGGTGAAACCGGGCAAAATGTAGGCTTTGAGGATTTTCTAGCTTTTTTCCTTAGCCGTAACTTAGAAATATTTAAAAAGACATTTCATATCGATTTTTGATTTGATTTAAAAAACAATGTGGGTATGTTGATTTAAAAAAAAAAGTTATTCAAAAGTGGTTAAACCTCGCAAAATTTAGCCTTATGCAAAAACAGTTTGAGGGTTTTCTAGCTTTTTTCCTTAACCTTAACTTGAAAATATTTAAAAAGACATTTTATATTGATTTTTGATTTGATTTTTGAAAAAAAAAAAAAAATTTAGGTATATTGAAACCGTATATTGAAAAGTGGTTAAACCTCGCAAAATTTAGCCTTATGCAAAAACAGTTTGAGGGTTTTCTAGGTTTTTTCATTAACCATAACTTACAAATATTTAAAAAGACATTTTATATTGATTTTTTTTTTTTATTCAAAAGTGGTCAAATTTTGTCTAGACTTGTTGGGTGTCCGGGTTGTAAATCTGGATGAATAGAAATGAGTTGTTGTCTTTAGTAATATTTTAGTTGACCTCTAACCACTTCGTTTAGTACAAAATTTAAGGTCCTGTGATATATATTTCAAAATTTATAGAAATAATCTACCGAAGTCCGATAAACAGAACAATATCCCCCTTATTCATAAAAAATATAAAAGGTTTATTAAGCTCTTATTATTCAAAATTTGTATGAAAATGTCATTTTAAAAGGCTTTATAAACCAATTTTATTTTTTATGAATATGAGGGTATGTTTAAAAAAAATTTAATTTTCAGAAAAACTGACCAAAAAACCCTAATTGTATAAGCGGTTATCTCATTTCTATAATGGGTGGTATGTATGTATATTTATGAAAATATTCGCTGTAAGTTTTTTTCCGAAAAAAGTATCACAAATATAAAAATATGTCTTATGATATTTTAATGAGCTTATAAAAAATCAAGATTAGAAATACTCATATACCTAAAGATGTTTTGAAAAAGAAAAAAATATTTTCAATGAAAAAAAAAATTGTAGCCCGGAGCTGTTCTCGAACCTACAACAGTTCGCTCGCTATCCGATGCGCTAACCACTGCTCTACTGCTTTATCTACGAATTTATTGTCAAATCACCAATTCAATGAGCGAGAGAATGAAAATAGTTTCTCTAATAAAAGGAGGAGCTTGTTGAGTGAAAGATTGAAAGGTTCATTTTGCAGAAAATGATTTCTTTTTATAGAAATTTATTATACAGGCGTGTTTTTAAATCTTTTTAGAGGGGGTAAATTACAAATTCTGGTTAGGTCAAAAAAAGTTTGAGGATTTTCTAGCTTTTTTCTTTAACCATAACTTAGCAATATTTAAGACAATTTATATGGATTTTTTTATTTGATTTAAAGAAAAAATATATATTAATTTTTCTATTCAATTTGGTCTAGTCTTGTTTGGGGCTCGGGTTGCAAATCTGCCCTTTTAAATGTTAATACATATGTACATATGAATAGAAATCAGTTGTTGCCTTCCGTAAAATTTAAGACGACCGCTAACCACTTGATTTAGTTCAAAATTTAAGTACATATTAAATATGTTGTCGATTTTTATATTTTAAATAGGGAGTCTATCAGCAACTTTGTCTCAAACGGTAGAAATCACTAAAATTTATAGAACTAATCTACCGAAGTCCGATAAATAGACTACTGTGTTTGAAAAAATTTCACAACTTCGATCTTATATCATCAAAAATTAGACAAAAAACCCCAAATTGAATAAGCGGTTATCGCATTTCTATAATGGGTGGTATGTATGCATATGCTTTCCGTCAACTAAAAATATTCAGCAATTTTTTTTCTCGAAAATAGAGATCACAAACATAAAAATTTTAAAAAAGTCAATATAAGAAATATTTTAAACAACAAAAACAATTTTCAATGACAAAAAATAAAAATGTGGCCGATAGCTGTACTTGAACCATTAACCGCTCGACCACTACCCCCGACGCTTTATGTACAAATTGATTGTCAGATAACCAATTCAAGTGGCATGAGAAAGTTTCATTCGCTTATTACAGATAAATGAAGCAGGATTGGTTATATATTAGATAATTGTGCACTGCCTTATAGGTATGCCAACAAATCCATATGCATTTCATAAATATTTATGCAAATTTAGTATGGGTTTAAGCTTAGCAAATATTTATATGTAAAATTTGTTAGCCTATTAATGAAGGGTGGATACCTTGCCGCGGTACGAGGGCTTAAGTCGATAGCCACAGGGCTACGCTGCCCTTGTGATCATAGCTCCGTACGGCACTTCATCACGATAGCAGCCTAGCCTCTCTGGCGCGACGACAAAGATCTTCCCCCTCCCAATCCAGGGTGTTATGCGACCACGTGCCCATTGGACGTTTGCAGCCGGGAGGCAAATCGTGGCTGTATTTGAACGGAGCCTCTCTGATACCGGGTCGCCTCAGAGAGTAAGCATGGCCTTACCGCGGTACGGGGCTCTGCCGCGGCGGACGACACATTTTCCCCTACTCTTCCCTTGACCCTAAGCTGGCCTTGTCCGGCGATGGGTCGTACGAACATGATGAACTCAAATAACGCAAATAAAAACGAAAAACCCAAAAAGCAAACAACGCCAAATTTCACTCCTCAGCAAAGGAGATCTATGGAGGAGCAGGCGAGAAAGCAACAACAACGCCGGAGGACAACCTCCGTTCCACAATCAAGGGGGGGATCGACAGCGATGGCAACTACGAGTCGGTCAACCAACCCTCTATCGAGTAAGATTGACTTGATGGGAGCTAGCACCAGTGCGGTTGCCAACGCAGCTAAGCGGACAACGGCGGATGCTAAACTCCCATCAACCTCTGATATGAAAACCAGTATCTTTACGTCTGTGACAGCGGTCTCACGACCTGGCCTCGGAGTTTCGAAGGGGAAGGAAGCTGCAACTGAGATTTCGGCAAGGGGAGCGACCGCGATGGCAACTACGGGTCCGCACTCCCGGGAGACATCTCCCCGCCGCTTCACATACCACGAGAAAAGATTGGCTGCAAAGATCCTGAAGAGGTATGAAGGGGTACCGCAGGAGTCGCTGTCGCCGAATTCCAGTAAATCGGTAGAGCTAGCGAAAGCTGTGATACCGGATTTCCAAAAATCTTACATGCCAAAGAGGTTAAAAGTTAACCCTTTCAAGCGCCAGAGATCGGACCTGGAGTTAAATCCCCCTCCCAAGCGGCATCAGAATACCTCTGGAGCGGGCAAACTAAGCTTTGCTGAGGTAACCAAGGACAGGATCCTTATAGGCGTCCTTGACCGAGGCAATGACCGTCTGGCCATCCCCAAGGACCGGTGGCGTTACGTGCGAAATGAACTCGGCAACATTCTTCTCAACGTTGCTCCGGAGTTTCCGGGTAGTTCGGCGCGAGTAACGGATGCGGGCTGGCACCAGGGTCAGATCAAATTACTCGCATGCGAGGATGCAAAAACCGTAGCACTGTATAAGGCAGCAGCTTCTAAACTGGGTGAAGTCTACAAGAGCGCAAAGATAGAGGTCGTCGACTGGAAGGACATTCCAGCTCGTCCAAGGGCAAGGGCGTGGATTCCGGCCATCCCTGACGAACCCGACAGAATTCTCGGGATGCTGCGGCTAATGAATCCGTCCCTCCCAACGCATGACTGGAGTGTTAATCTGGTCGGGGATGCGGTGGGGCCCGACAGACGGGTGATGTTCACCATGAATAAAGAGTCAATCGAGCCCCTCAAAAGGTGCAATGGCCTAGTACACTACAGCGTAGGCCAGATCGTTATCCACGTATATCGTGGTGATGCTCAGCGCGCTACCTTCTCGGCTGCTCCGGGGGAACCGGAAAACGAATTACCAGAAGAGGAAGCGGAGGATTGCGATGCGGAAAGCATGTTATCCGCCACGTCCCTTGCCGATAGTGCTGTGAACAACTCGGAGATGGAGGACAGCCTACAGGACGAGGAAGTCCTCGACGTCACGGTGGTAGCAGCCAACGCTGAGCGATTAACATCTAGTTAATCGGAACAACTCGTCGTTGATAGGCAACCTTCGGGATGGGGCAAACCTCGACGACATGGGGACGGCAGGGAAGTCTGTGCGCTCTCATGTTGGTGGTGCTTCAGATTAATCTGCACAAATCTAAAGTGGCTTCGGCTGCTTTAAGTAGTCGTCTTTCTAAAGGCGACGTGGATGTGGTCCTCATCCAAGAACCCTGGGTCAATAGCTCGAGAATCTGCGGATTGCGGACTAAGGGCTTCAAGCTCATTCGAGCCATCGAGGAGAGCAAAGTCCGAACGTGTATTTTGGTCAAGTCTGAGTTGAACTCCTTTCTCCTACCTAACTACACCAATGGTGGTATTACCGCTATCAGTCTAACGGTCGACAGCACCCGCCTGACGGTTGCGTCGGTCTATATGCCCTACGACGCCGAAGAACCCCCACCACAAACGGAGGTGAAAGACCTGGTGTCAAATTTCTGCACGGGTAATCTTATTATTGGAGCGGACGCTAATGCTCACCATGTCCAATGGGGGAGTTCCGATATCAATGCCAGGGGCGAGTCTCTGTTTGATTTCCTCTTAACAACCAACCTGGTAATTTGCAACGTGGGTAATGAGCCTACTTTTATCACTAAGACCCGTAGGGAGGTCATAGACCTCACTATCTGTAGTGAAGGCGCTTATGGGTAGGTCAGCAAATGGCGGGTTCTGGAAGAACATTCATTCTCCGACCACCGTTACATAGAAATGGTTTTAGACTTTATCGCGCAATCCACGTAACACAAATTGGCAGTTACACAATGAAATATTAGACAGAGACCTCCCAGTACTGCCCTCACAAGCCCCCTCATCAGTAGAGGAGCTGGAGGATCTTGCTACTACATTTACATCGGCGCTCGCAAATGCTCTAGGACAGGCTTGTCCAGTGCCAAAACCACGGGGTAAACACAGGCCACATTGGTGGTCCTACGATTTGGACTCGTTCCGCAAATCATGCCGGAAACAATTTAACAAGGCCAAGAGCCTCGGCTCTGAGCCTCATTGGCACGAATATAAAGCTAAACTTAGGGCCTACAAAAAAGCTCTGAGACAGGCGAAGATAACTTCGTGGAGAAATTTCTGCACTGGCGTCGAAAAGGTCGACGACACAGCGAGACTTAGACGAGTCCTCTCGAAAAGTCAAACAGCCATCAGCTATTTGCGAAAAACTGACGGATCCTGGACCAGCACGGAAGAGGAAACCCTTGAGCTGCTCTTGAATACACATTTTCCGGGGAATCTGCATGACGCACCACTAGTACCTGCAACAAACCTGGCAGTAAAAATACCCATCACAAGGTGGGCAGTTAAGAGCTTTGAACCGTATAAGGCTGCCGGGCCGGATGGGATTATCCCCGCGCAACTTATAAACACGTTGGACACATCAGCTAAATGGCTGGTATTTCTCTTCACAGCCTGCCTGGCTCTCAACCACATTCCGGGCTCCTGGAGAAGCGCCACGGTAGTGTTTATCCCTAAGGCTGGGAAGGCATCCCACTACGAGCCAAAAGACTACAGACCGATCAGTCTCTCGTCCTTTGTACTCAAAACCTTTGAGAGGATAATAAGCGACTACCTCTCAACGACTATTGATAGCAACCTTATTTCTAGCTATCAGCATGCATACACCAAGGGTAAATCAACAGAAACCGCTCTGCACAGCCTAGTATCGGTCATTGAGAAATCGCTGTGTGAAAAGGACTACTGTCTCGTGGCCTTCCTAGACATTGAGGGGGCTTTCAATAATATAAGCCCGGAGGCTATCAACTCCGCTCTAACTAATCTGGGCGTAGATAGACCTCTAACTGGTTTAATTGACCAACTTTTAAGGGGAAGGAAAATAGCTTCTTCACTTGGTACGGTTGAGTTATCACGCTATGTCACAAGGGGAACACCCCAGGGTGGTGTTCTTTCCCCGCTTTTATGGAACCTCACAGTCAACTCGTTGCTACGTGACACAAGTTGGGGGGGCGGGAAGATAGTGGCATACGCAGACGATTTAGCTATTGCATTCAGAGGCAAGTTCCCACAAACTCTGTGTGACCTGATGCAAGTAGCACTGCGAGAAGTTTCGACGTGGTCCTCTCGCTGCGGACTTAGTATCAACCCGGGGAAAGTGGAACTTGTCCTCTTCACCAACCGATACAAAATACCGCCACTAAGCCTACCAGAACTAGATGACACGCGCCTGGGCTTGTCGGATAAGGCCAAGTATCTAGGCATAGTTCTGGACAGGAAACTGATTTGGAAGGAGAATGTTCTTCAGCGCCAGAAGAAAGCTTGCATCGCTCTTTACACATGCAAAAGAGCCATTGGCAAAAAATGGACCTTGAGCTCTCCTTCAGACTACCTGATCATTGTAGCGTCTTCCAGGCGGAAGTCTCGGCAATCCTAGACGCCGCGGCCTGGTTAAGCAAACGTGTTATCGGAGAAGATATCGCTATTTTCAGCGATAGCCAAGCGGCCATCAAATCCCTTGGCTCATACACGTTCAACTCTGAACTGACGCTCAGCTGTCGTCGATCTCTTCGGGAGATGGCCCAACAGAACCGCGTAAACCTCATATGGGTCCCGGGACATAGGGACATTGAGGGAAACTGTAAGGCAGACGAGCTTGCCAGGCAGGGCACGACCAAGCAGGTTCTTCAGGATAAAGAGCGCTTAGGTATGCCGTTTGCCACATGCAAACTAATGCTGAAGGAGCACACACTCCGTCAAGCCAACGAAAGATGGCTGCAATCCCCAGTGTGTCGGATATCGAAACAAACCTGGCCAAACTGGGATCTTAAAAGGTCTAGACGCATTTATGCCCTAACTAGGAGGGAAATCTGCATATTGATAGGGGTATTAACCGGTCACTGCCTCATTGGTAGGCATGCAGAAAGGCTAAGTGTGCCCTACCGACGATGCTGCAGGAGTTGCAAAGATGATGAGGAGGAGGAAACAGTGGAACACCTCATCTGCAACTGTCCGGCTTTAAGCGGCGCGAGAACGCGCTTTTTGGGAGTTCCGTTCCTGGATAGCCTAAGCCAGATCGCGGAACTGGACATAAAGGACTTGATGGCCTTCATAAAGTCATCTAAGTGGTTCGAGGAGGAGTAACGGTGTCGGTTTAGGAGTGTCAGCCCCGGGATTCTGCTATGTGGAAAATCCCAACAACTCAGGGATTTTCCATTTGGCTGGGTCCCGGGACTGACTTTCCTTGTGTTGGTGGTATCACAACGGGCCTTTCAAAACTGGCCTAAGTGTGCCTCTGCGGCAGCCACTTGAACCTAACCTAATATAATAGATAATGGACCGAAGTACTCAATGAGCGAAGTAGTGAAAATAATTTCTCTAATAATAGGAGGAGCTTATTGAGTGAAAGAATGAAATTCATTTTGTAGAAATATGAGTTCTATTTATAGAAATTTATTATTTAGTGTTGGTAAATTACAAATGCTGGTTAGGGCAAATCTAGGCTTTTGCAAAAACAGTTAAAGGTTTTTCTACCTTTTTTCTTTATCCATAACTTAGCAATATTTAGAAGACATTTTAATTTGATTTTTAATTTGATTAAAAAAAAAATGTAGGTATATTGATTAAAAAAAAAAAAAATGTATTCAAAGTGGTAAAATCAGCCAAAATCTAGCCTTTTGAAAAACTGTTAAAGGTGTTTCTATCTTTTTTCCTTAACCATAACTTAAAAATATTTAAAAATACATTTCTTATCGATTTTTGATTTGATTTTTGAAAAAAATGTGGGTATGTTGATTTAAAAAAAAGTTATTCAAAATTGGTTAAACCGGGCAAAATCTAGCCTTATGCAAAAACAGTTTGAGGGTTTTTAAGCTTTTTTCCTCAACCATAACTTAGAAATATTTAAAAAGACATTTTATATCGATTTTTGATTTGATTTTTGAAAAAAATAGTACGTATATTGATTTAAAAAAAAAAACAAAATATTAAAAAGTGGTGAAACCGGGCAAAATGTAGGCTTTGAGGATTTTCTAGCTTTTTTCCTTAGCCGTAACTTAAGTACATATTAAATATGTTGTCGATTTTTATATTTTAAATAGGGAGTCTATCAGCAACTTTGTCTCAAACGGTAGAAATCACTAAAATTTATAGAACTAATCTACCGAAGTCCGATAAATAGACTACTGTGTTTGAAAAAATTTCACAACTTCGATCTTATATCATCAAAAATTAGACAAAAAAACCCAAATTGAATAAGCGGTTATCGCATTTCTATAATGGGTGGTATGTATGCATATGCTTTCCGTCAACTAAAAATATTCAGCAATAAAAAAAAAATGTGGCCGATAGCTGTACTTGAACCATTAACCGCTCGACCACTACCCCCGACGCTTCCCACTGGGCTATCGCTTTATGTACAAATTGGTTGTCAGATAACCAATTCAAGTGGCATGAGAAAGTTTCATTCGCTTATTACAGATAAATGAAGCAGGATTGGTTATATATTAGATAATTAGAGGCATGCCAACAAATCCATATGCATTTCATAAATATTTATGCATATTTAGTATGGGTTTCAGCTTGGCAAATATTTATACGTAAAATTTGTTAGCCTATTAATATAATAGATAATGGACCCAAGTACTCAACGAGCGAGGGAGTGAAAATAATTTGTAATAATTTTGTTAGCAAAAACTGTTAAAGGTTTTTCTATCTTTTTTCTTAACCATAACTTAAAAATATTTAAAAAGACAGTCGAGTTTTGATTTGATTTTTTAAAAAAATCGGCTAAGGAAAAAAGCTAGAAAATCCTCAACCGCTACATTTTGCACGGTTTCACCACTGAATAATATTTAAAAAGACATTTCATATCGATTTTTGACTTGATTTAAAAAAAAGGTGGGTATGTTGATTTAACAAAAAAAGTTATTCAAAAGTGGCTAAACCTCGCAAAATCTAGCCTTGTGCAAAAACAGTTTGAGGGTTTTCTAGCTTTTTTCCTTAACCCTAACTTGAAAATATTTAAAAAGACATTTTATATTGATTTTTGATTTGATTTTTGAAAAAAAAAATGTAGGTATATTGAAACCGGGCAAAACAGTTTGAGGGTTTTCTAGCTTTTCTCATTAACCATAACTTAGAAATATTTAAAAAGACATTTATATTGATTTTTTATTCAAATTTTGTCTAGACTTGTTTGGTGTTCGGGTTGTAAATCTGGATGAATAGAAATGAGTTGTTGTCTTTAGTAATATTTTAGTTGACCCCTAACCACTTCGTTTAGTACAAAATTTAAGGACCTGTGAAAAATTATGGATTTTTATATTTCAAAATTTATAGAAATAATCTACCGAAGTCCGATAAACAGAACAATATCCCCCTTTTTCATAAAAAATATAAAAGGTTTATTAAGCTCTTATTATTCAAAATTTGTATGGGCAATGAGCGAGAGAATGAAAATAGTTTCTCTAATAAAAGGAGGAGCTTGTTGAGTGAAAGATTGAAAGGTTCATTTTGCAGAAAATGAGTTCTTTTTATAGAAATTTATTATACAGGCGTGTTTTTAAATCTTTTTAGAGGGCGTAAATTACAAATTCTGGTTAGGTCAAAAAAAGTTTGGGGATTTTCTAGCTTTTTTCTTTAACCATAACTTAGCAATATTTAAGACAATTTATATGGATTTTTTATTTGATTTAAAGAAAAAATATTTATTAATTTTTCTATTCAATTTGGTCTAGTCTTGTTTGGGGCTCGGGTTGCAAATCAAATTTTAAAAGTTAATACATATGTACATATGAATAGAAATCAGTTGTTGCCTTCAGTAAAATTTAAGACGACCGCTAACCACTTGATTTAGTTCAAAATTTAAGTACATATTAAATATGTTGTCGATTTTTATATTTTAAATAGGGAGTCTATCAGCAACTTTGTCTCAAACGGTAGGTTAGGTTAGGTTCAAGTGGCTGCCGCAGAGGCACACATAGGCCAGTTTTGAAAGGCCCGTTGTGATACCACCAACACAAGGAAAGTCAGTCCCGGGACCCAGCCATATGGAAAATCCCTGAGTTGTTGGGATTTTCCACATAGCAGGATCCCGGGACTGACACTCCTAAACCGACACCGTTACTCCTCCTCGCACCACTTAGATGACTTTATGAAGCCCATCAAGTCCTTTATGTCCAGTTCCGCGATCTGGCTTAGGCTATCCAGGAACGGAACTCCCAAAAAACGCGTTCTCGCGCCGCTTAAAGCCGGACAGTTGCAGATGAGGTGCTCCACTGTTTCCTCCTCCTCATCATCTTTGCAACTCCTGCAGCATCGTCGGTAGAGCACACCTAGCCTTTCTGCATGCCTACCAATGAGGCAGTGACCGGTTAATACCCCTATCAATATGCAGATTTCCCTCCTAGTTAGGGCATAAATGCGTCTAGACCTTTTAAGATCCCATTTTGGCCAGGTTTGTTTCGATATGCGACACCCTGGGGATTGCAGCCATCTTTCGTTGGCTTGACGGAGTGTGTGCTCCTTCAGCATTAGTTTGCATGTGGCAAACGGCATACCTAAGCGCTCTTTATCCTGAAGAACCTGCTTGGTCGTGCCCTGCCTGGCAAGCTCGTCTGCCTTACAGTTTCCCTCAATGTCCCTATGTCCCGGGACCCATATGAGGTTTACGCGGTTCTGTTGGGCCATCTCCTGAAGAGATCGACGACAGCTGAGCGTTAGTTCAGAGTTGAACGTGTATGAGCCAAGGGATTTGATGGCCGCTTGGCTATCGCTGAAAATAGCGATATCTTCTCCGATAACACGTTTGCTTAACCAGGCCGCGGCGTCCAGGATTGCCGAGACTTCCGCCTGGAAGACGCTACAATGATCAGGTAGTCTGAAGGAGAGCTCAAGGTCCAAATCCCTTGAATAAACTCCTCCTCCAACTCTGCCGTCCAACTTCGAGCCGTCGGTGTATATGGAAGTGCCACCATTTGTTTCTGGACACCAATCCGTCCTCTCCCAGTCTTCTCTGCTGGGAATGTTTATTTTGAAACAGCTATCCCCGACTGTAGTAGTCGCACAACGATCTGTGCTTAGAGGGAGAAAGCTGTAAGATTCCAGAATACTAGAGTGTCCAATAGTACCCGCAGCCCAACTGGAGGTTTCTCTTAGGCGCAGAGCTGATGCCGCCGCTGACCGAAACCCTTCCAGATCAAGGGGCAAAATGCCCAGAATGACCTGGAGGGCTTCGTTGGGCGTTGTCCTTAGCGCACCGCTTATACAGATCATATTGGATCTATGGACTTTCCGCAACAGATTCAGGTATGTTGCCTTGCTCAGCGCAGGCCACCATACGACGACTCCATAAAGCATGATTGGGCGAATGATGGCCGTGTAGATCCAACTGCATACTGTAGGGCTGAGCCCCCATTTTTTGCCAATGGCTCTTTTGCATGTGTAAAGAGCGATGCAAGCTTTCTTCTGGCGCTGAAGAACATTCTCCTTCCAATTCAATTTCCTGTCAAGAACTATGCCTAGAAACTTGGCCTTATCCGACAAGCCCAGGCGCGTGCCATCTAGTTCTGGTAGGCTTAGTGGCGGTATTTTGTACCGGTTGGTGAAGAGGACAAGTTCCACCTTCCCTGGGTTGATACTAAGTCCGCAGCGAGAGGACCACGTCGAAACTTCTCGCAGTGCTCCTTGCATCAGGTCACACAGAGTTTGTGGGAACTTGCCTCTGAATGCAATAGCTAAATCGTCTGCGTATGCCACTATCTTCCCGCCCCCCCAGCTTGTGTCACGTAGCAACGAGTTGACTGTGAGGTTCCATAAAAGCGGGGAAAGAACACCACCCTGGGGTGTTCCCCTTGTGACATAACGTGATAACTCCACCGTACCAAGTGAAGAAGCTATTTTCCTTCCCCTTAAAAGTTGGTCAATTAAATCAGTTAGAGGTCTATCTACGCCCAGATTAGTTAGAGCGGAGTTGATAGCCTCCGGGCTTATATTGTTGAAAGCCCCCTCAATGTCTAGGAGGGCCACGAGACAGTAGTCCTTTTCACACAGCGATTTCTCAATGACAGACACTAGGCTGTGCAGAGCGGTTTCTGTTGATTTACCCTTGGTGTATGCATGCTGATAGCTAGAGATAAGGTTGCTATCAATAGTTGTTAAGAGGTAGTCGCTTAGTATCCTCTCAAAGGTTTTTAGGACAAAGGACGAGAGACTGATCGGTCTGTAGTCTTTTGGCTCGTAGTGGGATGCCTTCCCAGCCTTAGGGATAAACACTACCGTGGCGCTTCTCCAGGAGCCCGGAATGTGGTTGAGAGCCAGGCAGGCTGTGAAGAGAAATACCAGCCATTTAGCTGATGTCTCCAACGTGTTTATAAGTTGCGCGGGGATAATCCCGTCCGGCCCGGCAGCCTTATACGGTTCAAAGCTCTTAACTGCCCACCTTACTCTTTCCTCAGTGATGGGTATATTTACTGCCAGGTTTGTTGCAGGTGCTAGTGGTGCATCATGCAGATTCCCCGGAAAGTGTGTATTCAAGAGCTCAAGGGTTTCCTCTTCCGTGCTGGTCCAGGATCCGTCAGGTTTTCGCAGATAGCTGATGGTTGTTTGACTTTTCGAGAGGACTCGTCTAAGTCTCGCTGTGTCGTCGACCTTTTCGACGCCAGTGCAGAAATTTCTCCACGAGGTTCTCTTCGCCTGTCTCAGAGCTTTTTTGTAGGCCCTTAGTTTAGCTTTATATTCGTGCCAATGAGGCTCAGAGCCGAAGCTCTTGGCCTTGTTAAATTGTTTCCGGCATGATATTCGGAGCGAGTCCAAATCGTAGGACCACCAATGTGGCCTGTGTTTACCGCGTGGTTTTGGCACTGGACAAGCCTGTCCTAGAGCATTTGAGAGCGCCGATGTAAATGTAGTAACAAGATCGTCCAGCTCCTCTACTGATGAGGGGGCTTGTGAGGGTAGTACTGGTAGGTCTCTGTCTAATATTTCATTGTGTAACTGCCAATCAGTGTTACGTGGATTGCGCTTCATGATTGGTTGTTCTACAATAAAGTCTAAAACCATTTCTATGTAACGGTGGTCGGAGAAAGAATGTTCTTCCAGAACCCGCCATTTTCTGACCCACTCATAAGCGCCTTCACTACAGATAGTGAGGTCTATGACCTCCCTGCGGGTCTTAGTGATAAAAGTAGGCTCATTACCCACGTTGCAAATCACCAGGTTGGTTGTTAAGAGGTAATCAAACAGAGACTCGCCCCTGGCATTGATGTCGGAGCTCCCCCATTGGACATGGTGAGCATTAGCGTCCGCTCCAATAATAAGATTACCCGTGCAGAAATTTGACACCAGGTCTTTCACCTCCGTTTGTGGTGGGGGTTCTTCGGCGTCGTAGGGCATATAGACCGAAGCCACCGTCAGGCGGGTGCTGTCGACCGTTAGACTGATAGCGGTAATATCCCCATTGGTGTAATTAGGTAGGAGAAAGGAGTTCAACTCAGACTTGACCAGAATACACGTTCTGACTTTGCTCTCCTCGCTGGCTCGAATGAGCTTGAAGCCTCAAACGGTAGAAATCACTAAAATTTATAGAACTAATCTACCGAAGTCCGATAAATAGACTACTGTGTTTGAAAAAATTTCACAACTTCGATCTTATATCATCAAAAATTAGACAAAAAAACCCAAATTGAATAAGCGGTTATCGCATTTCTATAATGGGTGGTATGTATGCATATGCTTTCCGTCAACTAAAAATATTCAGCAATAAAAAAAAAATGTGGCCGATAGCTGTACTTGAACCATTAACCGTTCGACCACTACCCCCGACGCTTCCCACTGGGCTATCGCTTTATGTACAAATTGGTTGTCAGATAACCAATTCAAGTGGCATGAGAAAGTTTCATTCGCTTATTACAGATAAATGAAGCAGGATTGGTTATATATTAGATAATTGTGCACTGCCTTAGAGGTATGCCAACAAATCCATATGCATTTCATAAATATTTATGCATATTTAGTATGGGTTTCAGCTTGGCAAATATTTATACGTAAAATTTGTTAGCCTATTAATATAATAGATAATGGACCCAAGTACTCAACGAGCGAGGGAGTGAAAATAATTTGTAATAATTTTGTTAGCAAAAACTGTTAAAGGTTTTTCTATCTTTTTTCTTAACCATAACTTAAAAATATTTAAAAAGACAGTCGAGTTTTGATTTGATTTTTTAAAAAAATCGGCTAAGGAAAAAAGCTAGAAAATCCTCAACCGCTACATTTTGCCCGGTTTCACCACTGAATAATTTTTTTTTTTAATCAATATACCTACAATTTTTTTCAGAAATCAAATCAAAAATCAATATAAAATGTCTTTTTAAATATTTCTCAGTTATGGTTAAGGAAAAAAGCTAGAAAACCCTCAAACTGTTTTTGCATACCCAAACATACCCACATTTTTTTCAAAAATCAAATCAAAAATCGATATGAAATGTCTTTATACAGATTTCTAAGTTATGGCTAAGAAAAAAATTTCAAACTATTTTTGCAAAATGCTACATTTTGCCCGGTTTCAACACTTTTGAATATTTTTTTTTTTAATTCAAATCAAAAATCAATACAAAATGTCTTTTTAAATATTTCTAAGTTATGGTTGATGAAAAAAGCTAGAAAACCCTCAAACTGTTTTTGCAAAAGGCTACATTTTGCCCGGTTTCACCACTTTTGAATATCTTTTTTTTTAAATCAACATACCCACATTTTATTTAAGTTATTCAAAAGTGGTTAAACCTCGCAAAATCTAGCCTTGTGCAAAAACAGTTTGATGGTTTTCTAGCTTTTTTCGTTAACCATAACTTAGAAATATTTAAAAAGACATTTTATAATGATTTTTGAAAAAAAATTTAGGTATATTGATTGAAAAAAAAAAATATTCAAAAGTGGTGAAACCGGTCAAAATGTAGCCTTTTGCAAAAACAATTTGAGGGCTTTCTAGCTTTTTTCATTAACCATAACTTAGAAATATTTAAAAAGACATTTTGTCAAGGTCTGAAACCGATTAAAATAACGTTCGGGTTACGGTTTCGGTTTTGCAACGTGTTTCGGTTTCGGTTCCGGTTTCGTTCTTCAACATTTATTTCGGTTTCGGTTACGGTTTCGTTCCGGTTTCGGTTACCAAATAAAAACACAAACAAAATAAATTTTACTACTAAAATAGTCAAGTACCTATGTAGCTTCGGAATAGGTCTGAATTTTCATAACTTTTTTCTGCGGCCAATATAATAATAAATTTTATTAACGCTATGCATGGATGAAATTTCTGCAAAACAAATTCCTAGAATTAACTCAACTTTTTTATTAGAAAAATATTAAATGAAATGTATAAATCGCCAAAAACATTAATATGAGTGGTGCTTTCTGAGTCAAGCCTGAACATTTCGTTTTCGTATCTCGTAAATTTTTTTCGGTCGCTTCATTCAACTATAATCAAATTTCCTCTTTCAGAATTTTTATACTAAGGTTAAAACCCGTATTTTGTAACCTTGCTCGACAATCCTCCCTGAAAGTTTTCAGAGTACCTGTTTGTGCCCACTTAAAGAAGTGATACATTAAAAAAATTCAAAACCGTTTGGAACCGGTTCCGGCTTTTGAAACGGTTTCGGTTTCGTTCTTTTCCAGATCAAAATAACGGTTACGGTTTCGGTTTTGAAAAATTAATCGGTTTTAATCGGTTACGGTTACGGTTTCGGGTTCGGTTTCAGTCCTTGCATTTTATATTGCTTTTTTTTTTTATTCAAAAGTGGTCAAATTTTGTCTAGACTTGTTTGGTGTTCGGGTTGTAAATCTGAATGAATAGAAATGAGTTATTGTCTTTAGTAATATTTTAGACGACCTCTAACCACTTCGTTTAGTAGTAAATTTAAGGACCTGTAAAAAAATTGTCGATTTTTATATTCCAAAATTTACAGAAATAATCTACAGAAGTCCGATAAACAGAACACTATATTTAAAAAAAATTTTAATTTTTGGAAAACTTACCAAAAAACCCAAATTGTATAAGCGGTTATCTCATTTCTATAATGGGTGGTATGTATCTTATAACTTTAAACGAGCTACACCTGTATATTTGTATATCCGGGATATCTCGGGAACCGCTTGACCGATTTGGATACAATTTTGAATATAGATAGTATGATTGATTCTAAGACTATCCACTTGGGGGTTGCCACCTGGGGCGCTTTACAGGGTTGCCGCCTATCTCAACTTTTTTTAAGTAAGATATGCCAATATGGGTATCAAATGAAAGGTATTTTCAGCGACATGCCTACTAAAGTATTTTCAAGTAGGGTTGCCACCTTACCACAGTATATTTGTATATCCGGTACTATCTCGGGAACAGATTGACCGATTTGGATCAAATTTGGCATTTAGGCGACATGATTGATTATAAAACTATCCACTTAGGGGTTGTCACTTGGGGCGGTTTACAGGGTTGCCACCTATTTCAATTTTTTTAATTATGGAGCAAGATATTTCAATAAGGGTATCAAATTTAAGCTTTTTCGGCGACATACCAACTAAAGTATTTTCAAGTAGGGTTGCCACCTTAGCGAAGTATATTTGTATATCCGGTACTATCTCGGGAACACCTTGACCGATTTGGATGAAATTTGGCATTTAGACGGTATGACTGAATATAAAACTATCCACTCAGGGGTTGCCACTTGGGGTGGTTTACAGGGTTGCCACCTATTTCAATTCATAAAAAATTATGGAGCGAGATATGCCAATATGGGTATCAAATTAAAGGTATTTTGGCCGACATACCATCTAAAATATTTTCAAGTAGGGTTGCCACCCAGGGTCACCATTTTACCGTATTGTATTTTTTTGGGATCGTGTTGGGATTATTTTAGAATCTTTTAGTGGTTACTTTAGGATCATTTTGGGGCTATTTTGAGATCATCTTGGGTTCATTTTTGGTTTCAATTTTGGGGTAATTTTCGAGTCATTTTGGGACATATTTTGGGTAATTTTGAGGTAAATTTTGGATCATTTTGGAAAGATTTTAGGGTCTTTTTGGGTTTGTTTTAGGATTATTTTAGTATTATTTTGGGATTATTTTGGGGTCATTTTGCGATAATTTTTCGATAATTTTTTGGTCATTTCCGGATCATTTTGGGTACATTTAAGGGTCATTTTGGGTTCAATTTCGGATCATTTTGGGAACATTTAAGGGTCTTTTTGGGGTCGTTTTTGGTTTTTTTGGACTATTTTACGGCCATTTTGAGGTCATTTTGGGTAAGTAAAGTTAGCGCTAAATTGATAGCACCGAGCAAGCTCGGTCACCCAGGTACTGTATATTTATGACCTAAAATTATTATTTCATATGGCTGTCCGTTAACTAAAAATATTCGCAGTAATTTTTTATTTTTCGAAAAAACCCAGTGGGAAAAGGTAATATATAGCAATGCATAAAGTAATCTATAGCTCCTATAGACTATACATGAAAACATGCATGAATTTTTCTACAGCGATGTCATAGGAAAAGTAATGTGTCTCTCGCCCACAAACTGAAGCGACAAGTTTACATTACTTTTTATATTACTTTTTATAAATGAAAATATGCATTACCTTTCATGAATGAAAATATGCACTACAAGGGATACATTATATCTTGCATTGCCTTTCTTGGATGAAAAGATGCTTTACAAGGAACATATTAAATTTTGCATAACATTTTATAAATTTCCTTGTGGAGTAACAAGGACATTAAGACACAGTGAAGCTCTACAGCGGGGGAAGAGTTAAGGTCCTATTTTAAATGTTTGAATGACTAGCTCGTCATTTGCTAAGACCAAGATGAGTGCACACAAAAAAATAACATAAAAAAAAAACTAATCAAAACCAAACAGGCAACGGCATCAGGAGCAAACAGTCCAGTAGACTTCTGAAAAGCCTGGCAGCAGCAGAGAAAGCGATGAAGATTTAAAAAACGAAATGAAAGTTTAAAATTTTTTTACAAAGCCTGCTTCTGTGAGAAGCAAATTTTCAAACTACAAAATAGAGCGACACATTACTCCCTTCCTTGCCTTTGGTGTGATCTTTTCTTATAACAAAATTCATACATCTTTTCATGCATGGAAAAAGGTAATGCATTACCTACTTTCCCACTGGGAAGTATCACAAATTTAAAAATATGTCTTATGAAAATTTAATTAGCTTATAAAAAATCAAGATTAGAAATACTCATATACCTAAAGATGTTTTAAAAAAGAAAAAACTATTTTCAATGAAAAAAAAATTATAGCCCGGAGCTGTTCTCGAACCAACACCAGCTCGCTCGCTATCCGATGCGCTCTACTGCTTTATCTACAAATTCATTGTCAAATCACCAATTCAAGCTGTATGGGCAATGAGCGAGAGAATGAAAATAGTTTCTCTAATAATAGGAGGAGCTTGTTGAGTGAAAGATTGAAAGGTTCATTTTGCAGAAATATGAGTTCTATTTATAGAAATTTATTATACAGGCGTGTTTTTAAATCTTTTTAGAGGGGGTAAATTACAAATTCCGGTTAGTTCAAAAAAAGTTTCAGGATTTTCTAGCTTTTTTCTTCAGTAAAATTTAAGACGACCGCTAACCACTTGATTTAGTTTAAAATTTAAGTACATATTAAATATGTTGTCGATTTTTGTATTTTAAATAGGGAGTCTATCAGCAACTTTGTCTCAAACGGTAGAAATCACTAAAATTTATAGAAGTAATCTACCGAAGTCCGATAAATAGACTACTGTGTTTGAAAAAATATCGCAACTTCGATCTTATATCATCAAAAATTAGACAAAAAACCCAAATTGAATAAGCGTAATCGCATTTCTATAATGGGTGGTATGTATGCATATGTTTTCCGTCAACTAAAAATATTGGCAATTATTTATATGTAAAATTTGTTAGCCTATTAATATAATAGAATAGATAATGGACCGAAGTACTCAATGAGCGAGGGAATGAAAATAATTTCTCTCTCATAATAGGACGTGTTTAATGAGGGAGAGAATGAGATAAAAAGTGATTTCCTATGAAGTTCAGCCAACTTCGAAATATGAGTTTGACGCTATTACTCTAACTCTCAAAGAGCGAGAGAATCAAAATATTTCCATTGCTGGTATTTTACACACATATACAAATTTCTCAAAATAAGCTTGGTACTCCAACAACAGGAGCCATATTGAATTATTATTTTATTTTTTTGAAACATTTTTTTTGTATGGTGGTACGCAAGCCAACTTTGATTGCGACATATTTTTTTCAAATTAAAAGTTTGACCATGGTTGCCCTATTTCACATTTTAGGTAATAATGGTGTTATGAAAACATAAAACTTTGTAGAATTTCATTTTAAACAAATCTATTACATCGGAATTTTTCCTTGAATAAATTTTTTTAATATGGAATTCTACAATTAAGTGAAGCTTTATTGGGCTTTTTAATCTCTAATTAGATATATACATACATATTAGAGTTTTATGGAAAAATATAATTTTGATTACGTTTTCCCAAAAACTTGTATAGTTAAATTACATTTTATTATAAATATATGTAATTGAAAATTTAAGATTTTCAGGGTTTTATGGCACAACAATATAACATTTTTAGTGTTTCATTTGTTTATTAATACTTTGGAATATATGGCGACCATAGTTATCTCATTTCTATTATAGAATTCTACGAAAAAGATGTTTGATTTTTATTTTTTTAAAAAAGCAAAATTTCATATTATATAAAATTGACGGCAATGGCTGTATCTATTTCAATCTAACTTTTTTTTTTTCCTTGATGAATTTCAATACAGAAAGTTAAAGCATTGATTGCTTCTTTCCTAAAAATTTTATTTTTAAACTAAACTTACTAAAGCGTGCGAGATATGAGAAAAACAAATTGTCACTTTTTTTTAATACTTTGGTACATAACAACACATATTGGGGCAACTCTCATGCGGAAACAAATTGGCTATTCGCGCCGACGCCGTCTATTTGGAGTGTAACATTTCAATATACGTATATGAGTTCAACGCCGAATCTACTGTTTGAACTCAATGAGCGAGAGAATTGGAGTGTTTACTCATGGATGTATATGTGTATGCAAATAGATATGAGCAAGGCAAATTCAACAAGGTAGAATTGACAAATGAAATATTTTGTTTTTGTAGGAGTTTTTCCTTCAAAAAAATGTAAACAAGCGTATTAACCCATTGCCACCCAAGCACAGTTTTTGTGTCCCATACACTTGTTTTACTGAAAAATTAGATAGCATTTGCTCAGGCCAAAAAATTATCATTACCGCGAAATATGCCAGCCCAAACAGTAACAGAGTAACTTTGTCCACTTTGGAATCTAGTACCTCTTTTCGGACCGTTGCGTTATAAAAATGGCGAGTATTGAATATTTGTCGAATTCCGCCGATGTCACCACAAGGTTGTCGCCAGAGTGTCGCAGAAACTGGTGGATTGGTTTCCATTAGAGTTTTTTATACTGAGGTGATGTGTCCACGAAATGAAGTAATCTATTTATTAAAACTTGTTTGGAACCGGTTCTTAATTTTGGATAGTTCCGTTTTTTTTTATTAAAATAACGGTTACGATATTTAGTTTTCGGTTTCGAGAAAATTAATCGGCTTCGGTGTTGCTGCTGTAAGAGGGACGTGATGGACCAACCAGAGTTGTACGGTATTGAGTCTATGCTCTCACAGCTGCAAAACAACCTTATGGTACTATAACCATTGCCGATTTCATCAACCCTGTCACCGTAGTCTAAACGGATTTTAGTCGCCTCTTGCGACAGGCATTCCACCACGGGCATATTCTAAACCCCTAATCCACAGGGATAATGAATCGATTTTAATCGCTTACAGTTTCGTTTTCGGTCTAGAATCGAGTTGAAAAAAGATTAGACCATTCATATTAGCTAAACTGTGCTAGAGTCTAATCTGAACTCTAAACTCTATTTAAACGTGGAAGGAACTGAGCCAAGCGGTATTGTATTTACATATATGAAACAATTTGCTATTTCTTCACACTATTGAAAAAATTAAAAAATCTTAAACGAAACGGGTTAATACTTTTTTTCATTTGACGGGAAAACTCCTACAGAAAAGAGAGAACTGTCAAGTTCACTATTACTTTGTTTAATATACTTTGGATATGAGCAAAGTATATTAAACAAAGTAATAGTGAACTTGACAGTTCTCTCTTTTCTGTAGGAGTTTTCCCGTCAAATGAAAAAAAGTATTAACCCGTTCTGTTTAAGATTTTTAAATTTTTTCATAAGTGTGAAGAAATAGCAAATTGTGTCATATAAATACAATACCGCTTGCCTCAGTACCTTGCACGTTTAAGTAGAGTTTAGAGTTCAGATTAGACTCTAGCACATTTTAGCTAAGATAAATGGTCTACTCTTTTTTCAACCGGATCTTAGACCGAACGCGAAACTGTAAGCTATTAAAATCGATCATGGCCCCTGCGGGTTAGGGGATAGATAATGCCCGTAGTGGAATGCCTGTCGCAAGAGGCGACTAAAATCCATTTCAGCCACGGTCACGGGGTTGATGAAATCGGCAATGGGAATAGTAGCATAAGGTGGTTCGGCAGCTGTGAGAGCATAGACGCATAGTCCGTACAACTCTGTTTGGTCCGTCACGTGCCTCTTACAAGAGCAACACCGAAGCCGATTAATTTCTCGAAACCGAAAACTAAATCGTAATCGATATTTTAATAAAAAAAAAACGAAACCCTTTCAAAGTCCAGAACCGGTTCCAAACAAGTTTGTACTTGTTTTTTAAAATTGATTACTTAATTTCGCGGACACATATTTTCTTGATAAGACGGTACCCTGGTTTTGACTTCAGTATAAAAAAACTCGAATGGAAACCAATCCACCAGTTTGTGCGACACTCTGGCGACAACCTTCTTGTGGTGCCATCGGCGGAAATCGACAAATACTCGCCATTTTTATAACGCAAAGGTCCGAAAAGAGGCAGATTCCAAAGTGGCCAAAGTTAAGCTGATGACCCAATGTACGCTTGCCTTGCTTACCTTGCTTTCCTTTTAAAGCTTCTATGGCGCAATAGAAGCTACAAAAGTTGTCAAAATTACAGGATGAGACAAACAAGACAACAACAAGACAAACAACGAAGCGTGTAAAACGCTGTCAAATAGAGATTTGGGCTATTCGACGCTTTGAAGCGTTTCAAGCAAGCAAAGTAAGGCTGCCACTGGGCCAACTTTCATATATTTCAGTAGAGTTCAAAAGAATATTGACATTTCTCGAGGCAAAGCCAGCAAAGCAAGCGTGCATTGGGCCATCACCTTTAATCCGTTATTGTTTGGGCTACCATATTTCGTGGTATAGATCATTTTTTGGCGTGAGCATATGCTATCTAATTTTTCAGTAAAACAATTGTATGGGACACAAAAACTGTGCTTGGGTGGCAAAGGGTTAATACGCTTGTTTACATTTATTTGAAAGAAAAACTCCTACAAAAACAAAATATTTCAGTTGTCAATTCTACCTTGTTTAATTTGCCTTGGATATGAGTATGAAATTGGTTTGACGTTTATTTTGGAAATTTGGAAATATGAATTCGTGTAATATTAAAGAATATTAATGAGCGAGAGAACGAAAATAGTTACACATTCATTTTAGAGAAGTATGGGTTGTATTTTAAAAAAATGTATTATACATGGCGTGGTTTTAAATCTTTTTAGAGGGGGTAAATTACAAATTCTGGTTAGGTCAAAAAATGTTTGAGGATTTTCCAGCTTTTTTCTTTAACCATAACTTAGCAATATTTAAGACACTTTATATGGATTTTTTATTTGATTTAAAGAAAAAATATATATATTGATTTTTCTATTCAATTTGGTATACACTTGTTTGAGGCTCGGGATGCAAATCTGCCCTTTTAAAAGTGAATACATATGTACATATGATTAGAAATCAGTTGTTGCCTTCAGCTGTTAAGGCGACCGCTAACGACTTGGTTTAGTTCAAAATTTAAGTACATATTAAATATGTTGTCGATTTTTATATTTTAAATAGGGAGTCTATCTGCAACTTTGTCTCAAACGGTAGAAATCACTAAAATTTATAGAACTAATCTACCGAAGTCCGATAAATAGACTACTATGTTTGAAAAAATTTCGCAACTTCGATCTTATATCATCAAAAATTAGACCATTCAGACCTACATATATAAATGGTAATTCCTGGAAAAATTTACCAAAAAACCCAAATTATATAAGCGGTTACCGCATTTCTATAATGGGTGGTATGTATGCATATTTATGACCTAAAATTAATATTTCATATGGCTTTCCATCAACTAAAAATATTCGCAGCAATATTTTTTCTCGAAAGTAGAGATAACAAACATAAAAATTTTAAAAAAGTCAAGATAAGAAATATTTATATATTGAAAAAAAAAACAAAACAATTTTCAATGACAAAAAATAAAAAAAAATTTGCCCGATACCTGTAGCTGTACTCCAACCATCAACCGCTCGACCACTACCCCCCACCGCTTCCCACTGGGCTATCGCTTTATTTACAAATTCATTGTCAGATAACCAATTCAAGTGGCATGAGAAATTTTCATTCGCTTATTACAGATAAATGAAGCAGTATTGGTTATATATTAGATAATTGTGCACTGCCTTAAAGGTATACCAACAAATCCATATGCATTTCATAAAAATTTATGCATATTTAGTATGGGTTTTTGCCTGGCAAATCTTTGTATGTAAAATTTGTTAGCGTATTAATATAATAGATATGATCGATGAAATGCATATGAGGTCTAAGAGTCTATGCCACCACTGTATATTAAACAATTTGTTCATATTTCAGAATAGCTCCAAAACAAGCTGAGATATTTAAATTTATATATTTGATACCCGTATTGTACTAACACATTTTGGTGACCCCATTGGGCGATAACTCTGAAACCGGTCGAGTTATCGAAATAAGGGATATCTTAAATCTTAATTTGAACGTCTACTAATGCAATAGTGAAAGTTTCATTTGATTCCGTTCAGCAGTTTTCATTATATGTAGAGAAAAAAGAAAAAGGGGTCTTCGCCCCTATTGCCAGATGTGGGCCATGTATTGGAAATTCTCGCTATGTAGTTTTTATGTGCTTGACTAGGACTACAACTTAGGGTATGTCCCGTAAAAGTTATAGAAAAATGTAAAAAAATTTACTTTGCTGCGAGTAATTTCAAACCCCTCTTCTTTTTTGCAGATATTTTTCTTTCATGTCAAGCGTTAGTTTATTTTAAAATAACTAAGCCATCATCGATGAATATCTATCGATAAATACTAACGTTATAAGCGATCAACCAAATATATCTATTAAAGTGGCCCTTATTTGTAGGGAGACAATTTCATCATCAGGTTTTCGAAAGCTCAACCCCTAAACCTCTATTAATATAGCCGAAGATATGACACACAAATTTTGGTCGCGATTGGAATCGATTAAGGCAAGGGTCAAATTTCAGATTGCCTTATTTAGACTCAAAAAATTAAAACATTTTTTCGTTTTATATAATACTCAAACTCGATAGCACTATGGTCGGAGATATTACATACAAAATATGGTTCCGATTGGAAACACCTAAGGCGTATCACAGGGGGGTTAAAGTTCAGACTTTATGTTATGTTAATGGAATCTTACATATAAAAAGTAAAAAATTTGCTATAAGGACAAATCTCAAATAGTGTTACATTTTTGCCAAAAAAAAAAAAATTTGAAACATCGAAGCACAAGATTAACTTTTTTTCTGGTGCATTGGTAGATAAAGAGGAGCTTAAATTTATCAGCGTAATTCGTCTTACATAATACCTCAAAAAGATATAGTCAATAAATCAGAAAATATATATAAAATACAAGTCGCAGTGTTTAGGTTAGGTTAGGTTCAAGTGGCTGCCGCAGAGGCACACCTAGGCCAGTATTAAAAGGCCCGTTGTGATACCGCCAACACTAGGAAAGTCAGTTCCGGGACCCTGCCATATCGAAAATCCCGGTATTAACGGAATTCTCCACATAGCAGAATCCCGGGACTGACCTTTCTATACCGACACCGTTACTCCTCCTTGAACCATTTAGATGACTTGATGAAGGCCATCAGGTCCTTTATGTCCAGCTCCGTGACCTGGCGTAGGCTGACCAGGAAGGGAACTCCCAAAAAGCGCATTCTCGCGCCACTTAAAGCCGGGCAGTTGCAGATGAGGTGCTCCACCGTTTCCTCCTCCTCATCATCCTTACAACTCCTACAGCATCGTCGGTAGGGCACACCAAGTCTTTCTGCGTGCCTACCAATGAGGCAGTGCCCTCAGTGCCTATTAATATGAAGATTTCTCTTCTCCTTAAGGCATAAATTTGTCTTGATCTTTTATGATCCCATTTCGGCCAGGTTTCTTTGGATATCCGGCATCCTAGAGATTGCAGCCATCTTTCGTTGGCTTGGCGGAGTGTGTACTCCTTCAGCATAAGCTTGCATGTGGCAAACGGCATACCTAAGCGCTCTTTATCGCCATGAACCTGCTTGGTCGTGCCCTGCCTCGCAAGTTCGTCTGCCCTACAATTTCCCTCAATGTCCCTATGCCCCGGGACCCATGTGAGGTTAAGGCGATTCTGTTGGGCCATCTCTTGTAGAGATCGACGACAGCTGAGCGTAGTTCAGAGTTGAACGAGTAAGAGCCAAGGGATTTGATGGCCGCCTGGCTGTCGCTGAATATAAAAATGTCCTGTCTGATAGTGTGTTGGCCTATCCAAGCCGCGGCGTCCATGATTGCTGAAACTTCAGCCTGGAAGACACTGCATTGATCAGGTAGTCTGAAGGAGAGATAAAGGTTCAGATCCTTTGAATAAACCCCTCCCCCAACTCTGCCGTCTAACTTCGAGCCATCAGTATAAATGGAAGTGCCGCCATGAGTGACGGGCTCCGATCCGTGCTCTCCCATTCTTCCCTGCTGGGAATGTTGATTTTAAAACCGCTATCTCCGACTGTTGTGGTCGCACAGCGATCTGTGCTCAGCGGAAGAAAGCTATAGGATCCCAAAATACAGGCGTGTCCAGTAGTGCTTGCGCCATCAGTATAAATGGAAGTGCCGCCATGAGTGACGGGACTCCGATCCGTGCTCTCCCATTCTTCCCTGCTGGGAATGGTGATTTTAAAACCGCTATCTCCGACTGTTGTGGTCGCACAGCGATCTGTGCTCAGCGGAAGAAAGCTATAGGATCCCAAAATACAGGCGTGTCCAGTAGTGCTTGCGCCCCAGCCGGACGTTTCCCTTAGACGCAGAGCCGATGCTGCTGCTACTCGGTGCCCTTCCAGATCGAGTGACAAAACGCCAAGAATGGCCTGGAGTGCTTCATTGGCCGTTGTTCTTAACGCACCGCTTATACAGATCATGCAAGATCTGTGTACTTTACCTAGCAGATTAAGGTTTGTTGCCTTGCTCAGCGCAGGCCACCATACCACAATTCCATAGAGCATGATTGGTCGAATGATTGCAGTGTAGATCCATTTGCATATTTTGGGGCTGAGCCCCCATTTCTTTCCAATGGCTCTTTTGCACGTGTAGAGTGCAATACACGCTTTCTTCTGGGGCTGAAGAACATTCTCTTTCCAGGTTAGTTTCCTATCCAGAACTGTGCCCAAGAACTTGGGTGACAAAGCACGTGCACGACAGGTGCACGTTATTCAGTTTTGGTAGTATTAGCGGTGGTATCTTATAGCGGTTGGTGAAAAGGACCAGTTCTACTTTTCCCGGGTTGATGCTCAGTCCGCAGCGCGAGCACCATGAGGAAACCTCTCTCAGTGCTACTTGCATCAAGTCGCACAGGGTTTGTGGGAATTTGCCCCTGTATACTATAGCTAAGTCATCTGCATATGCCACTACCTTCCCGCCCCCCCCCAGCTTGTGTCTCGCAGCATCGAGTTGACAGTGAGGTTCCATAGAAGCGGGGAGAGAACACCACCCTGAGGCGTTCCCCTTGTGACATAGCGTGATAAGTCAACCGAGCCCAGTGATGAAACTATTCGTCTACCACTTAGCAGTTGATCAATAAGTCCAATAAGAGACCTGCTTATGCCCAGACTTGTTAAAGCGGTGTTTATAGCATCAGGGCTTATGTTGTTGAAGGCTCCTTCAATATCTAAAAAGGCCACAAGACAGTACCCCTTTTCCTACAGCGATTTTTCAATAACAGAAACTAGGCTGTGAAGCGCAGTTTCTGTAGATTTCCCTTTGGTGTATGCATGCTGATAGCTACAGATCAGGTTCATATCAATAGTAGTGGAGAGGTAGTCATTTATTATCCTCTCGAAGGTCTTGAGCACAAAGGATGAGAGACTGATCGGCCTATGGTCCTTGGGCTCGTAATGAGACGCCTTCCCCGCCTTAGGAATAAACACTACCGTGGCACTTCTCCAGGAGCACGGAATGTAGCTAAGAGCCAGGCAGGCTGTATAGAGAAATACCAGCCATTTGGCTGATGTCTCCAGCGTGTTTATGAGTTGTGCGGGAATAATCCCGTCTGGCCCGGCAGCCTTGAACGGTTCGAAGCTTTTAACCGCCCACCTAACCTTTTCCTCCGTGATGGGTGTGTGTACAGCCAGGTTTGTTGTAGGTGCTAGGGGTTCCTCATGCAAGTTCCCTGGGAAGTTCGTATTCAAGAGCAGCTCTAGGGTTTCCCTCTCGGTGCTGGTCCAGGATCCGTCAGGTTTGCGCAAATAGCTTGTGGCTGTTTCAGTTTTTGAGAGCACTCGTCTAAGTCTCGCTGTATCGTCGACATTTTCGACCCCAGTACAGAAATTTCTCCACGATACTCTCTTCGCCTACCTCAGAGCTTTTTTGTAGGCCCTGAGTTTAACTTTATATTCGAGCCATTGAGTCTCCGTGCCAAGGCTCTTGGCCTTATTAAATTGTGTCCTACATGATTTACGGAGCGAGTCCAGGTCGTAGGACCACCAATACGGCCTATGTTTACCGCGTGGTTTTGGCACTGGGCAAGCCTGCTCTAGGGCATTCGAGAGCGCCGTTGTAAAGGTCTTTACCAGGTCCTCCAACTCCCCTACTGATGAGGGGACTTGTGGGGGCAGTGCTGGCAAGTCTCTAGATAGTATTTCATTGTGTAGCTGCCAGTTAGTGTTACGTGGGTTGCGTTTCATAACCGGCTGCTCAACAGAAAAGTCTAGAACTAATTCTACGTACCGGTGGTCGGAGAATGAGTGTTCATCGAGAACGCGCCATTTTCTGACCCACTCATAAGCGCCTTCGCTGCAAATAGTGAGATCTATGACCTCCCTACGGGTTTTAGTAATAAACGTAGGTTCGTTACCCACGTTGCAAACTACCAGGTTAGTTGTTAACAAATAATCAAACAACGTCTCACTGGACGTGATGAGCATTGGCGTCAGTTCCGATAATAACATTGTGTATAACTGTACTGTACTGATACACAATGGATAATAAGATGACCCATGGAAAAATTTGCCACCAGGTCTTTTACCTCCCTCTGTAGCGGAGGTTCTTCGGCGTCGTAGGGCATATAGACCGATGCCATCGTCAGACTGGTACTGTCGACTGTTAAACTGGCAGCTGTAACGTCACCATTGGTATAGTTGGGCAAGAGAAAGGCATTCAGCGCAGACTTAACCAAAATACAGGCTCTAACCCTGCCCCCCCTCGCTGGCTTGGATTAGCTTAAAACCCTTAGTCCCCAAACCGCAAATCCTTGAGCTGTTGACCCAGGGTTCTTGGATGAGGACCACATCCATGCCGCCTTTAGAGAGACGACTGATTAAAGCAGCCGGGGCTGCTTTAGATTTGTGCAGGTTTATCTGAATCACCACTAACATGAGAGCGCTCAGACTTCCCTGCCACCGCCGTATCGTCGAGTTCCACCTCTTCTGGAGGCTTATCTTTCAACGACGATTTGTTCAGACCACGATTTGGCGTAGCCGAGATCCTACTAACTGTGGCAGTATTGACATTGGTGCTCTCAGGACTAGCTGCTATCACTGTGACGTTGAGGTCTTCCCCGTCCAGCAGGCTGTCTCCCATCTCCGAGCTGTTCACTGCTCCTTCGCCATTTGACGTGGCAGATACCATACTTTCCGAGTCGGACATCTCCGACTCCTCTACCGGCACTGCGATGTCCGAGCCCTCCGGTGCAGCCGAAATAGCAGCGCGCTGTGCATCGCCGCGGTATACGTGGATCACGATCTGACCCATGCCGTAGTGCACTCGTCCATTGCACCGCTTAAGGAGCTCGAGTGCTTCCTTAGTCAAGGTGAACACCACTTGCCTGTCAGGCCCTACCGCATCCTCGACCAGATTGACACCCCAGTCCTGCGTCGGGAGAGACGGGTTCATGATCCTCAGCATCCTGAGAATTCTCTCAGGTTCAGCAGGGATAGCAGGAATCCACGCTATTGACCTTGGCCGAGCCGGGATGTCCTTCCAGTCGACAACCTCGATTCTTGACCCTTGGTAGATCTCACCCAGTCTTGCAGCTGCTGCCTTGTACAGTGCAACAGCTTTTGCATCCTCGCAAGCGAATACCTTGATTCGGCCCTGGTGCCATCCCGCATCAGAACCCATCGGCGTGGCACCCGGAGACTCATCCATAATGTCGAGAAGGGCATTACCGATAGCGTTCCGGACGTACCGCCACTGGTCCCTAGGGATGGCCCAGCTTTCGTTACCTCGGTCAATGACGCCTATGAGGATCCTATCCTTAGTTACTTCAGCAAAGCTGAGTTTACCCACTACGGGGGCGTGTTGCTGCCGCTTCGGGTGAGGTTTTAAATCCACGTCCGATCTCTGGCGTTTGAAGGGATTTCCATTAACCTTCTTTGGCGCGTAATCGCTTTGGAAGTTCGGTAAGATAGCTTCAGCCATCTCTAGCATTCGGCGATAGCGTCTCTTGTGAAATACTCTCGTATTTCTTCAGGATCCTCGCGGCCGCTCTTTTGTCCAAGTACTCAGAGCGACTGGGAGATGTCTTCTGGTGTAAGTTTCGACCCGTAGTTGCCATCGCGGTCGTTCCCTTATTTGGATCTCTGGGGCCAGGTCGTGAGACCACTGCCACAGACGTTAAAGACTTGGTTTCTGTACCGGCACTTACTAGGACTTTAGTATCAGCCGTTGTTGGCTTCACTGTGTTTGTACCGGTAGTTACTTTGGGGATTGCCCCCTTGTTATCCAGAGCTAATCGACCCGTAGTTGCCATCGCTGTCGATCTCTCGGCTGATAAAGAAATGGAGTTTGTCCTCCGACGTTGCGTTCTCGCTTGCTCCAGCATTTTCCTCCTCTGCTGTGCAGTATACATTATTGTATCTTTAGTTGTAGGGGTTTTGTTATTATTTATCATCTTGTTCGTACGACCCCTCGCCGGGCAAAGCCAGTTTAGGGTCAAGGGAAGAGTAAGGGGAATGTGTCGTCCGCCGCGGCAGAGCCCCATACCGCGGTAAGGCCATAGTTACTCTCCGAGGCGGCCCGGTATCAGAGAGGCTCCGTTCGATTACAGCCACGATTTGCCTCCCGGCTGCAAACGTGCAATGGGCACGTGGTCGCATAACACCCTGGATTGGGAGGGGGAAGATCTTAGTCGTCGCGCCAGAGAGGCTTGGCTTCTCTTGTGATGTAGTACCGGTGGCGCTATGATCACAAGGGCAGCGTAGTCCTGTGGCTATCGACTTAAGCCCTCGTACCGCGGCAAGGTGTATGATCACAAGGGCAGCGTAGCCCTGTGGCTATCGACTTAATCCCTCGTACCGCGGCAAGGTGTCCACCCTTCACGAGGGAAAATACATTTATTTAAACACCACTACGCCGATTTTGTTGAAATTTTACCAACGTCTAGAGATATATGAAGGTCATATTTAGGCAAACAATTTTTGATACCCGACACCCGGTTGGTTATTCAATAACATTAACACTTTCCCTCCGATCATTTTGAAATTTTAACATTATACCGAAATATAAACGGTTTTGGATATATCGATAAAAGTAAAACCAGGAAAATTGTTATATTTTTGCTAACATTTCTTTACCGATTATGTTAAAAGTTTGGCAGCATGTAGATATTTATGTAAAATATATTAGGTTAGGTTCAAGTGGCTACCGTAGAGGCACACCTAGGCCAGTATTAAAAGGCCCGTTGTGATACCACCAACACTAGGAAATTCAGTTCCGGGACCCTGCCATATGGAAAATCCCGGTATTAACGGAATTCTCCACATAGCAGAGTCCCGGGACTGACGTTCCTATACCGACACCATTACTCCTGCTCGAACCATTTAGATGACTTGATGAAGGCCATCAGGTCCTTTATGTCCAGCTCCGTGACCTGCCGTAGGCTAACCAGGAAGGGAACTCCCAAAAAGCGCATTCTCGCGCCACTTAAAGCCGGGAAGTTGCAGATGAGTTGCTCCACCGTTTTCTTCTCCTCATCATCCTTACAACTCCTACAGCATCGTCGGTAGGGCACACCAAGTCTTTCTGCGTGCCTACCAATGAGGCAGTGCCCAGTCAATACGCCTATTAATATGGAGATTTCTCTTCTCCTTAGGGCATAAATTTGTCTTGATCTTTTATGATCCCATTTCGGCCAGGTTTCTTTGGATATCCGGCATCCTGGAGATTGCAGCCATCTTTCGTTGGCTTGGCGGAGTGTGTACTCCTTCAGCATAAGCTTGCATGTGGCAAACGGCATACCTAAGCGCTCTTTATCCCGAAGAACCTGCTTGGTCGTGCCCTGCCTCGCAAGTTCGTCTGCCCTACAATTTCCCTCAATGTCCCTATGTCCCGGGACCCATATGAGGTTTACGCGGTTCTGTTGGGCCATCTCCTGAAGAGATCGACGACAGCTGAGCGTCAGTTCAAAGTTGAACATGTATGAGCCAAGGGATTTGATTTCCGCTTGGCTATCGCTGAAAATAGAGATATCTTCTCCGATAACACGTTTGCTTAACCAGGATTGCCGAGACTTCCGCCTGGAAGACGCTACAATGATCAGGTAGTCTGAAGGAGAGCCCAAGGTCCAAATCCCTTGAATAAACCCCTCCTCCAACTCTGCCGTCCAACTTCGAGCCGTCGGTGTATATCGAAGTGCCACCATTTGTTTCGGGACACCAATCAGTCCTCTCCCAGTCTTCTCTGCTGGGAATGTTTATTTTGAAACAGCTGTCCCCGACTGTAGTGGTCGCACAACGATCTGTGCTTAGAGGGAGAAAGCTGTAAGATTCCAGAATACTGGAGTGTCCAAGAGTACCCGCACCCCAACTGGAGGTTTCCCTTAGGCGCAGAGCTGATGCCGCCGCTGACCGAAACCCTTCCAGATCAAGTGGCAAAATGCCCAGAATGACCTGGAGGGCTTCGTTGGGCGTTCTTCTTAGCGCACCGCTTATACAGATCATATTGGATCTATGGACTTTCCGCAACAGATTCAGGTATGTTGCCTTGCTCAGCGCAGGCCACCATACGACGACTCCATACAGCATGATTGGGCGAATGATGGCCGTGTAGATCCAACTGCATACTCTAGGGCTGAGCCCCCATTTTTTGCCAATAGCTCTTTTGCATATGTAAAGAGCGAAGCAAGCTTTCTTCTGGCGCTGAATAACATTCTCCTTCCAATTCAATTTCCTGTCCAGAACTTTGCCTAGAAACTTGGCCTTATCGCATAAGCCCAGGCGCGTGCCATCTAGTTCTGGTAGGCTTAGTGGCGGTATTTTGTACCGGTTGGTCAAAAGGACAAGTTCCACTTTCCCAGGGTTGATACTAAGTCCGGAGCGAGAGGACCACGTCGAAACTTCTCGCAGTGCTACTTGCATCAGGTCACACAGAGTTTGTGGGAACTTGCCTCTAAATGCAATAGCTAAATCGTCTGCGTATGCCACTATCTTCCCGCCCCCAGCTTGTGTCACGTAGAAACGAGTTGACTGTGAGGTTCCATAAAAGCGGGGAAAGAACACCACCCTGGGGCGTTCCCCTTGTGACATAGCGTGATAACTCAACCGTACCAAGTGAAGAAGCTATTTTCCTTCCCCTTAGAAGTTGGTCAATTAAACCAGTTAGAGGTCTGTCTACGCCCAAATTAGTTAGAGCGGAGTTGATCGCCTCCGGGCTTATATTGTTGAAAGCCCCCTCAATGACTAGGAAGGCCACGAGACCGTAGTCCTTTTCACACAGCGATTTCTCTATGACAGATACTAGGCTGTGCAGAGCAGTTTCTGTTGATTTACCCTTGGTGTAGGCGTGCTGATAGCTAGAGATAAGGTTGCTATAGTCGTTGAGAGGTAGTCGCTTAGTATCCTCTCAAAGGTTTTGAGTACAAAGGACGATAGACTAATCGGTCTGTAGTCTTTTGGATCGTAGTGGGATGCCTTCCCAGCTGCTGCCTTGTACAGTGCTACAGTATTTGCCTCCTCGCATGCGAGTAATTTAATCTGACCCTGGTGCCAACCCGCATCCGTTACTCGGGCCGAACTACCCGGAAACTCCGGAGCAACGTTGAGAATAATGTTGCCGAGTTCATTTCGCACGTAACGCCACCGGTCTTTGGGGATGGCCAGACGGTCATTGCCTCGGTCAAGGACGCCTATAAGGATCCTGTCCTTGGTTACCTCAGCAAAGCTTAGTTTGCCCGCTCCAGGGGTATTCTGATGCCGCTTGGGAGGGGGATTTAACTCCAGGTCCGATCTCTGGCGCTGGAAAAGGTTAACTTTTAACCTCTTTGGCATGTAAGTATTTTGGAAATCCGGTATCACAGCTTTCGCTAGCTCTACCGATTTTCTGGAATTCGGCGACAGCGATTCCCGCGGTACCCCTTAATATCTCTTCAGGATCTTTGCAGCCAATCTTTTCTCATGGTATGTGAAGCGGCGGGGAGATGTCTCCCGGGAGTGCGGACCCGTAGTTGCCATCGCGGTCGCTCTCCTTGCCGAAATCTCAGTTGCAGCCTCCTTCTCCTTCGAAACTCCGAGGCCAGGTCGTGAGACCGCTGCCACAGACGTAAAGATACTGGTTTTCATATCAGCGGTTGATGGGAGTTTAGCATCCGCCGTTGTCCGCTTAGCTGCGTTGGCAACCGCACTGGTGCTAGCTCCGATCAAGTCAATCTTACTCAGTTTGGTTGACCGACTCGTATTTGCTATCGCTGTCGATCCCCCCCTTGATTGTGGAGCGGAGGTTGTCCTCCGGCGTTGTTGTTGCTTTCTCTCTTGCTCCTCCATAGCTCTCCTCTGCTGAGGAGTGAAATTTGTCGTTGTTTGTTTTTTAGGTTTTTCGTTTTTATTTGAGTTGAAGGCCAGCTTAGGGTCAAGGGAAGAGTAGGGGAAAATGTGTCGTCCGCCGCGGCAGAGCCCCGTACCGCGGTATGGCCATGCATACTCTCTGAGGCGACCAGGTATCAGAGAGGCTCCGTTCAAATACGATTTGCCTCCCGGCTGCAAACGTCCAATGGGCACGGTTTCGCATAACACCCTGGATTGGGAGGGGGAAGATCTTTGTCGTCGCGCCAGAGAGGCTAGGCTGCTCTCGTGATGAAGTGCCGTACGGAGCTATGATCACAAGGGCAGCGTAGCCCTGTGGCTATCGACTTAAGCCCTCGTACCGCGGCAAGGTATCCACCCTTCACGAGGTATCCACCCTTCATAAGGTTACCCACAAAATCTCGCTTCCATATTTACTTTTATTATGTCCAGTAGTTATCAAAATAAATGCTAGCATAGATGAAGCAAAGTCCAAATGAAACATGTGGCCTTAAGGTGATGACCCAATGCAGGCTTGATTTGCTTGCCCTGCTTACCTAGGCTTACCTTGCTTTGCTTTGAAAGCTTCTATGGCCAAATAGAAGCTTCAAAAGCTGTCAGAAATACAGGATGAGACAAACAAGACAACAACAAGCCAAATAGGAAAGCGTGTAAAGCGCTGCCAAATAGAGATTTGGGCTATTCGACGCTTTGAAGCGCTTCAAGCAAGCAAAGCAAGGCTGTCACTGGGCCAACTTTCATACATTTCAGTCTCGAGGCAAAGCCAGCAAGGCAAGCGTGCATTGGGCAATCACCTGTACCCTTTCGTTTGATACCAATTTTATGCGAATATTCCAAAGTTTACCCGAAACCACATTTTGATCGATAACTCTGTTATCGATAAATAAATCGAAATGAACCAAAGTCCAAATAAAAGCTGCGGTTAGTCTTAAAGAAAAGTTGCATCAAAATTTGACTAGTAGAAATTGATATTTTTTGTAATGGCATTTGACTTTTTGTCAACAGTTCAACCCACAAGTGTTGAGGCAGAACGATGCTTTTCGAATGCAGGCTACATATGCAACAATTTCAGGTCCAGGTTATGACACTATTAGAAAAATAATTTTTCTCTTCTTTTTATTTTTATCTACAATGAAATTTTTATTATTATTATGCATACCTGAATTGTCGGAGACCAAATGGAAAAAATTTAATTTAAAAAAAAAAACATAACTATGTGTGTTTCGGCGGATTACCTCTTGGTAGTGCGGGTGAACCTTGCGGGTGAAACTATTGAGGTGTGGACTGTATGCGGGTTTATCCAAAGCGAAATAATAACACGCTTCTTTTAAAGTTATTATACAATAGACACTTTACTTTAATAATTTCTGTTTCAATTGTACAAAAAAGAAAAGGCGCGAGCGGTAAGCAGTCTATCAGCGAATGAACTGTGCAAAAGCATTGCAATGACAAGTGTCAAAAATGCAGCGAGTGCTTGAATGCATCCATTAACCCTTAGGTGAGTCAACATACCGCCGCCCTTGAACTATCGTGATATGTTCAAATATGAATAGAAAAAATTGATATTTCAACGTACATAAATATCTTAAATTATGTACAAAGTTAAAGAGAAAGATAGAAATTTCAAACGTAAATATCTTAATTTATGTACATCAGCTATCTTCGGAAAATACGTCCCCTTTTTTTGGTAGAAGACACAGCTTTGATATTGGTCGAGTGAGTTCTCCGTTTGCGGTTTTGAGCGTAACTACTCTTACGCGCCCATCTGCGCCAGGATGACATTTAATTATTTTTGCGAGCGTCCACTTAGTAGGCGGAGAAGACTCATGGTAAACAGCTACCACGTCGCCTACTTGAAAGTTTCTTGACGGACGAACCCACTTAGAACGTCGTTGCAAACTAACGAGGTATTCGTCTCTCCAACGTCGCCAAAAGTGCTGTCGTATAGCAGAGATCAATTGCCACCTTTGTTGTAGGGTTCCAGAAAACCCTTGACCCTCAGGTTCTGGAATTGCCCTCAACGGTTCGCCCACCAGAAAGTGGCCAGGCGTTAAAATAGATAAGTCGGTTGCATCAGTCGAAATGTCGCATAGTGGACGGGAATTAACACAAGCCTCTACCTCTGTTAGTAGCGTGCTAAACTCCTCGTAGCTTAAGAGTTTCACCAAGGGAGCGTTTCAGATGGTATTTAATACGTTTTATTCCAATCTCCCAATAACCTCCCATGTGAGGTGCGGACGGTGGATTGAATCGCCACTCAATCGCGGAATCTGCGAAGAACGACTGAAGCTCAGGATGTTGCATGCATTCCTTATATTTCTCACGAAGCACTTTTTCCGCGCCAACGAAATTCGTTCCGTTGTCAGAAAACATGACCTTGCAATAACCTCTGCGGTTCATAAATCTTTTAAAGGCATTTAAAAACGAAGAGCTTGAAAGATCGCCAACGAATTCGAGATGCATGGCGCCTGTGCACATGCAGATGAATGATGATATATAGCCCTTTACGGATTTTGCTCCTCTTCCGTGTGTAAATTTGAACATATACGGCCCAGCGAAGTCTACGGCCGTATGAGTGAAACAACGAGCATACGTTACACGAGATGAAGGGAGGTCACCCATTGATTGCGTGGCGAGTCTTCTATTCAAAGCGGTACATTTGACACATTTTCGATAGATACTACGAATTACGTTGCGGGCACCAATGACCCAATAGCGGCGTTGTAAGACCACTTGCATGATACGAGGACCAGCGTGTAACGTATAGTGATGTATGTCGAAGACAATCAGTTTCGAGAGTGCCGAGTCTTTCGGCAATATAATAGGGTGTCTCACATCAATAGGCACCTCAGCGGATTTCAAACGACCTCCAACACGAAGTATCCCAAACGAATCGAGAATAGGTTGCAAACGTATTTCAGTGACGTATTTCATTCGAAAAATAGAAATTTTGTGTATACTTAATTAATCTGCGTTCTGCGTCGAGCAGTTCCTGATAGTTAAGAATACCGGTTTTTTTTGCGATTAGTTCCAAGCGAGCTAGAGCGGGTGTTGTGTATGAATCTTATAACATAAGCGATGATTCTTCGTAGTTTAGAGTAGGACGAGTACTTCGTCATGACTGACCAGTGAACGTCGGAAGCTGCAATACAAGTGGTAACCTTTTTACGTAACCCTATTTCGGTGCTATGCGTCACTTCCGTTTGTTGCTTCCAAAACTGGTCCCCACCGCGCAGGAAATCAGGCCCAGACCACCAAAGCTCGTGGTGCAAAAGTTGAGCTGGAGATATACCTCTGGACGCGCAGTCCGCAGGATTTTTTTCAGACCTTACGTGATTCCAGCATTCGGGGGGCAGAACTTCGTGGATATAAGCGACACGGTTTGCGACGAATGTTTCCCATTTGTTAGGGTGCGCTTGCAACCATGCCAGCGTAATTATAGAATCCGTCCATGCAATCAGTGGATATCGGAAATCATTCCAGCTTTGCATCACGCTTTTGACCAGCTTTGCGGCGGTATGTGCAGCGTACAACTCGAGTCGTGGTAATGTGGTGGTTTTTATGGGAGCGACTTTAGCCTTAGATGAAACTAAGCCGATTGTGACGTGACCATCCTTGTGCACAGTGCGCGCATATATAACTGCGGCGTAAGCGCGCTGAGAAGCGTCGGCGAAAACGTGCAGCGCGGTAAATGAGCCAACTGGCCCAGTCCCGATCCAACGGCTAACCTTAAGTTCGGATAAATGTTGTAATTGCGTGCGATGATCCAGCCACATTTTAGAGATCGCATCGGGCACCAGGTCGTCCCATCCGATGCTAGCGCGCCAAATGTCCTGAAAAAACATTTTTGATTTTATTGTTGCGGGGGAAAGTAAACTTAACGGGTCAAAAAGTCTGCTTGCATCGGCCAAAAAGGCTCTCTTAGTTAAAACGCGGGGAGGTTCATCTAGATGAATAGAAAATGTGAAGCAGTCCTTTTCCATATTCCAAATAAGCCCCAGAGCATGTACGTTGTTGCCGTCTACGGCATAGTGCGGTATGTCCTTGTATTCGCTGGCGATAGTCTCATTTAGCTCTGCGCAGTTTGACGCCCATTTGCGCAGCTCGAAACCACCTTCGCGAAGAATGTTGGACACATTTCGCTGCAATATTTTGAGTTCAGACTCGCTAGACGCACCTGTAAGAAGGTCGTCCATATAAAAGTCCGTGAGGATTACATTTACCGATTTCTGGCAAGGGTTCGGGGATTGTTTCGCGGTTTGTTGCATAGATTTGACGGCCAAATGCGAGGCGGACGCAACCCCGTAGGTTACGCGCAACATAGGTAGAGATGTATTAGAACGCCAGACAATACGCTGTAGATCGACGTGCTTGCCAGAAACACAAACTTGACGATACATTTTTGCAACGTCGGCAGTTACAGCGTATTTATGTGTTCGGAAGCGCAACAGTATTGAGTACAAGTCTTGTTGCAATTGAGGACCTACATATAAAGCGTCGTTGAGCGATGCCCCCGTTGTGGTTTTTACAGACGCGTTGAACACAACTCTCAATTTTGTCGTGACACTGGACTCCTTTACAACTGCATGGTGTGGCATGTAATAAGCATCTTTATTCGCGTCGGGCGCAACCTCCATATGGCCCATTTCAAGTAGTTCTTGCATGAACTCGTTATAGCGATTAAACAGATCGTGATCACTAGCAAATCTGCGCTCCATGCGTAGAAGATTGCGTATGGCGAGATTCCTGGACTCACCTAACGACACATCGACTTTGAGCGGTAACTCCACTACAAAGCGTCCGTCAGGCTTTCTAGCATGCGTGGGTTCAAAGTGTTCCTCGCAGTAGCGTTCCTCGTGGGTAAGATATCGTACTTGTGGAGCTTCTTCAAGTTCCCACAGTTTTGCCAGTGCTCTGTCTAGTTGCACGTCACAGTGCAGCGATTGTATTTTAATAGCGGGTGAGGCAGAAATGTCTACATTACCACACAACGTCCAGCCGAAAACTGTCCTTTGAATTATTGGTGAACCAGGTGGTCCCTTACGTAAATCAGCGAAAATTAGTCGATCCATGAAGTCCATGCCCACCAAGATGTCGACACGGCCAGGATCCATAAAATAAGGATCAGCTAAGAACAGTCCCTTGATGTGAGGCCACTAAGGCACATTTAACTTCTGTGAAGGAAAATCTCCCGTGATCTTGGACAAAATTAATGCATCAATGGTGTAGCATTCCCCCAAATGCCGCGAAGAAAGTAATAAGGATGTTTCGCCCTTGCAACGACCACCCTGAGAAGAACCGATTCCGGACACAGATATAGAGGAAGATTTGCGAGGTAAACCCAGACGCTGCACGCAGGCCTCAGTTACGAACGTGGCGTGAGACCCAGAATCGAATAGTAAGCGAGCAGTCTGCCATCGATCAGAGGAGTCACGAACCTTAACAAGGGCGGTTGATAGCAGCACTGCTTTTTGCGGCGTAGACATTGAATTTACTTTAGAATTTAAGCAAGCGGAGGTAGATGGGACAGCGGGTTGCGGAGGAGCGGTAGTGGTAGCAGGGGGTCCTGCAATTGCAGCGGTGAGCGGTGGGTCAGCGACATAATGAGAAGCGGTGTGACGAGCAAATGGGTCTGGTGTACCGTGCAGCAACGTGTGGTGGTGCTGTCGACATATTCGGCAGGAAGATGCACTATTGCACCGGTCCTTAAAATGTCCAGTACTTAAACAATTTATGCAAGCCTTAGACTCCTTGACGAACTTCGATCTTGCATTTATATCTAAGCTGCGGAATTTTTCACAAGAATAAATCTTATGACCTGCGTTACAATAGGTACAACGCGTTTGATCAGGGGTGGCATGAAAAACCTTTGCTGATTTTCCGACTGGTTTATGCGTGACTGGCTTGCTTGTCGATGATTGATTTGCCGGTGTTGACACCATAGATAATGAGCGGCATATTATTTCCAGAAACGAAGAAAGTTGTTCGAAGGTCGGGGGTTCGTCATTAACGAGTGACAACTCCCACTGTTTGCGTGTTTCGAAGGCAAGCTTTGCTACAATTTCGTGGACAAGCCAGTCGTCCCAAAACTCGACTGGGCGCCCTAAAGCCTTCAGCTCCTGTTGTAGAACTGGCTGTTGGGGCAAGGCAAAGGTGGCAGGTGGCATGGTGGCAAGCCCGCTAGCTCGTCGGGTGGGGTGAGTTTTTGCTCACCAGCCTTGCCTGCAGCTATACAAACAAAAAAGGAGGTTCATGCCTGGGTGAAATCTACATAGGATAGAAAAGAAATAGAAGGAGGCCTGTCCGTGTCAGGTGGAGTCATCCCGCCCCTCTCGTTCATAGACCATGGACGACCTTTGGCTCCACTTTGACTCCGACTACCGAGTGGAGTCCCCTTAGCTTGACACATGTCAGTCTGTCAGTTACCGTCCCATGTTCCTAACAGTCCTGTCCGTCCTCGTCACCTCACACCCACTTCCCCTCTAATGCACTAGTGCAACACCCACACCAATCAGCTGCTCCTTTAGCCAGACATGGTATTTGTCCTTCAGCCCATAAAATAAATAAATGCAATGGTAAACAAACGAATCAAAATTCCTTGCAAACTTTACAAACTTAATTTATTATTCACATACTAAAAGTTAAAAATTAATAATAGAATTAAGCTTCTAGCCTCGAACAAAAATTCAAAAAAAATTAAGTTGACAGAAATTATAAGTTAACTTACAAACTAAAAATAAAACAACGAAAACTTATTACTATAGGGGTAATTCAAATACCTAAAAGGATTAAAGAAAAAAATTCAAATAAAAAAATAAAGCATTAAAGGAGGGTTTTGATTAATGAAGTAAAAAAAGGAAAACAAGATTAAATTCAATTCAAAATTAACCTCAAAATAAACGCTATTTAAATGAATATTAAATAAAAAAATAATAAAAAAAAAACGAAACAGGGATAATTAATAACAAAGGAAGGGAAAACAATTAAAACTAAAGCCTATCGAACGACCACTGTGGGCCGATACTGCCCTATCTCAATAGCATTCCAAATTATGGGTTTTTATATGAGTATGTAGGTATGTAGTGAGTAATAAAAAGTTTTGGTAAATATACCTTAGAATTTAGCACTTACCGATCTTTTCGTTGACGGAGGCGCCTACGTCGCGGAGAGAGGATGGCTGTAAAAAGATTAATTTACACACATACGTACATATGTCAATTCCCCTATGCTGGAAATTCTTCCAATGCCCACTTGTAGGTAGGCAAGGTAGCCAAGCTACGTTGGAATTTATTCGGACGCGCGGCTGCCGTCCGAATCAAAGGAAAAAAATGTACGGCCAATATAATTACTCAGAAATAAAAGCGAGAAATAAATGTTTTGTGGGAAAAAAAAAGGGAAAAACACCGGCGTAAACTCTAACTATGAACTGTGACTAGAAATGATTTAAGAACAAAATACCAATGGAAACGAATTTAATGGATATGAACTATTTTTGCCTGTGAGAAGGAATAGTGGTGCGGGGAGGGAAGTGGGATGACTGCTAAAAAAAAAAAGGAAAAAAAAGGTGGGAAGAAAAGACTGAAGTGGAGTGTTTTACGGAGAGGGTTTCGGGAATGAAAAGGGAAATTGGGGAGGGGTGAATGCTAAATTCTCACTAAAAACAAAAAAAGGCAAAAGCTAAATAAAACTAAATTGTGAACCGAAAGTATAAAACTAAATTGTGAAACGAAAATATAATGCGTTCCTTAGAAAAATTACAACAAAAAAAAAGAAGGTGTTACGTAAGAAAGTAAAGGATACCACTAACTGAAAAAAATTTATCAACAATAAAAAAAAAACCCAAAAGTACAGCGAGGTGAGTAACTAATAAACGAAGAATACCAAGTAAGGAAAATTATAAGTAAAATTAGAAAGTAATAAGGCAAAGAAGGTACGTATATAAAAGGAAATCGTTTAAAGAAAGGGAAAGCTAAAATAATGCGGAGGGCATTGGCTTAGTCTGCATAAACGAAAACTAGGGTGGGATAAAAAAATAATATAACTATGAACTCTTATAATTCAGTATAACTTAACAAAAAATATGAATTCCGGTAACTAACTTAAATATTACAAAAAGAAAGATAGAAAAAAAGTATGAGAAAAGTTATTCTAACAAAAATGGTAAATAAATATCTTAAGTTGTGTATAGGGGTGGCAAAATTTTGGCATATGATGGTGCAGCGGAAATAATATCTTATGATCAGGAAAATAAACTTTCGGGAAATTGAACTTAAATGAAGGAAAATTCTGAATTATGGGAATAAAAAAAATCAACCAAAAACGTCTTAATTTAAATTAAATTATTTTTTAAACAGCAACGGTGGCTCCACTCTCCTCCCTCTCTTCCTCTACTCGTTTATTTCCAGTGACTTTGAACGATGTGATAGTTGCTGTGGCAAGAATGTTCAGCTGCGCTTCGTCGCCTTTGGCGTGGAGCGCGGCGACCGGAATATGCTTCCTCGCTTTCCTCTTCTTCCGTAGTACAGTGGGCACGGCTTGTTTTATTGGACTTCCTGAAGGGGGGTACGAAACAGTTTAGGGCCTGATTGAGGGGGGTAACGGCTGCCAAGGGAATGTGAAGCAAGTCATCTTTATGGATGTGTGCGCATATTTCAACCATCCTTCCTAATTTTCTCCTTTTTTTTTTCTTTTTTGCTTGCTTCACCTCCCTTTTGGCCACCTCGAGCACCGTTTCCTTACCTGTAGTTCTGTAGTTGGACGCCGATACCGTTGGCTATGATCCGTTAATGTGGTATCACCAAAAAAAACTTTGATATATATATTTTAGTAACTTTCAACTCCCGTACTGAAAAACCGCACTGCACTTTAGACTCCACTTTCTTTATTAACCTATGGGATGGACTCGTTAAGCGATCGAACCCCATCAGCGGAAAAATGTTCCTTTTCACAATTCCTACTCAAAGACAGAGGGCACTCATACATAGAACCAGGATAGCGGGACACGACAGATATACACTTTCACGACACAACTTCCACCCACACTAACAGATACATATTCATACATCTAAATACATGTATTTGACTTTCGCCACATTACTAACACATGCAAGGGAAACTCCGTTGCTGTTAACACACAGATACAGCGGTGTTCGGACTTTTACCATGTTGTATTACCCTACAGGCTGCCGCTACAGGCTCGGATGCCGCCGATGTTGCATGCAACATGGAGCGTGTCCGTAAAAAGATTCAAAGCGCAGACTGTCTTATTTTGGTTTGGAATGCCCAACGTGTGGCTTCGACTCACGACCCAAAGCCGGGCTATCCCCTTGCCTATTCACTTAGTTAGGGTAACGCGTTTTCAATTTATGGGCAGCACTCAGAATTATTCTACCTAACGTATACTAAAATCTATATCACAGTTTACTATCCAAAAGACTAGAATGGCATGCAGGTTGAACTTAAAACTATATCACAGGTAAGTATATAAGCCTAAATCACAGGTGAGTATCTATATCTATATCACAGTTTAGCGGGTTAATAAAAAGGGTGTCAATAATAAATAAATAAGTCAATAAATGGGCAAAAAAAATAAATAAATAATTACAAAAAAAATAATTAGCTAGATAAATAAATAAAAAATAAATGGTAAAAAAAAAAAACGGTAAATAAATAAATACAAATATAATTAGGGGTGCATAAATAAGAGGGTATGAATAACTGTCAACATGTTTATGTATCGTCAAGTCAAGACTTTACGACCCAAAACATTCAACACTTCTACGCAAACTACATGTAACATGCAAAAACTACATGCAACATAGATTTATGCAACAAAAATATCTTTAGCATGGTATACGCCTACTTTTTTTCCACTGGTATCGCCGAGTTCGTACATTGAATTTCCAATAGCTTTCAAAACTACACACTTAACTTGCTTTGGAGCGAGCTTAGGGTTGTAGTTTTCAATCTTCGAACTCTGCTTGAAATTTCGGCGGTATACCACTTGTCCAGTTTGGAATTTCACATCTTTGCTCCTAGTATTGTAAAACTTTTTGCTCCGCTCATGTGCTAACTTAAGCTCCTTCATTATAGAATTTCGAATGCTTTGTAGCCTATCTGCCCTAGTATCTATTTGTAAATCCACATCTTTATTTGCCCCCAATTTTCGGCATATTTCATACGATGCACCATGTTGCATCATGGGGATGCCAAACGTGGCATAATATGGGGAGCAGTTTATAGATGAGTGTGTAGCGCTGCGAAGGGCAAAGGCCGCATCGCTGATACACCTATCCCAATTCTTTTGATTGTCCTTAATGAAGGACCTTACTATCTGGAGCACTGAGCGGTTAACTCTCTCCGCAGCATTTCCTTGAGGGGAATAAAAAGCGGTTCTTACGTGTCTAACTCCATACCTATCTAAAAATTTTGCAAACATGTCGGAGACAAATTGTTTCCCATTATCGGAATGAACGTATTCTGGAACCCCAAAGATGTGAAAAACCTCTTTTTCTAAAAACTTACAAACATCTACAGACGTGGCTTTACGCATAGGTTTTAAAAAGACAAACTTTGAGAAATGGTCAAGACACACAAACACATAGACATTACCATCACTAGTACGTGGGTATGGACCCATAAAGTCGATAAACAGACGTTGGAAAGGTCTCTCGGTTATGTGTTGCTTTCCCATGGGCGGTTTATGGAATACATTTTGAGTTTTGTTTCCCTTGCATACTTCGCACTCTCTTACGAAGGTTTGTACATCGGTTACCATGCCAGGCCAATAGTATTTTTCACGTATGCGGGCTAACGTTTTATGGATGCCCCCGTGTCCGGCCGAAGGTGAGCTGTGGGAGGATTCCACCAACCCCGCTCGCAACTCTGACGGTACCCAGAGTTTCCAGGCTTGGTCCTGCTGAAGTTCGTCCCCCCGGTCAAACTGTGTCCGTTTATAAACGTAGCCGTCCGACACGCACAGTTCTGGAAGTTTGTCTTGGTTTTCTGTCACTGTTTTCCTAAGTTCGTCATACTCTTCAGTTTTAAAGTAGTCCGAGTCTAAGTCAACGTCCATTAGTCTGTCTGATAGCTGCATTTCCTCCATGTGCGCTCGCGACAGCGTGTCGGGTACAACATTGAGTGCGCCTTTTCTGTGCTCGATTTTAAAGTCGTACGCCTGAAGTTTTAAACTCCACCTCGCGAGTCTCCCAGAAAGGTCTTTCTGGTTCATTAACCATTTGAGACTCGCGTGATCAGTTATGATCGTGAAGGGTAAACCTTCGACGTACGGCCTAAATCTTTTCACACTTATCACCGCAGCGTAGCACTCCAGCTCGGTGATGCTGTAATTACGCTGCGCTTTGTTCAGCTTGGCGGAAATGTAAGCTATCGGTCGTTCGTTGTTCTCGTCGTCTAACTGGAAGAGCACCCCGCCCACTCCGTCGGTTGAAGCATCGCACTGGATATAAAAGTGTCTGTCAAAGTCAGGGTGTACCAGTACGGGAGCGGAAATCAAACTCTCCTTTAGTCGCTCAAACGAACTCCTTGCTTCGTCTGTCATAGTAAATTTCTTGATTTTATCTTTTGTGAGACAGTCGTGCAGCGGAGCTGCAATGGTTGCGTAGTCTTGGATAAAACGTCGGTACCAGCCTGACATCCCTAGAAACCGTCGGAGCTGTTTTGGCGTTTTTGGTTCGGGGAAATCCCTCACAGCCGCAACCTTGTTCGCATCGGTCTTGAGACATCCATCACCCACTACGTAACCTAAGTACCTAACTTCCTTGAAACAAAACTTGCTTTTCTCGACATTAATGGTAAGGTTAGCTTCACGTAAACACTTAGCGACCTTCTCCAACAACACTAAATGGGACGGAAAATCTACAGAACAAACTAACAGATCATCTAAATATACAAAAACACAATCACGTAAAGAAGCGGGTATAACCTTGTCCATCAATCTACACATTCTTTGTGCTGCATTACACAGTCCAAACGGCATGACTGTGTAATGGTATAGGGGACGCCCTGGCACTGTAAATGCGGTTTTCTCTCGGGACTTCTTTTCTAATGGAATTTGCCAAAAGGCATCTTTAAGGTCGATGGCAGAAATGAACCTCGTGTTTTGGAGTCGGCTGAGAATCCCATCGATGTTCGGAAGGGGATACGCGTCCTTTATCGTCCGCTCATTCACCTTCCTCGCATCGAGACAGAGACGCTTCTTTTCACCCTTTATCACCAGCGACACGGGAGAGCTCCAACTACTATTGCTCTCCTCAATCACCCCTAGACCCAGCATGCGGTCTAACTCTGCAAATACTAGTTTTTGGATCGCTGGTGATATCGGATAGTGTCTCTGTTTCACTGGGAGATTCTCATCCGAAACCTCAATCACGTGTTCTTCCACGTTGGTTTTCCCCAACCCCAAGACAGCAAAAGACGGGTACTGCGCCTTGACCCTTTCTAAGGCAACACTTTGCTCTTTTGTAAGGACATGTTGCACGGCATCGAACGACAAATCGCCCTCAGCGGGTACGAGTTCTGCAACGGCAGTGTGAGCAGAACGCACCATCGTTCCTCGACTTACAACATCCAGGTCGAAAGCCTGCCAAAAGTCCACCCCTAAATACACTTCTTGTTGGAGGCCTGGCACGATCAAGAACTCTAGGTCTTTGACTTCTCCTTCCCATAAGACCGACAGAGAGATAGCACCTACTACCGGCGTTTCACCGCCGTTTGCCGTTCGAATATTCTGATTAGCTAGTTTAATGATGCTATCCTCTCTGCCGTCTATCAACCTTTCGTAGTCCTTACCTAAACAATTCGCACCAGCCCCCGAATCCAACAAAGCTAGCACCTCAATCCCTCCAATCTTAGTTTTCGCAAAAAATCTATTATCTCCTTTAAGAGTCACAATAGTGGAGATTATTTTATGGTGAATCCTCTTCATTATCTTTCGCTTTTCACGCATCTTCTTTATTTTACTGTAACTCCTATTCTTTATGTTAATTTCTTCAAAAAAAATACGTTGTCTAGCTTCCTCGTAGTCTATTTTTCTCTGGTGCAGAGTCTTTGGCTTGACTTTCTTCCCTTCAGCTGTCTTGTCCCTATCTACAACACCGCTGTCTCTCTTTAAAATTTTGTACCCGGGTGGTTGGGCTCCGGGCATTCTGTGTTCTGGCGAGAGCTCCCGGCAATCTCCGCCAATCGGGAGTTTCCCTGTCCCGGTTTAAAAACACAAAAAGACGTGTCTTTACCACAAGCAAAACAAATCATATTATGAAACGGGGACTTACAATGGTTCTCTTTTTTCAACTCGGACGGATTTTTGACAAAATAATCGACAGGCATTCCACATGCATAACACAACATTAAATGGTAAGGAGATGCACAGAACGAATTGGTGGTGGGATTGGGACCAAAAGATGGCTTCGGCTGGGCCGAAGATCCTTGTGTCGCGGGATTTTGTTGCTGGAACGGCACTTTCCGCTGGAAATTGTTGTTGATCGCGTCTACGGGAGTCTGCTTTGCTTCCTCATCCGCAGGTGTCGCCTCGGGGTAACCTAACTCGCTAACTGCCTTTGCTCTACTTTTGTTTTCTTTAATGAGCCGTTCAGCTCGTCGACACTCGGCCTTCAGCTCAGCCAGCGTGTCGATTTTTGACGCAAACGTTAAATTTGCCAAGTAGGGCTTCAGGTTCCCCCTAATTATCCCAACCAGCTCCTTCTCTGGGATACTTTTCCGGAGCCGGAAAGTCAAATTATGGACCTCACCGTAGAAGTCGTCGAACCCTTCCAGTGGCTGTTGTTTGCGTTCCATGATTTCGCGGATTATCTCGTAATCGGACTCCGCTGTCTTGAAGTGGGCTAGCAGCTCCGCCCTTAGCTCGGGGTACCCAAACTCGGGTTCGTCCGAGTGGTCCTCTAAGACCTGCCAGTACCACTTCAAGGCAGAGCCCGTCACGAGACAATGGAAGTCGGTGAAGAGCTGGAAGTGGGATATGTTGTGTTGTTGCCGCAACTTCTCGATTCGAAAAATAAAGCTCTCCACCGTTATTCCCTTGCTAGTACCGTCAAATTTCACATGCCACTTTTCCAGGTCCAACTTCTTCCATTTCGGTGGGTCCTGGGTGTTGCTCGCTGAACCTGAAACCCCCAACGCAGCATTTGGGTCGACACGCTGGTCGGCTGGTTCATTCCTAACGTTTCTTTCTGGAGTCGATGACTGACCAGGCCGGTTTCCTAACCCTTGCGCCGAGGTTTCCATCACTGCGACTCGGTTGCTGAGGTTTGAAATGTTATCGCGTATATGGCGGACCTCGTCCATGGCCTGTGCCATCACCTCATTTTGTTGCGCCATCATCGCCATCATATGGCTCAGCTGATCTATGCTGATGGCCGTTGAAGTTCGTCCGCCTTGCCGCTGATCCGCACCCTCAGCAACCTGGTCCTTTGGTGGCTCCTTGCGTGTAGGGATAGCCCCGGGTCCTGATCCGCCAGCTACTCCACCAACTGCTCCCTCCTGCTCCGTGTCAGACATGTTAAAAAGTTCGTCTATTTTTCGCGAAAAGCTACTTTCCCCCCCGGAAAACGAAAACTCTTCTGTAATCCTAAAACTAGGCGGACGGACTGACTGGACTATATGTTCCCCCGATGACCTAAAGACCCGCGAAGCACACCTGTTAACAAGGTCTGTTGGTAATAGATCGGAATGAGGTATGCCCGTATCGATCTGCGTAAAAACCGATCCGACAACTTCGTCCCGCAACGCCCTGGTTCTGCTACGTGTCACGATCCTGTTTAGCTCCAATTCACCACCAATCTCGTCCTGAGCGTCCTCCTTCTCCATACAACGAAGACTTTCTTCCGCCAATAAGAGGTCCGAGTCGCCAATCGTCGCGGAAATCGAGAAGGGGTATAGGGGTTAAGGGTCCACGAAGACGACAAGGAATGATTCAGAAATCCAAAATTTCAAGACAAATTCAAAGTACAAGAGATCTATCTCTAGAACCAAACTATAAAAATGTAAACAAAAGGGGTTAACCAAACTACTTTTGTTCTCTTGGGTTAATTACCACAGGAGATAGTAGTTGTAAGGCAAAAAAAATTAAAAAGTTCCAAATTCAGTAGGGCTTCCCTAACAGCAGGTAATCAAAAATGTAAAAATGTTGAGAGGACAAGGAGAGCTTATCTACTCCAGATGTATGGTATACCAAACGGAAATTCAAGTGTATGGTACGTTAAAAGTAAAAGAAATGTATTTAGCCTAGGCCGCAACAGGGTTAAACTGAAATTCAAGGGGTTTTGGAAACTCAGATGACGGCAAAAACCTAATTCAATATATCTAAAAAGCGGGGGTAAACCTAAAATATCCAAGAAGTTAATGAATCAAAAAATATACACGTTTAATCGACAAAGAGTAAATATGAAAGTTAAAGAGGGGGAGCCAAAACGTTGAAATGTGTAACTTGCTTCAACTAAGCTAATCGAAATTCAAAGCACGCACTCAACTCCAAGATAAGGGCAAAAGAATAACATTCAAATTATAAAAATATTAACGAATAAAAAAAAATATTAATAGGCGGATTCCAAAGAAGTTAAAATATCAAGGTAGATTTACATAAGTTTAAAACAACGAAACTATGCCACGGGTTAATCTTAAATTCAGATCGTCAACCCTCGGAAGTAGTTTAGGAAATCAACCAAAAATTAAAGGCTAACTTTATATTAGTAACGAAAATTTTTAATTGGATCTATGTATAAAAATTTGAAATATACGTGTGTTTTAAAAATTAAATAGAATTGAAATCAACGTGTTAGAAATAAATATAATAGATAAGCATATGCATATATATATGTATAAGTGTACGATAGTTGTTTACACCGAGAAAAATTGATTGTTTCTCAGTTCGTTATTACTTAATGTTTGTTTATGTGGATAGAAGTAATTATATATGTTATTGGTGTGTGTTGGTGTTGCACCTCGGCAAGGTCTCAGTGAATGTGAGTGAGTGGTCCGTATGTAACTAATCTAGGTCCTAGTCGGCTAATGTCTCCCCAATTCGTCCGCTTATTCAGTGTGGCACAACAAGCATATCAGCGCAAGGCTTAAAACTCGGTTGCCACACTGACTCCAAAACTCCTTCGTGTAGGTAGACTACAAACCTCACGTGTATGTAGTGCTGGACTACGTACGCGGTAGCTTAAACAGCCACCTACACGCCACAACATCTATATACTAGTCTTACCGCAGAATACCACTTATGCAAGCGTTGAAGCTTTCATAAGGAACTTCTACGGCAAGACGAGTACCCCCCCTTATTTTTGTTGTAGTGGCACATATCGCGTCGGACTAATCCAAGCGACGTTGCCCCTACAACTGTCATCAGTCCAGTCAGAGAAGGAAATCGGAAAAGGGAAAAGTGTAAACCAAAATTATAACAAAAGAACGTTATTGAAAAACAAAAATAAAAAGTTATGTACAAGCAAAAAGGTATTTTAAAAAAACAGGAAAGCAGAAAGGAAGGAAATTTATTATGGCAAAAAAAAATTGTTTAATGAATGAAACTAAAACAAAATAGAAGATTAAAGATTGCAATCGAGGAAAAAAAAAAATATATAAAATAATTGCAAGTTAAAAATTCGAAAATTAACAATTGAAAAATATAAATTGAAAAAAAAAAAAAAAAAACAATTTAAAAATTAAAAACTTGAAAATTAAAAATTGGGCTATTACGTTGGGCGCCATTGTTGTAGAACTGGCTGTTGGGGCAAGGCAAAGGTGGCAGGTGGCATGGTGGCAAGCCCGCTAGCTCGTCGGGTGGGGTGAGTTTTTGCTCACCAGCCTTGCCTGCAGCTATACAAACAAAAAAGGAGGTTCATGCCTGGGTGAAATCTACATAGGATAGAAAAGAAATAGAAGGAGGCCTGTCCGTGTCAGGTGGAGTCATCCCGCCCCTCTCGTTCATAGACCATGGACGACCTTTGGCTCCACTTTGACTCCGACTACCGAGTGGAGTCCCCTTAGCTTGACACATGTCAGTCTGTCAGTTACCGTCCCATGTTCCTAACAGTCCTGTCCGTCCTCGTCACCTCACACCCACTTCCCCTCTAATGCACTAGTGCAACACCCACACCAATCAGCTGCTCCTTTAGCCAGACATGGTATTTGTCCTTCAGCCCATAAAATAAATAAATGCAATGGTAAACAAACGAATCAAAATTCCTTGCAAACTTTACAAACTTAATTTATTATTCACATACTAAAAGTTAAAAATTAATAATAGAATTAAGCTTCTAGCCTCGAACAAAAATTCAAAAAAAATTAAGTTGACAGAAATTATAAGTTAACTTACAAACTAAAAATAAAACAACGAAAACTTATTACTATAGGGGTAATTCAAATACCTAAAAGGATTAAAGAAAAAAATTCAAATAAAAAAATAAAGCATTAAAGGAGGGTTTTGATTAATGAAGTAAAAAAAGGAAAACAAGATTAAATTCAATTCAAAATTAACCTCAAAATAAACGCTATTTAAATGAATATTAAATAAAAAAATAATAAAAAAAAAACGAAACAGGGATAATTAATAACAAAGGAAGGGAAAACAATTAAAACTAAAGCCTATCGAACGACCACTGTGGGCCGATACTGCCCTATCTCAATAGCATTCCAAATTATGGGTTTTTATATGAGTATGTAGGTATGTAGTGAGTAATAAAAAGTTTTGGTAAATATACCTTAGAATTTAGCACTTACCGATCTTTTCGTTGACGGAGGCGCCTACGTCGCGGAGAGAGGATGGCTGTAAAAAGATTAATTTACACACATACGTACATATGTCAATTCCCCTATGCTGGAAATTCTTCCAATGCCCACTTGTAGGTAGGCAAGGTAGCCAAGCTACGTTGGAATTTATTCGGACGCGCGGCTGCCGTCCGAATCAAAGGAAAAAAATGTACGGCCAATATAATTACTCAGAAATAAAAGCGAGAAATAAATGTTTTGTGGGAAAAAAAAAAGGGAAAAACACCGGCGTAAACTCTAACTATGAACTGTGACTAGAAATGATTTAAGAACAAAATACCAATGGAAACGAATTTAATGGATATGAACTATTTTTGCCTGTGAGAAGGAATAGTGGTGCGGGGAGGGAAGTGGGATGACTGCTAAAAAAAAAAAGGAAAAAAAAGGTGGGAAGAAAAGACTGAAGTGGAGTGTTTTACGGAGAGGGTTTCGGGAATGAAAAGGGAAATTGGGGAGGGGTGAATGCTAAATTCTCACTAAAAACAAAAAAAGGCAAAAGCTAAATAAAACTAAATTGTGAACCGAAAGTATAAAACTAAATTGTGAACCGAAAATATAATGCGTTCCTTAGAAAAATTACAACAAAAAAAAAGAAGGTGTTACGTAAGAAAGTAAAGGATACCACTAACTGAAAAAAATTTATCAACAATAAAAAAAAAACCCAAAAGTACAGCGAGGTGAGTAACTAATAAACGAAGAATACCAAGTAAGGAAAATTATAAGTAAAATTAGAAAGTAATAAGGCAAAGAAGGTACGTATATAAAAGGAAATCGTTTAAAGAAAGGGAAAGCTAAAATAATGCGGAGGGCATTGGCTTAGTCTGCATAAACGAAAACTAGGGTGGGATAAAAAAATAATATAACTATGAACTCTTATAATTCAGTATAACTTAACAAAAAATATGAATTCCGGTAACTAACTTAAATATTACAAAAAGAAAGATAGAAAAAAAGTATGAGAAAAGTTATTCTAACAAAAATGGTAAATAAATATCTTAAGTTGTGTATAGGGGTGGCAAAATTTTGGCATATGATGGTGCAGCGGAAATAATATCTTATGATCAGGAAAATAAACTTTCGGGAAATTGAACTTAAATGAAGGAAAATTCTGAATTATGGGAATAAAAAAAATCAACCAAAAACGTCTTAATTTAAATGAAATTATTTTTTAAACAGCAACGGTGGCTCCACTCTCCTCCCTCTCTTCCTCTACTCGTTTATTTCCAGTGACTTTGAACGATGTGATAGTTGCTGTGGCAAGAATGTTCAGCTGCGCTTCGTCGCCTTTGGCGTGGAGCGCGGCGACCGGAATATGCTTCCTCGCTTTCCTCTTCTTCCGTAGTACAGTGGGCACGGCTTGTTTTATTGGACTTCCTGAAGGGGGGTACGAAACAGTTTAGGGCCTGATTGTGGGGGGTAACGGCTGCCAAGGGAATGTGAAGCAAGTCATCTTTATGGATGTGTGCGCATATTTCAACCATCCTTCCTAATTTTCTCCTTTTTTTTTTCTTTTTTGCTTGCTTCACCTCCCTTTTGGCCACCTCGAGCACCGTTTCCTTACCTGTAGTTCTGTAGTTGGACGCCGATACCGTTGGCTATGATCCGTTAATGTGGTATCACCAAAAAAAACTTTGATATATATATTTTAGTAACTTTCAACTCCCGTACTGAAAAACCGCACTGCACTTTAGACTCCACTTTCTTTATTAACCTATGGGATGGACTCGTTAAGCGATCGAACCCCATCAGCGGAAAAATGTTCCTTTTCACAATTCCTACTCAAAGACAGAGGGCACTCATACATAGAACCAGGATAGCGGGACACGACAGATATACACTTTCACGACACAACTTCCACCCACACTAACAGATACATATTCATACATCTAAATACATGTATTTGACTTTCGCCACATTACTAACACATGCAAGGGAAACTCCGTTGCTGTTAACACACAGATACAGCGGTGTTCGGACTTTTACCATGTTGTATTACCCTACAGGCTGCCGCTACACTCCCTAATGTGCTGCTGGAAAGCATTCAGCACGTTCTTAATGGAATCAGCCGAGTCGTTCGTCGCCTTTCGAATATCTGCTATTGCCCGCAGATGAGCTTCGACAATGACTCGCATCACTTGATAACGCGACTGAAGCAACTCCCATGCCTCAGTGTAGTTGGCATCGCAAATTTTAAAACCGCTGATAATACTGAGAGCTTCGCCTTTTAGACAGCTACGCAAGTAGTGGAGCTTTTGTCCACCTGACAATGAAGCATTAGCATCGACGAGCGTACAAAAAGCGTCGAAAAAAGCGACCCACTCAGTGGAATCGCCAGAAAATGATGGTAGATCCATTCTCGGTAGTTTTATTGCTGCAGACACAGTGACTTGTGAATGTGTGGGATTCGTGACTGATTCCGCCCTACACTTCCGTACGTGATTGAATACGGATAGAGCTGTAGTGTACCAGGACTCAGCCTGTATGCGCGCGTTCTGTTCTACGTCGAAGTTCTCTGCACCACAAGAAGTTTCGACTGCATCCTGTGCTTCATTAAAGCGTACCCACTGTTCGTTTAACAGTTGAAGGTAGCTTTCGACATTTTCAATGTCTAAAATAAATGTTGGATCGTTGCTTTTGGTCATGTACCTTTTAATGGCACCTAATGCGGAGTCGCGTGTCTTAACAAACGCTGACATTTTTACGTGTAGGTTAGATGGCCAAAAAAATAAATATGTAGTTTTGCGGAGGACTATTAAACAACGAAAATATTTCTTTAAAACCTTTATTTATAATATTAGCAGCAATTGTGGTTGAATTGTACTCCAAATGTAATTTTGATATAAAGTATTTGATGCGGGACCATGCGGTGATAGTTTACAATAAGAAATTTTAGGTTATACTTGCGGTTTGATGTATTTTGTATGTATATGCGGTGGAGCGATCCGGCTCAGAAGGATCAGAAAATGTTTCGGCGGATTACCTCTTGGTAGTGCGGGTGAACCTTGCGGATGAAACTATTGAGGTGTGGACTGTATGCGGGTTTATCCAAAGCGAAATAATAACACGCTTCTTTTAAAGTTATTATACAATAGACACTTTACTTTAATAATTTCTGTTTCAATTGTACAAAAAAGAAAAGGCGCGAGCGGTAAGCAGTCTATCAGCGAATGAACTGTGCAAAAGCATTGCAATGACAAGTGTCAAAAATGCAGCGAGTGCTTGAATGCGACTTAACCCTTAGGTGAGTCAACAATGTGCGTAGTTTTCGCCACTATAGCTTAATAATTTTTTTTTTATCTTATATTATTTTATTTTATTTTATTTTATTTTATTTTATTTTATTTTATTTTATTTTATTTTATTTTATTTTATTTTATTTTATTTTATTTTATTTTATTTTATTTTATTTTATTTTATTTTATTTTATTTTGATTTATTTTATTTTATTTTTATATGGGGTTCCATTTTTAGCAAAAAAAAAATTCGGGACAATCCCGGGATCCCAGGATTGACCTTTCAAATCCCGAGAGGCTAGAAATCCCGGAAATTGGATTCCCTAGTCTGCAACATACTTTTACTGACAGCAGATCCTTATACGTCCATATACAATACTGCCGTCCTTAGCAAAAAGGCAGTATTTATGTTATAAAAATTGATTATCGAGAAAACTTAAGTTGAAGTATGGGTGTTTTCGAACTAAATAACTATAGTTATTTTGTTGCATAACAGACATAAATGAATATGGAGATATTAACGGCTTCATGAAGAATCATTTGCATCTGATTATCAGCGAACTGCCTTTCTGCTTTGTAAATCCAAAATTGTTGAAGACATGGATGAAAATCTAATCCAATTCGATTAATCTATATATACATACTTACCTTTAAAACTTACCTGTTAAACTGAATCCTAAAGATGTTGAATTCATATTTAAAGTTGAATTTTTTATACTTACCTTGTTGCATACACACATATATACTTACCTCTACCATTAAATACTTACCTCCTATTACACTTACCATTTGCATCCATACTTACCCTAAATTAACCTTACCTTTGAATTCGACCCATCCTAATGTCCAACTCTTAACTTGGAAAACTACAGCTTTTCTATTTACTTACCTTTTTTATATGTACACTAGCGTAACCCTGCGGTGGTTGGGGTTCTAGAATATGCCCGCGGTAGGTATGCCTGTCGTAAAAGGCGACTAAAATCCAAAGAGAGAACAACTCAATAAAACCCGTAATTCCGAGTGTGATCTCTACCGTGCTCATGGGATGAATAGCACTACGTTAGTGTGTCTTATAACGGTGGCCTCCAGATACCTGGCTCCCTCTGGTTGTAATTAGTCTTACTGGGATATCGGGGGCTATGTCTCAGCTGACCTTCTTTCCGCTACACTCATGGGAATTATATGTACCGATTAAATGAGAAAAACCATAATGTGACGAATTCGATGATTCCTCGACTATTTTCCTTGGGTTCGATCACTGTACGTTAAATAAAACACTCAGATTCTGCTTAATAAATAGTGCGCTTTATTCACTACTAAAAACCGTAGTACAATATCGCGGGTTAACTCACTGTTCAGTACCTCACTGAAAATAAACTGATTGAAGTGCGTTGTCTTTGCGCGGTTTATATACCCTAGCAGACAGCAGCTTCATAACCTCGAAAAGTCTACACATTTCTGTGTTATTCGTGCAACAGTGTTCTCGAAACGTTTATCTATCGTCATCTCCTCTTTGTGCCACATTCGCAAACATGCGAGCTGCCTCTCCCTCTCTCGCTCTCACGTCCATTCTTGATAACATTCGCCACAATACTTTAGATCAGGCATCGGCATTCTCATACATGCAAACAATTCATTTCGTAAATGTGTGTGTCACACATATAGGCGAGCGCAATTACACAAATTTGCTCATAGTTCGTCTTTACGCATATATATATTTTTACGTGGGTGACTATCTATTAATGGCTGCTCAATTGATCTCGAACAACTGAAATAAAAAAAAAAGACCGGACCTAGTTCATCTTAGCAACTAAAAATAATAATAATAATTGGTGTTTATTGCCAAAGATGTCCAGAATCATACTTAAAACTAATGTAAAAAGACTAGAACCGTTCTCTCTTTTGGTCAGCAGACAGCTGGGGAGCTAACCATTTTTTTTTTATTGTATGTATAAAAAGAAAGAGTTTAAGACAAAATAAATATCATTTATTATTAATCATTTGATGATGTGTAACTTTTTACTTAACCCTTTCGCTACATCTTTTTACTACGCTGGCCAAAAAATCCAAATTCTTGTCCAACTATTTGTTTAAGCCCCAGTAACAATAAAAAATACAACTTTTATAAAATTTTTTTTTATAAGTCTGTTTTTTTACATGTTGCCATATGGCAACAAATATACTGTACGGTAAACAAAAACTAGGGAATTTTAAAATGGTTTTGAATCGAAATTTTAACTTTATCTTTTATATATCTATTATTTATCTATTATATATGTATGTATATCTTTTATATATATAAAAATGAATGTATGTATCTACCCCTCTACCTACCAAACAGTCCATAGGATTGAAATAAAACTTTGTCAACTTATTTCTTCCCCTAGCAGAAAGTTAACTGGCATAGTAAAAATATTTTTAAAAAGGCGTGGCACTTCCAATACAAACTGAAATTTTTAAAATTTTTATCTCACACTGCTTGGTCTAGAGCGTTGAAATTTTGTATGAAAGTGAAGTTTCAAGTTGCGGTAGAATTATGTGGTGGGCGTTTATATAAATGGAGGCGTGGCACCTCTCATACAAAAAACTTAATGGTCTGTACATCTTCGCATCTATTTGCCGTAAAATATTGGAGTTTTCTATGAAAGCATACTGAGTTGTGGTAGAATTATGTAAAAGTGGGCGTCATTGGAAAAGGAGGAGTAGCACGTCCCATACAAATAAAAATTTGGGATTATAAAATGCACATCTCTATAGGTGTTTGCTCAAAAAAGCATTGCAATTTGGTATGAAAAAATTAGTTTGACTTGCGGTTATGTGAAAGTGGGCGTTATTGTAAAAGGGCGCGGCATATCTCATAGAAACTGAAAATTATAAAGTGAATGTCTCTGCAAGTGTTTGCTCTAAAGAATTGGTATTTTGTATGAGAAAATTAGTTTGAGTTCCGGTAGAATTGTGTAAAAGTGGGAGGTATTGTAAAAGGGGCGTGACACCTTCCATACAAACTGAAACTCTTAAACTGTGTATCTCTGTAAGTCTTTTCTCTTAAGCATTGGAATTCTATTCATTGTTGTCAAATGCTCCTAATATTTCTTCCCTTCAGAATCCTCCAAACCTGACAAGTCAGACTCCCCGAAATTCTCCAAAATCTTTTCTTTGACTTTGTAGCTTATTTTCCTTGACTTATTTTTAAATTATAATGCGCTAACAATAATAAATACAAACTCTTCAGGTCTCAATCGCAAATAAATTTCTTCTGCAATCTAGAGCAAATTTACACCTTACAGCAAAATTGTTGCCATTTGGCAACACGCAAAGTTATAAAAATCAGTACCGCTTTGTAAACTGTTCGTAAAAAAATATTTATATGCCAAAGTGTAGATTGAAGATTCTTTTACTTATTTTATACAACTTTTAGAGAAATTATTGTCATAATTTACTAAAAAATGTATATAAGTAAAAGCCAAATTTCATAGTAAAATTATGTATTGCAAAGGCCTTTTATTTAAAATTGTATATTATCGATATTTAATGGACGATGATAACTTATTTGATTTTTGTCTACTCTTTAAACATCAATCTTCAACAAAATGTAAGAAAGAAGGTGATATTTTATACACAGGAGTAGCTAGGCCCCTCTAAAGTTGGATGTTGCCATATGGCAACAATATCGCGAAAGGGTTAAATGCCAAACAAAAGTAAATGTTTTTTTTTAATTTTTGTGTTTTTTTTTAGCTTTTTTGGGCTTTTTTTTAGTTTTTTTAAATGTTTTTTTTTTTTTTTAATTTGTGTTTTTTTTTTAATTTTTTGGGGTTTTTTTTTAGTTTTTTTTAAATGTTTTTTTTTTTTGTATTTGTGTTTTTTTTTTAATTTTTTTGGGGTTTTTTAATTTTTTTGTTTTGTTTATTTTTAAAAAAATAATGAAATCGATTCATTGATGTAACTTTTTAAGAAACAAAGATTTAATTTAAAAAATACAGGTTAACTCTGATAAAAATAATAATGAAAAGCAAAATATGTACATACATTATTTCGCAGTCACATAAAAAAAATCCATTTTGTGAAACAAATTAGAAATTGTGTAAAAATTTGAAAATTGATGTACCTTACAGAAAATAACTCTGATGGGTGTAATAATAAAAAGCAAAATATTTATACATATTATTTCGCAGTTTCGTTAAAAAAAAATAGAAATTGTGTAAAAAGTACAGAAAATAATGTCCGGAGACCCGGAAGTTGAAAAAAAAACTATTGGTGGTTACAGCGATTCACAAAACGAATAACTTCGTCCATGTCAATTTCGAGGTGTGTGCATTTAATAAGTAGCAAGTTTTCCAATTGGTTGTCATTCAACCGACTACGCTGCTTGGTCTGAATACACTGGTTTACAGCCAAAATGCACCAGAGACGCCATGGTGAAATTCCTATGTAAAATCACCTCCTAATTCCGAAAATCAAGGTTATTTTTACTTGAATGGTACCGTTTTTGAGATATTTACGATTTACCGTTATTTCAAAAAACAAAAAAGATAGCTCCACTTAATCGTGTATATCTCAAGAACAAACTGAGCTCTTCCAAAACGGTTTGAAAAATTTGAAAGCTAATAAAATTTACTATAATCAGTACATACAAAATTTTTGGTAGGTCCTGCATATTCAAACATATTGAACAATCATTACGGATTTTTTTAATTTTTTTTGTAAAAATATAAAAAAAATTTTACTTTGCGAGGAAGCATCTCGAAAACTTTTTGTTTTTTAGCAGATATTTCCTCCCCCCCCCCCCCCCCCCCTCTAAGCTCTGTTTTATTACAAAAAACAAGCTATCAGTGAACAAAATCGATGAACTAATACAAAAATTATAAGCATTCAAGTAAATATATCCATTTAATGCTTAAGTACCCTACTGGTACTTATGTGTTAGTATTCGTATATCAGTTAGTTAGCAGGTAGATTTTCGAAAAATTATTAGATACAAAAAGCTGTTAGTGTCGTTTTCTCAAACCTAGGTACATTTTAAACAAGAGCATATTTTTGAGGCAGGTAGTGTTTTCTTTGTAGAACTAGGGAACCTTTTTGTTTAGGTAGGCTTGAATTTTTACTGGATCTAAGTATAAATAAGAGTACATGCGCCTTGTTCCTTCATAATATCTGCAAGGCTCGCCGGATACTGTTCAGTTTATAATTGCAGTCATTTACTTAAAAATAAAAAATGAATAAAAGGGCGCGAGAGTTTGAGTGTACAAATGATCCAGATATGTTCTGTTTCATCTGCGGTCAATTTATTGTTAAAAGTATGAGACGTGTGTTTTCAAATCCTTTGAAAGTTACATACTATAAGTGTTTTGGAATTGAGCCTAAAAACAATGAAAAACCATGGACACCGAACACTGTGTGCACCACATGCCGAGTCGAATTGATTTCTTCGGAAACCGGAACAAAAAGGTACGTTGTAAAAATTTGGAATTTGTTCCCTTTTAATGCATAGCTGACTAATTTCTGAAACTATCTATTTAGGCGACGTGTGAAATTTATTACACCAATGATGTGGAGGGAACCAACTTGCCATTCAACGGACTGCTATATTTGTACTACAAAAGTACTTGGGGTTGGAAAGTCCAGAAAAGTAACCTATGCGAGCGTATCTACAGTGTCATTACCAGAACTAATTTCAACCGAAGCGACATTGCCAGAATCAAATTTAACTTTAGTTCCGGCTCCAGTTTCATTGTCAACAGTAGTATCTGATTACGCGGCATCATGTTGTACTGAATTTCAAACGGAAAACGAAAGAAATTATTTGTCACAAGCACAACTCAATGATTGGATAAGGGATTTGGAATTGTCAAAGGAAAAGGCCGAACTACACGCCTCTCGAATGCAACAATTTAAATTTGTTTCATCCGATGTTAAGGTAACATATTATAGAACTCGTCACGAAGAATTTTCCAAGTACTATACGAAGGAGGACAGTGTTTGTTACTGCAAAGACATTGCTGGTCTATTCAAACAATTTGGTGAACCATATGATTCAAAAGAGTGGCGATTGTTCATAGACGGCAATAAATTAAGTTTAAAGGCCGTATTATTGCATATTGGCAACCAAAAGCCATCTATCCCGATCGCGCATGCAGTAAATACGAAGGAAACACATGAGATAATGCAAAAATTGCTCAAGTTAATCAAATACGAAGAACATGATTGGAAAATATGTGCCGATCTTAAAGTCGTTGGAATGCTATGTGGTCTACAAAGTGGATACACAAAATACTGTTGCTTTCTATGCAAATGGGATAGCCGAGCTCGTCAAGACCACTACATCATAAAGGATTGGCCAGAATGAATCGAGTTTCAAGTTGGGGTAGATAACATAAAATACTCTCCACTTATAAAGAAGGAAAAAATAATTCTACCTCCGCTCCACATCAAGCTCGGCCTTATCAAAAACTTTGTGAAGGCTTTGGACAAAGAAGGCGAAGCTTCTCATCATTTGAAGACAATCTTCCCAGAGATTTCAGAAGCAAAAATAAAGGAAGGGATTTTTGTGGGACCGCAAATAATCTAATGGAGATGCTTTGGTTTAAGGTTTAAGCAGTGGTAGAGGAAAGAGCCTGGAGACAAAGCTAACCAATGTTAACAAGGTCCAATGGGCTTTGTCGACTTTCAGTCCTTTCAAATCTCCAGGACCGGATGGGGTCTATCCTTGTCTGTTGCAGCAAGGAATCAACTATACTCCTCCAGTCCTATCAAATTTATATAGAGCATCCCTGCTGTTAGGATATATTCCCAACAGGTGGACGGAGGTAAAGGTTGTATTTATAACGAAACCAGGGAAACCGGAAAATCTGCCATCCTAAAGGGAATGGAGAAAATTTTAGATCAGAACATTAGGGAAGTAAACTTAAAGAAACACCCTCTGTGTAAACAACAATTTGCCTACCAACCCGGAAGACCCACGGAGACTGCTATCCATTGCCTTACTGGAAAAATTGAAAAGGCCATAGAGTCTAAAAACATAGCCCTGTGTGCATTCATCGATGTATCGGGCGCTTTCGATAATACGACGTACCAGGCCATTGAGGGCAATGGCTTAGACGTACAGGGATATTCGGATGACTTAGTAGTCTGCGTAACAGGAATGCATGATGAAACAATATCCGATCGCATGCAACAATCCCTGCGCATCATTGAAAGATGGTGCACTGACAAAGGGTTATCTATCAACCCAAATAAAACAGTCTTGGTGCCTTTCACGAGGCGAAGAAAGCATTCTATGTTAGAGCCGTCCCTAGGAGGCAGGCGCATAGGTTTTTCGACGGAAGCGAAATACCTAGGCGTAACATTGGACAAAACCCTCACATGGAATGCTCATTTGGAGGCCACCATAAATAAAGCAACGAGGGCCTTTTTCGCCTGCACTAGACTTTACGGCAAAACATGGGGCCTGTCTCCCAAAATGACGTACTGGTCATTTAATACAGTTGTGAAGCCAATAGTCACATACGCTTCTCTAGTCTGGTGCCCTAAGACTGCTCAAAGAACAGCGGCAACTAAGTTAAGTAAGCTGCATCGGCTAGTCTGTGTCGGTATAACACGTGCCCTGCTGATGCTTTAAGTGCCCTTATGGGAATACCTCCTTTCCCAATTCTGATAGAGAAGGAGGCCATACTTGCTGCATTAAGACTTGAAAACATTTCCGATCTAAAAATCGGAAATATGACAGGACATATGAAAATAGTCAAGAATTTCATATATTTCAAGTAAGTGATGCAATAACTCCTACGCTCAGGATCATGCGAAACTTTGAAGTTTCGATCGTAGATCTAGTGCTCTGGGACACAGGGAATCCTTATGCTGAATCCGATTCAAGGCTTTGGTATACGGATGGATCGAAGCTGGAAGATGGTAAAACGGGAGCTGGTATCTATGGACCAAATAACAAAAAAATCGGTACCGATGGGTAACTACCCCATTATCTTTAAAGCTAAAATCCACGCAATAGAATTATGTGGCAGAGAACGCCTCCGAAGAGTAGTTGCACCTAGAAATGATACTGAGCTAGACGAGCTAGTCAATATCTTCAATCAGAAACGTAAAATTGCTTTAGATAGGGCCTGCCCGATCAAGAAGGTAACGGAAACCCATAAACCACCCTGGTGGTCGTCTGATCTAGATAGACTCAGGAACGTAAGCAGGGTCGCCTTTAACAAAGCCAAACAGGATGGCCATGAACTATCCTGGGCTCTCTATAAAGCTAAGCTAGGTACATACAAAAAAGAAATCCGCAAGGCCAAACGGGCCTCCTGGGCGTATTTCTGCAGTTGAAAAATCGCCAGCAACACTGAGCCACGTTCAAATGCCAGATGGGCAGTGGACTGATTCCACGACGGATACCATGAACTCATGGATGCACACTTTCCGGCATGCACAGACTTGTCTACTACGATAGGCGGTGGGATGCCTTCCGATCAAATGATAAAGGACATCACCGACGAGAAAAAGCTAGACTGGGCTCTATCTACTTTCAAGCCCCATAAGTCGCCAGGACCGGATGGAATATTCCCGGCCCAGCTACAACATACATCTGAGCTTATCAAGCCTTGGTTGAAAACTATGTTTATAAGTTGTCTAAGGCTCAACTACGTACCCATTTCATGGAGAGAGGTTAAGGTTGTTTTTATCCCAAAAGCTGGAAAACCATCCCATACTAAACCTAATGATTTCAGGCCCATAAGCCTATCTTCGTTTCTTCTCAAGACTCTAGAAAGACTTCTGGAGGACTATATTAGAAGATCGATAGACCCAACTCATCTTTCGCGGGCTCAACATGCCTACAGTAAGGGCAGATCAACCGATACTGCCCTGCATACCAAAAGGAATACACATTGGTGGCTTTCCTCGATATAGCGGGCGCTTCAATAACGTCCTTCCGGAAGCTATCACCTCGGCGTTAGCGGGTATGCGGGTCGACACGAGCCTTGTTGAGTTCATTCGTAAGCTACTTACTAGCAGGCGGATTACAACTGAACTAGGTGGAAACTCGATTCACAGACTCGTTAACAGAGGTACGCCGCAAGGAGGTGTTCTCTCACCGCTACTTTGGGTGGTTACCCTAAACCAACTTCTACGCCTCTTGGAATCGGAAGGCCACCAAGTGATCGCGTACGCCGATGATATCAGCGTTATTACAAGGGGAAAATTCCCTCAAACTCTCTGTAATTTAATGGAAACAGCCTTATATAAAATATGTGACTGGGCAAAGTCATCAGGGTTAGGGGTTAACCCCGAGAAAACCGAACTGGTCCTCTTCACTAGAAGGTACAAAATTCCGGACCTTACACCACCAAAAATTGAAGGCACTACTTTAGCATTCAGTGATAGGGTCAAATATTTAGGAGTTATTCTAGACAGGAAGCTACTCTGGAGTGACAATATAACAGAAAGAGTTAAAAAGGCAACGTGCGCGTTGTTCACTTGCAAGAGAGCAATAGGTGTTTCATGGGGGTTTTCTCCCAGAGTAGTACACTGGATCTACACAGCCATTGTTCGCCCGATTCTACTCTGTGGAGTGCTAGTCTGGTGGCCTGCTCTAACTAAGAGTACGAAAGGAGGTCGGAACTCTGCATAACTGGGGCCCTTGGGTCCACCCCGACGGAAGCTCTCAACGCTATGCTGTATCTACCACCGTTTGACCTGGTGGCGAAGGAAATATCCGTGATCACAGCTCTGCGAATAAGGGAGACCGGCGTCTGGAAAGGCGGACAAAGTGGGCACACCTCAATCTTGGGCAATCACGCTCCGGTTAACATACCACCACATACTGACTACTGCGCGTCATACAACGTGTTTGTCAGGATCTACGAGGTGACAATACCAACTAAACAAGAATGGAAAAACAGGCCACATACGGTCCGTGGCGCCATCAACTTTTTCACTGATGGTTCCAAGCTTGAGGGGAAGGTGGGGGAGGTATCTTTTCACCGGATCTGGGACTAGAGATCTCCTTCCGTCTTCCCGACCACTGTAGCGTGTACCAAGCGGAATTGCTGGCAATACACGAGGCGGTGAAAAGCTTGGTGTCTATCCCTCAAAATGGCAAACGGATTTACATCTTCTCAGACAGTCAGGCCGCACTTAAAGCCCTGAACTCATGCGTCGACAATGCAAAGTCGTTAACTGAATGTCGCAGATCTCTCAACGAGATGGCTCAGCACTTCAGTATTAGCCTTATTTGGGTACCTGGACACAGGAATATTGAAGGCAACTGCAGAGCGGACGAGCTGGCCAGACGAGGTACCACCACCCATCTCCTTCCAGGAAACAGTCTGGTAGGCATACCCATGGCCTCTTTTAAATTTAGTGTCAGCACAAATACAATTATTGCAGCAAACAAGCTCTGGACGGAGCTCTCAACTTGCGAGATATCCAGGCTAACCTGGCCTTCCTATAACAAAGGACGTACAAATTCCATGCTGTCCCTCAACAAACCGAATATCTCAACCCTGGTAAGGGTCCTAACAGGGCACTGTCTTATAGGCACGCACGGTGCAAGAATGGGCATAAGGTCGAATGATTATTGTCGCAGCTGCAGATGTACTGAAGAGGAGGAAAGTGTTCAGCATCTGCTGTGCCAATGTCCCGGGCTTAGCAGGCGACGGTTGGCTATCGTCGGTCAACCATTTCTCGAAAACCTCGCTGAGGTATCAAAAGTAGATATTGTAGCGGCAGCCTGTGGGTTAATGCCGCATTGTAAAAGTCCGAACACCGCTGTATCTGTGTGGTTAACAGCAACGGAGTTTCCCATGTATTTGTTTGTCATGTGACGAAAGTCAAATACATGTATTTAGATAGGTGAATATGGATCTGTTAGTGTAGGTGAAAGTTATGTCGTGAAAGTATATCTGTCGTGTCCCGCCTAATCAGGATAGATGTATGAGTGTCCTCGGTGGTTGAGTGAAATTGTCAAAACGGAACATCTTTTCGCTTATGGGGTACGATCGCCAAACGAAGCTAGATAATGATTCAAATATAAAGTTGAGCCAAGCTTGTGCGGACCCGGAAAAAGTTGTGAAAGTCTTTCTTTTATATCCAATTTTTTGTGGTGCACAGTAGTAACGGTTTGTGAAAAAAAGGGAGATAGATCTTGGAAGGCGCCGGTACCTCAATAGCCGGAGTACTGTACCTAGACCAGCGAAAAATTAGGTGAGTGTTGTGAGGCAAAACAAAAAAAAAAAAAAAAAAAGAGGTTTCCTGCTATTTGTGAGTCCTAGGTCCTAAGTAGTTTTTTCTTTCCCTTAGGATAAATCTAATCAGGCCAAATAACCATCGTACCATACCAAACTCAAAGGTTTTGGAGAAAAAAGGGAAAGCAGGAACATAAAATTGTGCTGGGCTCCACGTCCAAAAGCACCAAAGTGCGTTGAAACGCTTCTGCCACAGCGACCATAGCAGGCCATCGAAAAACCAAGTTGGTGCCGGAATTTGCCGAGGAGAACGAGGAGAGGGAGAAAATAAATCATTGCTGCTGCCTTTTCTTTTTTTTGATATTTTTAGGCACATTATTCCATTTGTTGCACCATAGTTTTCAAAGTTTGTGTTTTAAAGTAAATTTCCTTTTGTACCATTATATTTTTTTGCCACCCTAATATTAAGTTATTTTTGCCATCTTTATTTTTAATGCCCTAAGCTATTGCATTTAGAGTCCAGTAGCCTGTTTAAATTTTTCTCTTTAATAATTTTTAATTTTCAAGTCATACCGTTTTTTTATGGTTTTTTTGTTGTGTGATATCCAATAGCCGCTTATTTTTCTCATTTCGGTATTTTTTTTATTTTTTTTTAATCCTTTACTTTCCTTCGCTGAAATTTGCTTATTTGATTCGTACACACCCCCTTCAAAATTTTTCGTGTACACTATTTTTGGGACTTCTTCGTTGGAAGCCGCAATTTATCATTTTTATTTTTTTATTATTTTTGATATTTTTTTTTGTTTCAGCGAGCGATACTTCTTATTTGCTACTTAACATTTTTTTTTTCTTTTAGTCCCCAACGCAATTAATTAAATTTTTGGTTCACACTTTATTTTGATGTAGCTTTTGCTTTTTGGTGTTTAGAAAAAAATTTGGCATTCCCCCCTCCCCACTTTCCTTTTGCATTCCCGAAACCTTCTAAAGCACACCACTTCGTGCCTTTCTTCCCACCTTTTTCCTTTAGCAATCACCCCACTTCCCTCCCCGCACCACTAGTAAATTTTTTTATGCGAATTATTTTATATTCAGTCGTTCAGTTATTTCTTTTCTTTTGTAACATTTTTTTTTCACATCAATTTTAGTTACAATTCAGGATAAGCTTTTGTATGCCTGTTTTATTTTTTTTTGCCCACAAAACATTTATTTTGCATTTTTTTATTTCTAAATCACTATATTGGCCATACATTTTTCTTTGATTCGGACGGCAGCCGCGCATCCGAATGACTTCCAATGTTATAGTGTGATCGCTCCCACCTCTTATGTATATTGGAAAACTTCCAACATAGGGAATTTCTATGTATGTATGTGTGGTGAGGGGTATTTATTTCAGCCATCCTCTCTTCGCGACGCAGGCGCCTCCGTCAACGAAAAGATCGGTAAGTGCTAAATTCTAAGGTATATTTACCAAAAATTAAACTTCTCAGTACATACCTACGTATATAAAAATCCGAATATTGGAAGCTAGTTGAGGTAGGGCAGTTATCGGCGTACAGGGTCGTCCGAAAGGCCACAGTAATCATTATTTTTAATTCCCAGAAGATATTTTTTTACTTATTGTTTTCATATTTTTTTTTACGCGGATATTTTTTTTACATTCTTTTATTTAATTTCTTTCTTGGTTTTTATTAAGCTAAGTTACATTAATTGGATTGCTTAAAATTTTTTTTTGGATTAAATTTTTATTTAATTGATTCTTGTTGTTAGGTTTTTTGGATTTTATTAGTTTATTTTTTTTATTATAGATTTTTTTTTCGTTTATTTACTCTTGAGTTAAGAAATTTCTCTTGTCAAATTTTTAACTTTGCTAGGTTAGTTGTGTTAAATCCTGGTAGTCTTAAAGGATTTTTTTATGGAATGAAGTATTAGCTATAAGTTGAAGATCGTTACATTTTTTTGTTTGAACAGCGTTAGCCTAAGTTTCTCGTTTTTTTTTATTTCTTCTAATTTATTTTAATTTTAATAAACTAAGATTGTGAATTTGCGATACGAAACGATTTGCTTCTTTCCTTTTATTTTGTTTTTTTTTTATGGGGTGAAATAAGAACACCATGACTGGCTAAGTCAACGGTCATTTGGTGTGGGTGGTGCACTGGTGCATTATAGGGGACGTGAGTGTGAGGCGACGAGAACAGACTAGACAGATTAGGAACATGGGACGATAATTAACGGACAGACATGTGGCAGGCGAAGGGGACTCCACTCGGTGAGCGGAGTCAAAGTGGAGTCCAAGGTCGTTCATGATATATGAACGAGAGGGGCGGGATGACTCCACCTGACATGGACAGGCCTTTCTCTTTTTCTTTCCCTTTCTCCTATGTAGATGTCACCAGGCATGAACCTCCTTTTTTTGTTTGTGTAGCTGTAGGTAGGGCTGGTGAGCAAAAACCTACCCCATCCGACGAGCTAGCGGGATTGCCACCATGCCACCTGCCACCCTAGCCTTACCCTAACAGCCAGCTACATTACAATGGCGCCCAACGAAATAGCCCAATTTTTAATTTTTAAGTTTTTAATTTTTATATTGTTTTTTTTTTTTCAATTTACATTTTTCAATTGTTAATTTTCGAATTTTTAACTTGCAATTCTTTTATATTTTTTTTTTTTTTTCGATTGCAATCTTTAATCTTCTATTTTGTTTTAGTTTTCATTCATTAAACAATTTTTTTTGCCATAGTAAATTTCCTTTCTTTTTGCTTTCCTGTCTTTAAAAGACCTCCTTGCCTTTCCATAACTTTTTTTTTGGGTTTCAATAACTGTCCTTTATTTTATAACTTTAGTTTACTCTCTTCTCCTTTACCTTACTTTCGATTTCCTTCTTTGACTGGACTGATGACAGTTGTAGGGGCAACATTGCTTAGATCAGTCTGACGCGATATGTGCCACTACAACAAAAAACAAGGGGGGATACTTGTCTTGCCGTAGAAGTTCCTTATGAGAACTGCAATGTTTGCATAAGTGGTATTCTGCGGTAAGACTAGTATGTTGACAAATGGATGTATTAGCGTATAGGTGACTGTTTAAGCCACCGTGTACGTGGTCCAGCACCGCGTGTACGTGAGGTTTGCAGTCAGCCTACACGAAGGAGATTTCGTTCAGTGCGGCAACCAAGCTTGAGGGCAGTGCCACTAGGCTTGCAGTGCCACACTGAATAAATGGACAGATTGGGGAGACGTTAGATGACTAGGACTAAGACTAGTGACAAACGGACCACTCACTCACACTCACTATGACCTTGCCGAGGTGCAACACCAACACACACCAATAACATAAATAATTCTTCCTATTAACCTAAACAAACATTAAACAACAACAAAGCAATTTAGCCCACTCTTGAAATCAAAAAGCACATACATACATATATACACCTATACTTATATTACCATATCTATATACCACGTTTATTTCATTTTTTTTTTATTTTATGATATACACTTATATTTCAATTTTTTTTTTTTTTTTTGGAAAATATACCCATTTTAAAAATATTTAGTGAATTTCAAGTTGACCCTTGCAGAGTTGAGTACACAATTTTTTTCTGTTCGAAGTTATTCAATATATTTCTTTTTTATCATACCTTTTTTTTATATTATTTAATTTTCTCATTAGGCCTTGTTTTGAATTTGAGTTCGGGCCCTGAGTATAATTAGTTTTAATCAACTTTTTCTTTTTTTTACTTATTATACCACTGAATTTTAGAATTTTATCATTGAATTTTACACTTTGTAGGGAAATTTATCTCTTCAACTGTTGAAGCATTTGACAAAAAAAAAAAAAAAAAAAAAAAACATTTTTTTTTTTTTTGTTTTACACTTTTTATACCTTTTTTTTATATTTTTTACCTTTTTTTTATATTTGTTTTTACTTTTGCCACTTGTTTCCTTTTTCTTTTCTTTTGTAACCATTTTTCTCTTTGGGGATTAACCACTGGTAGCATTATAAGAAATTTTTGGGATTTGAAATTTTTTTTATCTTTCTTTTTTTTTTTCTCTTACTCTACCTCTTCGCATTAATCTTTTAATTTTCGTTCATAACTTCAAATCATTTTTTTTTTGTTAGTTTTGAAGTTTCTGCTTTTGGTGTAGCCTTCGTCTTCCTTTTTATTTGGGTTCTTGTCGAAAACCCAGTTCCTCTAAGTTTTCTTTTCTGTGTCTCTGAACCCCTATACCTATTTCCGGTTCGCACAACGCTTGGCGACTCGGACCTCTTATTGGCGGAAGAAAGTTTTCGTTGTATGGAGAAGGAGGACGCCCAGGACGAGATTGTTGGTGGATTGGACCTAAACAGGATTGTAACACGGAGCAGAACCAGGGCGTTGCGGGACGAAGTTGTCGGATCGGTTTTTACACAGATCGATACGGGCATACCTCATTCCGATCTTTTGCCAACAGACCTTATTAACAGGTGCGCTTCGCGGGTTTTTAGGTCATCGGGGGAACATATAGTCCAATCAGTCCGTCCGTCTAGTTTTAGGGTAACCGAAGCATTTTCGTTTTCTGGGGGTGAAAGTAGCTTTTCGAGGAAAGTCGACGAGCTGTTTAATATGTCCGACACCGAGCAGGAGGGAGCAGTTGGTGGAGCAGGAACCGGGGCTATCCCCGGGCGCAAGGAACCAGCAAAGGACCAGGGTGCTGAGGCTGTGGGACAGCGACAAAGTGGACCAACTTCAACGGCCATCAACATCAACCAGCTGAGCCATATGATGGCGATGATGGCGCAACAAAATGAGCTGATGGTGCAGTACATGGACGAGGTTCGCAATATCCGTGATAACGTTTCGAACCTCAGTAGCCGAGTCGCTGTGATGGAAACCTCGGCGCACGGGTTAGGAAACCGGCCTGCTCAGTCATCTACTCCTGACAGGAATGGTAGGGACGAAGCAGCCAACCAGCGTGTCGGTCCAAATGCTACGTTGGGGGGTTCAGGTTCATCGGGAAACACCCAGGACCCACCGAAATGGAAGAAGTTGGACCTGGACAAGTGGCATGTGAAGTTTGACGGCACGAACAAAGGAATTACGGTGGAGAGCTTTCTGTTTCGGATCGAAAAGTTGCGACAGCAACACAATATCTCGCACTTTCAGCTCTTCACCGACTTCCATTGTCTCGTGACGGGCTCTGCCTTGAAGTGGTACTGGCAGGTCTTAGAGGACCACTCGGACGAACCCGATTTTGGGTACCCCGAGCTAAGGGCGGAGCTGCTAGCCCACTTCAAGACAGCGGAGTCCGATTACGAGATAATCCGCGAGATAATGGAGCGCAAACAACAGCCACTGGAAGGGTTCGACGACTTCTACGGTGAGGTCCATAATTTGACTTTCCGGCTCCGGAAAAGCATCCCAGAGAAGGAGCTGGTAGGGATAATTAGGGGGAACCTGAAACCCTACTTGGCAAACTTAACGTTTGCGTCGAAAATCGACACGTTGGCTGAGCTGAAGGCCGAGTGTAGGCGAGCGGAGCGTCTCATGAAAGAGAACAAAAGTAGGGCCAAAGCAGTGAGCGAGTTAGGGTACCCCGAAGCGACACCTGGGAATGCGGAAGCAAACCAGACTCCCGTAGATGCGATCACAAACAACAATTTCCAGCGTAAAGCGCCGTTCCAGCAGCAAACGCCTGCAACGCAAGGATCTTCGGCCCAGCCGAAGCCATCTTTTGGTCCCAATCCCACCACCAATTCGTTCTGTGCGTCCCCTTATCATTTAATGTTATGTTATGCGTGTGGAATGCCTGTTGATTATTTTGTCAAGAATCCGTCCGAGCTTAAGAAAGAAAATCATTGTAAGTCCCCGTTTCATAATATGATCTGTTTTGCGTGTGGTAAAGATACGTCCTTTTGTGTTTTTAAACCTGGGCCGGGAAACTCACGACTGGCGGAGATTGCCGGGGGCCCTCGCCAGGAGATAGACCACCCGGAGTCCAAATTTTAAAAAGAGACAGCGGTGTGAAAGACAGGGGTGGTGCAATAGAAGGGAAGAAGGTTCTGCCAAAAAGTCTACATCAGAGGAAGATAGAGTATGAGGAAGCAAGAAACAGGATTTTTACAGAGGAAATTTTAATAAAAAAGCGAAATTACATGAAGATAAAAAGGATGCGAGAGAAGAGAAAGATAATGAAAAGAATACACCAGAAAATAGTGTCCACGATTGTAACTCTCAAAGGAGATAATCGGTTCTTTGCGCGAACCGAAATTGGAGGCAAAGAAGTTCTTGCTTTGTTAGATTCGGGGGCTGGCGCGAACTGTTTAGGTAAAAATTTTGAAAAGTTGATAGAGGGCAGAGAAGATAGCATCATTAAGTTGGCTAATCAGAATATCCGAACGGCAAACGGCGGCGAAACGCCGGTGGTAGGTGCTATCACTCTGCCAGTTCTATGGGAAGGAGAAATAAAAGAGTTAGAATTCCTAGTCGTGCCAGGCCTCCAACAGGAAGTGTATTTAGGGGTAGACTTTTGGCAGGCTTTCGACCTGGATGTTGTAAGTCGAGGAACGATGGTACGTTCGGCCCACTCTGCCGTTGCAGAATTGGTACCTGCCGAAGGCGACTTGTCGTTTGATGCCGTGCAACATGTCCTTACGAAAGAGCAAAGTGTTGCGTTAGAAAGAGTCAAGGCACAGTTCCCGTCCTTTGCTGTCTTGGGGTTAGGGAAAACCAATGTAGAGGAACACGTGATTGAGGTTTCGGATGAGAATCTCCCAGTGAAACAGAGACACTATCCAATATCACCAGCGATCCAAAAACATGTTTTTGCTGAGTTAGATCGCATGTTGGGTCTAGGGGTGATTGAGGAAAGCAATAGCAGTTGGAGCTCTCCCGTATCGCTGGTGATAAAGGGTGAAAAGAAGCGTCTCTGTCTCGATGCGAGGAAAGTGAATGAGCGAACTATTAAGGACGCTTATCCACTTCCAAACATCGATGGGATTCTCAGCCGACTCCAAAACACGAGGTTCATTTCGGCCATCGACCTAAAAGATGCCTTTTGGCAAATACCTTTGGAAAAGAAATCCCGAGAGAAAACCGCGTTTACAGTGCCAGGGCGTCCCCTATACCATTATACAGTCATGCCGTTTGGACTGTGTAATGCAGCACAAAGAATGTGTAGATTGATGGACAAGGTTATACCCGCTTCTTTACGTGATTGTGTTTTTGTATATTTAGATGATCTGTTAGTTTGTTCTGTAGATTTCCCGTCCCATTTAGTGTTGTTGGAGAAGGTCGCTAAGTGTTTACGTGAAGCTAACCTTACCATTAATGTCGAGAAAAGCAAGTTTTGTTTCAAGGAAGTTAGGTACTTAGGTTACGTAGTGGGCGATGGATGTCTCAAAACCGATGCGAACAAGGTTGCGGCTGTGAGGGATTTCCCCGAACCAAAAACGCCAAAACGGATCCGACGGTTTCTAGGGATGTCAGGCTGGTACCGACGTTTTATCCAAGACTACGCAACCATTGCAGCTCCGCTGCACGACTGTCTCACGAAAGATAAAATCAAAAAATTTACTATGACAGACGAAGCAAGGAGTTCGTTTGAGCGACTAAAGGAGGGTTTGATTTCCGCTCCCGTACTGGTACACCCTGACTTTGACAGACACTTTTATATCCAGTGCGATGCTTCAACCGACGGAGTGGGCGGGGTGCTCTTCCAGTTAGACGACGAGAACAACGAACGACCGATAGCTTACATTTCCGCCAAGCTGAACAAAGCGCAGCGTAATTACAGCATCACCGAGCTGGAGTGCTACGCTGCGGTGATAAGTGTGAAAAGATTTAGGCCGTACGTCGAAGGTTTACCCTTCACGATCATAACTGATCACGCGAGTCTCAAATGGTTAATGAACCAGAAAGACCTTTCTGGGAGACTCGCGAGGTGGAGTTTAAAACTTCAGGCGTACGACTTTAAAATCGAGCACAGAAAAGGAGCACTCAATGTTGTACCCGACACGCTGTCGCGAGCGCACATGGAGGAAATGCAGCTATCAGACAGACTAATGGACGTTGACTTAGACTCGGACTACTTTAAAACTGAAGAGTATGACGAACTTAGGAAAACAGTGACAGAAAACCAAGACAAACTTACAGAACTGTGCGTGTCGGACGGCTACGTTTATAAACGGACACAGTTTGACCGGGGGGACGAACTTCAGCAGGACCAAGCCTGGAAACTCTGGGTACCGGCGGAGTTGCGTGCGGGGTTGGTGGAAGCCTCCCACAGCTCACCTTCGGCCGGCCACGGGGGCATCCACAAAACCTTAGCCCGAATACGCGAAAAATACTATTGGCCTGGTATGGTAACCGACGTCCAAAACTTCCTAAAAGAGTGTGAAACATGTAAAGGAAACAAAACCCAAAATATATTTAATAAACCACCCATGGGAAAGCAACACGTAACCGAAAGACCTTTCCAACGTTTGTTTATTGACTTTATGGGTCCATATCCACGTACTAGTGATGGTAATGTGTATGTGTTTGTGTGTCTTGATCATTTTTCCAAGTTTGTGTTTTTAAAACCTATGCGTAAAGCCACGTCCTTAGATGTAATTAAATTTTTAGAAAAAGAGGTTTTTCACATCTTTGGGGTTCCGGAATATGTGCATTCCGATAACGGGAAACAATTTGTCTCCGACATGTTCTCAAAATTTCTAGAAAGGTATGGAGTTAAACATATAAGAACAGCTTTTTATTCCCCGCAAGGAAATGCGGCGGAAAGAGTTAACCGCTCAGTGCTGCAAATAGTGAGGTCCTTCATTAAGGACAACCAAAAGAACTGGGATAGGTGTATCAGCGATGCGGCTTTTGCCCTTCGCAGCGCGATACATACTTCGATTAACTGCTCCCCATACTATGCCACGTTTGGCATGCCCATGATGCAACATGGGGCATCATACAAAATTTGCCGCAAATTGGGGGCAGTTAAAGATACAGATTTCGAGATAGAGGCTAGAGCTGATAGGTTACAGAGTATTAGAGATTCTATAATGAAGGAACTCAAACTAGCACATGAGCGGAGCAAACAATTTTACAATACTAGGAGCAAAGATGTGAAATTCCAAACCGGACAAGTGGTATACCGCCGAAATTTCAAGCAGAGTTCGAAGATTGAAAACTACAATGCTAAACTTGCCCCAAAGCAAGTTAAGTGTGTAGTCCTGAAAGCGATTGGAAATTCAATGTACGAACTCGGCGATATGAAGGGCAAGAAAATAGGCGTATACCATGCTAAAGATATTTTTGTTGCATAAATCTATGTTGCATGTTAGTTTTAATTGTTGCATGTAGCGTATGTAGAAGTGTTGCATGTTTTATGTCGTGAAGGCTTGACTTGACGGGACATACCCATGTTGACATTTATTTATACCTTTTTTTTCCCCCGTAATTATATTTGTATTTATTTATTTTTGTTATTTATTAATTAAATTTTTTGTGATTATTTATTTATTTATTTGCCCATTTATTGACTAATCTATTTAATTTTTTTATTATTGACACCTTTTTATTAACCGGCAAAACTGTGATATAGATATAGATACTCACCTGTGATTTAAGCTTAGATACTTACCTGTGATATAGTTTTAAGTTAACCTGCATGCAATTCTAGTCTTTTAGATATAGGGCAAACTGTGATATAGGTTCCTAGTAGAAATAATTCTGAGTGCTGCTCATGAAATAAAAACGCGTTACCTAAGCTAAATGAATAAGCAAGGGGATAGCCCGGCTGTAGGTCGTGGGTCGAAGCCACACGTTGGGCACACCAAAACCCAAAATAAGACATGCTGCGCTCTGAATCTTTTTACGGACACGCTCCATGTTGCATGCAACATCGGCGGCATCCGAGCCTGTAGCGGCAGCCTGTGGGTTAATGCCGCATTGTAAAAGTCCGAACACCGCTGTATCTGTGTGGTTAACAGCAACGGAGTTTCCCATGTATGTGTTTGTCATGTGACGAAAGTCAAATACATGTATTTAGATAGGTGAATATGGATCTGTTAGTGTAGGTGAAAGTTATGTCGTGAAAGTATATCTGTCGTGTCCCGCCTAATCAGGATAGATGTATGAGTGTCCTCGGTGGTTGAGTGAAATTGTCAAAACGGAACATCTTTTCGCTTATGGGGTACGATCGCCAAACGAAGCTAGGTAATGATTCAAATATAAAGTTGAGCCAAGCTTGTGCGGACCCGGAAAAAGTTGTGAAAGTCTTTCTTTTATATCCAATTTTTTGTGGTGCACAGTAGTAACGGTTTGTGAAAAAAAAGGGAGATAGATCTTGGAAGGCGCCGGTACCTCAATAGCCGGAGTACTGTACCTAGACCAGCGAAAAATTAGGTGAGTGTTGTGAGGCAAAACAAAAAAAAAAAAAAAAAAGAGGTTTCCTGCTATTTGTGAGTCCTAGGTCCTAAGTAGTTTTTTCTTTCCCTTAGGATAAATCTAATCAGGCCAAATAACCATCGTACCATACCAAACTCAAAGGTTTTGGAGAAAAAAGGGAAAGCAGGAACATAAAATTGTGCTGGGCTCCACGTCCAAAAGCACCAAAGTGCGTTGAAACGCTTCTGCCACAGCGACCATAGCAGGCCATCGAAAAACCAAGTTGGTGCCGGAATTTGCCGAGGAGAACGAGGAGAGGGAGAAAATAAATCATTGCTGCTGCCTTTTCTTTTTTTTGATATTTTTAGGCACATTATTCCATTTGTTGCACCATAGTTTTCAAAGTTTGTGTTTTAAAGTAAATTTCCTTTTGTACCATTATATTTTTTTGCCACCCTAATATTAAGTTATTTTTGCCATCTTTATTTTTAATGCCCTAAGCTATTGCATTTAGAGTCCAGTAGCCTGTTTAAATTTTTCTCTTTAATAATTTTTAATTTTCAAGTCATACCGTTTTTTTATGGTTTTTTTGTTGTGTGATATCCAATAGCCGCTTATTTTTCTCATTTCGGTATTTTTTTTTATTTTTTTTAATCCTTTACTTTCCTTCGCTGAAATTTGCCTATTTGATTCGTACACACCCCCTTCAAAATTTTTCGTGTACACTATTTTTGGGACTTCTTCGTTGGAAGCCGCAATTTATCATTTTTATTTTTTTATTATTTTTGATATTTTTTTTTGTTTCAGCGAGCGATACTTCTTATTTGCTACTTAACATTTTTTTTTTCTTTTAGTCCCCAACGCAATTAATTAAATTTTTGGTTCACACTTTATTTTGATGTAGCTTTTGCTTTTTGGTGTTTAGAAAAAAATTTGGCATTCCCCCCTCCCCACTTTCCTTTTGCATTCCCGAAACCTTCTAAAGCACACCACTTCGTGCCTTTCTTCCCACCTTTTTCCTTTAGCAATCACCCCACTTCCCTCCCCGCACCACTAGTAAATTTTTTTATGCGAATTATTTTATATTCAGTCGTTCAGTTATTTCTTTTCTTTTGTAACATTTTTTTTTCACATCAATTTTAGTTACAATTCAGGATAAGCTTTTGTATGCCTGTTTTATTTTTTTTTGCCCACAAAACATTTATTTTGCATTTTTTTATTTCTAAATCACTATATTGGCCATACATTTTTCTTTGATTCGGACGGCAGCCGCGCATCCGAATGACTTCCAATGTTATAGTGTGATCGCTCCCACCTCTTATGTATATTGGAAAACTTCCAACATAGGGAATTTCTATGTATGTATGTGTGGTGAGGGGTATTTATTTCAGCCATCCTCTCTTCGCGACGCAGGCGCCTCCGTCAACGAAAAGATCGGTAAGTGCTAAATTCTAAGGTATATTTACCAAAAATTAAACTTCTCAGTACATACCTACGTATATAAAAATCCGAATATTGGAAGCTAGTTGAGGTAGGGCAGTTATCGGCGTACAGGGTCGTCCGAAAGGCCACAGTAATCATTATTTTTAATTCCCAGAAGATATTTTTTTACTTATTGTTTTCATATTTTTTTTTACGCGGATATTTTTTTTACATTCTTTTATTTAATTTCTTTCTTGGTTTTTATTAAGCTAAGTTACATTAATTGGATTGCTTAAAATTTTTTTTGGATTAAATTTTTATTTAATTGATTCTTGTTGTTAGGTTTTTTGGATTTTATTAGTTTATTTTTTTTATTATAGATTTTTTTTCGTTTATTTACTCTTGAGTTAAGAAATTTCTCTTGTCAAATTTTTAACTTTGCTAGGTTAGTTGTGTTAAATCCTGGTAGTCTTAAAGGATTTTTTTATGGAATGAAGTATTAGCTATAAGTTGAAGATCGTTACATTTTTTTGTTTGAACAGCGTTAGCCTAAGTTTCTCGTTTTTTTTTATTTCTTCTAATTTATTTTAATTTTAATAAACTAAGATTGTGAATTTGCGATACGAAACGATTTGCTTCTTTCCTTTTATTTTGTTTTTTTTTTATGGGGTGAAATAAGAACACCATGACTGGCTAAGTCAACGGTCATTTGGTGTGGGTGGTGCACTGGTGCATTATAGGGGACGTGAGTGTGAGGCGACGAGAACAGACTAGACAGATTAGGAACATGGGACGATAATTAACGGACAGACATGTGGCAGGCGAAGGGGACTCCACTCGGTGAGCGGAGTCAAAGTGGAGTCCAAGGTCGTTCATGATATATGAACGAGAGGGGCGGGATGACTCCACCTGACATGGACAGGCCTTTCTCTTTTTCTTTCCCTTTCTCCTATGTAGATGTCACCAGGCATGAACCTCCTTTTTTTGTTTGTGTAGCTGTAGGTAGGGCTGGTGAGCAAAAACCTACCCCATCCGACGAGCTAGCGGGATTGCCACCATGCCACCTGCCACCCTAGCCTTACCCTAACAGCCAGCTACATTAGCGTTATCCAGGTTCATTGACTCCACGAAGTGGTTCGATCCCCTGTCCTGAGTGTGAGTTTGGTTTCTTCCTTGGCGTCGACGGCGGCCCGGCCGCGTGAGTCGACTGGTCCCTTCCAGCCCTCTGGAGATCATTGTACTCGTTTAGAGGTGCTTGTTTAGAGCACCACGCCGAGTTCTCTGATCTCGTTTAGGGATGGCGGATCAGTTGACTATACGTGGTCGGGCGGTTGTTGGCGCTAAGGAAGAACCCTCCGCTCGCACCTCTGAGGCATAGAGGTGGGTAGAGACCGTATAGGGTATCACAACGGGCCTTCTTAATTGGCCTAAGTGTCGGGCAGAGTCCAGGTGCTCTGTCCCGCCCTTGCAACCCAACCTTACCTAACCTAGGTTGGGTCCCAGGGCATGAAGGGCATGACGGCAACGAAAAAGCAGATCACCTGGCAAAAGATGGTGCTCTAACAGCATTTTATGGTCCGGAACCCTTTTGTGGACTCACGAAGGCACAAACAAACAAAGTTAAAAGTTACGTCCACTCGGTTTGGCTTCTCAAACGAAACTCCCTTCGGCTACTCTCGCTCATTTGGAGTGGCTTGCGTGGTTGCCATCGGTTGTTGTTAAGTGATTAAGTGGGCCATTTTATGAGTGGGGTTGCCCCCTGTACTTGACAGCTCGGCCACTCCTGATAGATCGTCTCTCCCGAACGATTTTTGGTTATCTTCATCATTTTCATCAATTCCGGTTTCATATTCGTCATCGATGATGTTGTGGTTTACCCATGGTTTCATATTGTCGTTCGTAAAAACCCCTGAGTAACGTTTTCGCTGTTTTGGCATATCTGGAATATCTTCTAAAACATACCGGTCGTTGGGTAAAACCTTTATAACAATATAAGGTCCTTTGTAGGCTGGTTCCAGCTTGTGGGATGTACCCGTTGCTGGAGGTACGTGGTCGATTACCACCAAATCTCCTTCATTGTATATTCTTGGTGTTTTATGCTGTACATCAAACCTTTTCTTCCATTTAGCTCTCTCAGCATTTTGTCGTTGCGTTGCTTTGGGAGTTTAAACACCACTGAAGTTGCGGTAGTGCCTAGTCCCAATCTTTATCGTTTTTAATGCTGCATTTTAGCGATGCCAAAATTGTCTTATTCACGCGCTCGGCCTGGCCGTTGGCTCGAGGTGTACGCACTGCTACTTGTACATGTTGTATATCGTGTGTCTGCAAAGGCTGTGCCCCTATCGGAAACGAGTTGCCTCGGGCTTCCATGCACTGTTATACATTCTCGTAAGGCCGTAAGTACTGGTGTCGTTTTCGTGTTGCGCAATGCTCGTAGTACTACATATTTTGTAAACGAACCTACAATAACCTATATATAAAAATTACCTCGCTTGCTTCGTACGAAAGATCCCAAATGATCAATATGTACGCTTCGGAACGGTATCGGAATCGCTTCTCTCATATGTAGCTGTGCTTCTTTCTTACCTCCGGTTACTTTATTGAAACAACATTCCGGACACGATGCGATGTAGGATTTGATATACGATCGCATACGTGAAAACCAGAAGTCTTTCGATAAACGTTCGAGTGTCTTGTCCACTCCGAAGTGACCTGCTTCATCATGGCATGCTCTTACTACACGCCATCTGATACCTCTTGGCTCGACGAGTCTTTGTTTCCCATCGACTTTACGAAATAAACGTTGACCTTGCAATCTGTAGTCGGTTTTGATCTGACGTTCGTTTGGCGCTGTTTTCCCGTTGAGGATTTCGATAATATCTTTGATTGTTTCGTCTTGTCCTTGTAGCGCTGAAACCCAATCGATGCCCATCTCCACCACTTTATATACTGAGTCGACGATCGTTGTGGGTTTGACAGGGGGAAGAACGGGGCAGCTACTTAATCCGTCGGCTAACATATTACTCGCCCCTGCTCGGTGTACGCATTGGAAGTCGAACTCCTGCAGCTTGAGCCACCACCTGGCTACACTGGGTAACAATGGAGCCGTCGATTTCGTTACTGCTACTACGTTGCAGCCGGTTACGACTTTGAACTTTTGTCCGATCAAGTACATACGATATCGCTGCAAAGTCTCCACTATTGCCAGAACTTCTAACTCGTGACTGGCATAGTTACGTTCTGCGTCATTACACTGCCTGCGGAAGTAGAACACCGGCATCCGTTCGTTAACGCCTTCATTCTGTAGCAGAATACCAGATAGCCCCAAAGAGCTCGTGTCTGTATGCACTTCGTGTGCTTTCGTTGCGTCGTATATCGTAGCACCGGTTTCGTAGATATTTTCCCCGGGTCGTATACCATCGGCGTCTATGTCGTGACCTAGAAACTGGACCTGCGTGGCCAGGAATGTGCACTTCGAGGGCCTAAGCGTGAGGCCTGCCGTGTTTACTGCTTCAAGAAATTCTTTGAGTACGTCGATACCTTCGTCAACTGTCGTTGAGGCTATGATAACCTCGTTCACATAGTTGACTTCTTTGTCACGATGCTTGAGCGTTTTTATTAAATTTACCATTATCTCCTGAAAAACCATTGGAGCATTTACTAGACCAAACGGCATAACGTTATGCTCATATAATCCTTCATGCGTCAAAAATGCCGTATAATTTTTGGACCCCTCGTCCATTGGGACCTTTTAATAGCCGGACGTCATGTCCAGCGTCGTAAAATATTTTCTTCCTGCCAGACGTGAAAGTTGTTCCTCTACGATCGGCATAACATAATTCTTCATAACAGTGACCTCGTTCAGCGCTCGGAAGTCGATGCACATTCGACTTTCCCCGTTGGCCTTCTTCACCAAAAGCACTGATGGCGCATGTGGGGAATTGCTTGGACGTATAATGTTGTTATCCAACAGCTCCTTCAAAATCTTGGAGAGTGTTGGTCGTTGTGAAAAGGGAACTTGGTACCGTTTGCCCAAGATCGCCTCTGACGTTGTTACCTTTATGGTCATTTGCATCTACCAATTTGACACATATCTTTAGCAAAACATTTATCGTACGTTGATAGAAGCTTCATTGCCTCGCTTTTGTCTTCTTGTGATAAGTCGCTCGATATGTTGTAGGACTCCGTCGTCGTAGGACTCCGTCGTCGATCACCATGTGATAACCGTTGCATTGTAGGACGTCGCGACCCAATAAAATATCGTAGTGTAGCAAATCATCAGCGACAATACAAAATGTCGCCTCCCGTTGGATGTTGTTAATAGTCACCTTTGCGTCGACTTGTAACCTGCACCTTGGATCCACCGAACCCTGTGAAGCATTTATTAGCCTCTTTCGTTTGCATGTCGTGTGCTGCCGATGCGCGTATCAAGGAGCATACGCTACCGGTGTCAATGAATGCCTCCATTAAGCTGTTCCTTATATCAATTTTTTTTTGCAAATGTTGGGTTCGCCGGGCGGAATATGATAGATTTTGCTCTAAAAATAAGCTCTAAAATTTCACTCGAATTGGATAACTTTTAGAACTTGCACGTTGCATTTGAAAATTTTAAAAACCATATGCATTCAGGGTGCAGCAGATTATATAAAAACATTGATAGCCGTGAACTTGGTTCACGTTTATTACATGAAAAAACGTGCAGATTCCGATTCTTAAGAATTAAAATCGACAATTCGCTATAGGTTTTGAGATTTCGCTAAGTTATCGTTTTTAAGAAAGTGAAAAAACACCATATTTGACTAAAAATCTCCAGCTTTTGCTTATCCGATCAAACCCCTCTACTCACCACATCAAAGGTCTTCGATAGCTCTAAAAATCTGTCATATAATGCTTTTCAATCAGATGACCAGGTTAGAAGCTATTAGCAGATTAATGAGAGAAATATAGCACAATTTCAAGTCACCTCGTAGTATGTAATGATATACAGCGAAAACTAATAACCTTTTTAATTTTACTTTGATACGATGTCGAAGCTCAATCAATTCCAAATCATATTGGTCAAAGCTGTTTGCAAATCAGTTCAGAAATACGAAATTTATAGCCATTTTAGTATGACTATATAGCTACATTTGGTATATCGATTATCACAATCGAGAAAATTATTTCAAAATCAACAAGTGTTTTTGATGTCAAACCCATACGAATATTGCTGTGGGTTTTATGTATCAACTTTTCGACTGCTTTGCTGTACACAATCGATATAATAAATCTAGCTGTAACAGATTTTTAAATTGGATATAGCTTTGCTACTATTGATCCGAGGAGTGTAATGGGGTGTGGTTGCTGAGTGACCGCGCTCAATCCCGACTCTTGCGTCCTCGTTTCTGCACTCTGGGCAACGTTGAGCTACCTAGGCTCGCGGCAGAAAGAGAGGGAGCCCCGGTGGGGCCACTCTGACATACTTGGTTTAAGGGCTCACCGGGGTCTTTTTCGCAGCGTCTGTACACCATGAGGTGCGGCTGTAAGCGAGCGTCTGTCTTGAAGCAAGCGGCTCGCTATATAAATGTGCAAAACTTTTCCCTCCCAATCCAGGGTGTTATGCGATACCGTGCCCATTGGACGTTTGCAGCCGGGAGGCAAATCGTGGTAAGCTGGCCTTGTCCGGCGAGGGGTCGTACGAACAAGATGAAGAACACACAAAATATAAAGCAATTAACGACTTCGTTTACTCCGCAGCAGAGAAGAACTATGCTGGAGCAAGCGAAAACACAACGCCGGAGGACAAACTCCGCCTCAAAGTTAACTGGGAGGCCGACAGCGATGGAAACTACGGGTCAGTCATCCCCCAAACTGCTATCAAGTAAGAGTGACTTGATGGGAGCAAGCAGCAGTGCGGCTGCCTACGCAGTCAAGCAGAAAACGGCGGAAGCTAAACTTCCATCAAGCGCTTGTACGAAACCCAATCTCTTCACATCTGGGGCAATGGTCTCACGACCTGGTTTCAGAGTTTCGAAAGAGAAGGACGACGCCGCAAAGGGAGAGACCGCGATGGCAACTACGAGTCTGAATCCCCCCAAAGAGGCATCTCCCCGACGCTTTGCGTACTGGGATAAAAGAAAGGCCGCAAGGATCCTTAAAAAATATGAGGGAGCATCGCAGGAGAAGCTGTCGCCGGAAGAAAGGAAGATGGTGGAGGAAGCGAAAGCTCTGATACCAAATTTCCAGAGGCCCTATGTGCCTAAGAGGGTGAACGGTAATCCCTTCAAACGCCAGAGATCGGACGGAGAGGTAAACCCCCATCCGAAGCCGCATCAGTTCAACCCCGTAGTGGGAAAACTCAGCTTTGCTGAAGTAACCAAGGACAGAATCCTTATAGGTTTCATTGACCGAGGTAACGACCGTTGGTCCATCCCCAAAGACCGGTGGTTGTATGTCCGGAATGAAATGGGCAGGGCCCTCCTCGACTTAATGCGTGAGTCTCCGGGTAGTCCGCCGCGAGGTACTGACGCGGGCTGGCTCCAAGGTCAGATCTAAATATTCGCGTGCGAGGATGCAAGAACTGTCGCACTGTATAAGGCAGCAGTTGCAAGACTGGGTGAAGTCTACCCAGGGGCAAGACTAGATGTCGTCGACTGGAAGGACATTCCTGCTCGGCCAAGGGCAAGGGCATGGATTCCTGCCGTCCCTGCAGAACCCGAGAATATTCTTGAGATGCTGCAGGTCTGGAATCCGTCTCTCCCGACGCAGGATTGGGGCGTTAATCTGGTCGATGATGTGGTTGGGCCCAATAGACAGGTGGTTATCACTCTGAATAAGGAGGCGCTCGAGCCTCTTAAACGGTGCAACGGACGAGTGCATTACGGCTTGGGTCAGATCGTGATCCACGTATACCGTGGCGATGCACAGCGCGCTGCTATTCCGGACGCTCCGGAGGACTCGGAGATCGAGGCATCGGAAGGGGAAGCAGAGGAGTCCGACGCGGAAAGTATGTTATCCGCCACGTCAAATTGCGATGGTGCTGCGAACAACTCGGCGATAGAAGAAAGCCTGCTTGACGAAGAAGGCCTCGACGTCACGATCGTGGCTAAACCTAAGCACACTAACGTTGAAGCTGCTTCAGACAGCAGGGTTCCCGCCACGCCAAATCGTGCAGGTGCTCTGAACAACTCCTCGTTGAGAGACAGCCCCCGGAACAGGCCAGACCTCGACCCCTGCTGGCGGCAGGGAATTCTGAGCTCTCTCATGTTGGTGGTGCTTCAGATAAATCTGCACAAATCTAAAGCAGCCTCGGCTGTTTTAAGCAGTCATCTTTCTAAAGGCGACGTAGACGTGGTCCTTATCCAAGAGCCCTGGGTCAATAGCTCTAGGATCTGTGGATTGGGGACTAAGGGGTACAAGCTCATCCAAGCCAATGATGAGGGCAAGGTCAGAACCTGTATTTTGGTAAAGTCTGAGCTAAACACCTTTCTATTACCCAACTACCCAAATGGTGACGTTACAGCTGCCAGCTTAACAGTCGGCAGCACCAGCCTAACGATGGCGTCGGTCTATATGCCCTATGACGCCGAAGAACCTCCTCCACAAAAGGAGGTGAAAGATCTGGTGGATAATTTCTGTACGGGCCATCTTATTATTGGAGCTGACGCTAATGCTCATCACGTCCAGTGGGGAAGCTCCGATATTCACTAACGTTGAAGCTGCTTCAGACAGCAGGGTTCCCGCCACGCCAAATCGTGCAGGTGCTCTGAACAACTCCTCGTTGAGAGACAGCCCCCGGAACAGGCCAGACCTCGACCCCTGCTGGCGGCAGGGAATTCTGAGCTCTCTCATGTTGGTGGTGCTTCAGATAAATCTGCACAAATCTAAAGCAGCCTCGGCTGTTTTAAGCAGTCATCTTTCTAAAGGCGACGTAGACGTGGTCCTTATCCAAGAGCCCTGGGTCAATAGCTCTAGGATCTGTGGATTGGGGACTAAGGGGTACAAGCTCATCCAAGCCAATGATGAGGGCAAGGTCAGAACCTGTATTTTGGTAAAGTCTGAGCTAAACACCTTTCTATTACCCAACTACCCAAATGGTGACGTTACAGCTGCCAGCTTAACAGTCGGCAGCACCAGCCTAACGATGGCGTCGGTCTATATGCCCTATGACGCCGAAGAACCTCCTCCACAAAAGGAGGTGAAAGATCTGGTGGATAATTTCTGTACGGGCCATCTTATTATTGGAGCTGACGCTAATGCTCATCACGTCCAGTGGGGAAGCTCCGATATTAACGCTAGGGGCGAGTCTCTGGTTGACTACCTACTAACAACTAACCTGGTGGTTTGTAACGTGGGTAACGAGCCTACTTTTATAACTAAAGCTCGTAGGGAGGTTATAGACCTCACTGTTTGTAGCGAAGGCGCTTATGAGTGGGTCAGAAAATGGCGTGTTCTTGATGAGCATTCACTTTCTGACCATCGGTACATAGAAATTGTGTTAGACTTTATTGTTGAGCAGCCAGTTATGAAACGAAATCCACGCAACACTAACTGGCAGCTACATAACCAAATATTAGCTAGGGACCTACCAGTATTACCTCCACAAGCCCCCTCATCAGTGGGAGAACTGGATGATCTGGTAACGACCTTTACAACGGCGCTCTCAAATGCCCTAGAGCAGGCTTGTCCAGTACCAAAACCACGCGGCAAACATAGACCCCACTGGTGGTCTTACGACCTGGATTCGTTCCGTATATCATGCAGGAAGCAATTTAACAAGGCCAAGAGCATCGGTACGGAGCCTGAATGGGTCGAATATAAAGCTAAACTGAGGGCCTATAAAAAGGCTCTAAGGCAAGCGAAGAGAACTTCGTGAAGAAATTTCTGCACCGGGGTCGAAAAAGTCGATGATACAGCGAGACTTAGACGAGTGCTATCAAAAACTCAAACAGCCATTAGCTATTTACGGAAGCCTGACGGATCTTGGACCAGCGCGGAAGGGGAAACCCTGGAGCTGCTCCTGAACACACACTTTCCGGGGAACTTGTATGATGCACCTGTAGCATCTGCAACAAACCTGGCGGTAAACATACCCATTACGGAGGAAAGGGTAAGGTGGGCAATCAAAAGCTTTGAGCCGTTCAAGGCAGCTGGGCCAGACGGGATTTTCCCCGCACAACTCATAAACACGCTGGAAATATCAGCTAAATGGCTGGTAGTTCTCTATTCAGCCTGCCTGGCTCTTAATTACATTCCGTGCTCCTGGAGAAGCGCCACGGTAGTCTTTATTCCAAAGGCTGGGAAGGCCTCACACTATGAGCCTAAAGACTACAGACCGATCAGTCTCTCGTCTTTTGCACTTAAAACCTTCGAGAGGATAATTAGCGATTATCTCTCCTCTGCTATTGATAGCAACCTTATTTCTAGCTATCAACATGCATACACCAAAGGTAAATCAACGGAAACTGCGCTCCACAGCCTAGTCTCTATTGTTGAAAAATCATTGCATGAAAAGGAGTACTGTCTCGTGGCCTTTCTGGACATCGAAGGGGCTTTCAACAATATAAGGCCGGAGGCTATTAACACTGCTTTAACAAACCTGGGCATAAATAGGTCTCTTATTGGACTAATTGATCAACTACTAAAGGGAAGGAAAATAGTTTCTTCACTGGGAACAGTTGATCTTTCACGCTATGTCACCGCTACGAGACACAAGGTGGGGGGGCGGGAAGATAGTGGCATATGCAGACGATTTAGCTATTGCATATAGGGGCAAATTCCCACAAACCCTGTGTGACTTGATGCAAGTAGCACTGCGAGAAGTTTCTTCATGGTCCTCTCGCTGCGGACTTAGCATCAACCCGGGAAAGGTGGAGCTTGTCCTTTATACCAGGCGGTACAAGATACCACCGTTGAACCTACCAGAACTAGATGGCGTGCGCCTGAACTTAGCTGACAAAGCCAAATTCCTAGGCACAGTTCTAGATAGAAAGCTTAACTGGAAGAAAAATGTCATCCAGCGCCAGAGGAAAGCGTGCATTGCACTTTACACGTGTAAAAGAGCCATTGGCAAAAAATGAGGGCTCAGCCCCAAAATTTGCAGATGGATCTACACTGCGATAATCCAGCCAATTATGCTGTACGGAGTCGTGGTATGGTGGCCAGCGCTAAGAAAGGCAACAAACCTAAATCTGTTAGGGAAAGTCCACAGATCGAGCATGATCTGTATAAGCGGGGCGTTAAGAACAACGCCCAATGAAGCTCTCCAGGCCATTCTTGGCTTTTTGCCACTCGATCTGGAAGGGTACCGGGCAGCAGCAGCATCGGCTGTGCGTCTAAGGGAAACGTCCGTCTGGGGCGCAAGCACTATTGGACACTCCTGTATTCTAAGATCTTACAGCTTTCTCCCTCTGAGCACAGATCGGTGTGCGACCACAACAGTCGGAGATTGTTGTTTTAGAATAAACATTCCCAGCAGGGAAGACTGGGAGAACATAGATCGGTGTCCCGCTACTAATGGCGGCACTTTTATATACACCGACGGCTCGAAGTTAGACGGCAGAGTCGGAGGAGGGGTTTACTCAAGGGATTTGGACCTAGAACTCTCCTTTAGACTACCTGATCACTGCAGCGTCTTCCAGGCTGAAGTTTCAGCAATCATGGACGCCGTGACTTGGATAGGTGAACGCACCATCGGACAGGATATCTGTATTTTCAGCGAAAGCCAAGCGGCCATCAAATCCCTTGGCTCTTACTCGTTCAACTCTGAACTGACGCTCAGCTGTCGTCGATCTCTTCAAGAGATGGCCCAACAGAACCGCGTGAACCTCACATGGGTCCCGGGACACAGGGACATTGAGGGAAACTGTAGGGCAGACGAACTTGCCAGGCAGGGCACGACCAAGTAGATTCTTCAAGATAAAGAGCGCATAGGTATGCCGTTTGCCACGTGCAAGCTAATGCTGAAGGAGCATACACTCCGCGAAGCCAACGAAAGATGGCTACAAGCCCCAGGGTGCCGGATATCCAAGCAAACCTGGCCAAAATGCGATCTTAAAAGATCTAGACACATATACGCCCTTAAAAGGAAGGAAATCTCCATATTAATAGGTGTTTTACACAGTAAAAAATGAAAGTTTACTTTTAATACCAGTCGGTATTGAAATTAAGCCTTTTTGGAATTATATTTGAGTTTTAATACTAAATAGTATTAATTTAAGACTCTGAATTTTTTTTAATTCCAAATAGTTTTAAAATAATACCAAAATAATACTAAAGCGCTCTCTCCCTAGCGTTTTCTCTCATTATAATGTTTTAGGTACTATTTGTTTTAAAACAAAGCCGGAAAAGTATTAAATTAATTACTTTTTAGCATTAAATTAAGTCCGGTGGTTTGTTTGCTCAGAGCACGCGGTTCGTCGCTATTGCGACACTACATTAAGAACAACAGTGCAATTAGACGCTGACAAACATAAGTACTCGATGGCTTGATAGTATACATCTCCGTTGAGCATTCAATAAATTGTGAGTTCGACTCTCGGTGAAGGCAATATAATAAAACTGTTTGTTTTTTTTTTTTTTGCCTGAGAGAATCTTCGACTGAATTCCTCTCTCACGAGAAATCAGACCGAACATGGTATTAATTTAATACTTTTTTGGCGTTGTTATATATAAACACCAAAAAGGTATTAAAGTTAGACTTTTATTTTTACTGTGTAACCGGGCACTGCCTTATTGGTAGGCACGCAGCAAGGCTAGGCGTTCCCTACCGACGATGCTGCAGGAGTTGCAAAGATGATGAGGAAGAGGAAACGGTGGAGCACCTCATCTGCAACTGCCCGGCCTTAAGCGGAGCGAGAAGGCGCTCTCTGGGAGTTCCCTTCCTGGTTAGCTTAAGCCAGGTCGCGGAGCTAGACATAAAGGACTTGATGGCCTTCATCAAGTTATCAAAATGGTTCGAGGAGGGGTAGCGGTGTCGGTTAGGAGTGTCAGTCCCGGGTTTCGGCTATATGGAGAGTCCCGACAGCACTGGAATTTTCCATATGGCCGGGCCCCGGGACTGACTTTCCTAGTGTTTGGTGGTATCACAACGGGCCTTTTATTACTGGCCTAGGTGTGCCTTTGCGGCAGCCACTTCTACCTACCTACCTACTATTGATCCGATAAGAAAATTTTTAAGATAAATTTTGTTTAAAATTGATTAAGCTTTAAAACGACATAAAAATCAAGGCAAAATAATTATTCCTTTTTGATGTACTTAACAATTAATGAGACTTTGACTTGAAATTTGTAAAATTTCTCGACTAAACCTGCTAATAGCTCCTTTGATGCGGTGAATAGAGGGGTACGATGGGATAAGCAAAGCTAGAGATTTTTCGTAAAATACAAAAATGGTGTTTTCTCACTTTTTTAAAAACGATAACTTTGCGAAATCTCAAAACTTATAACGAATTTTTGATTTTTCTCTTCAGAATCGGAATCTGCACGTTTTTTACGTAATAAATATGTACCAAGTTTACGGCTATCATGTTTTTAGATAATCTGCTGCACTCTGAATGCATATGGTTTTGAAAATTTTCAAATGCAACGTGCAAGTTCTAAAAGTTATCCAATTCCAGTGAAATTTTGCACAGCTTATTTTTAGAGCAAGACCTATCATATTCCGCCCGGCGAAAAAATTTTTTTTCTTAAGGAACAGCTTAGCCTCCATGTGCCTTCCGTCAAGCTCCACAATTTTTATAACCGGCGGAGCTTCTTCGGCCTTATCGTCGTTCCGAATCTTTGCCACAGTTGGCTTTTGGTTGCAATTCTTGGCTTCATGACCCGTCTTTGCACATTTGGTACACCTCACTTAGTCGCGATATGACCATACTTATTACAATTAAAACATTTCAATTGAGTAGGCTTTTCTTTTGCTTTCACTTCGGTTGTTGTTGTTGTAACGAGGTGTAGTCCTGCCCAACGCGTATTTTTCCTTAACCTAAATTGTCATCAATATCTTCTAACGGGAGTCCAAGGAAACTAGCAATTTCAATAGGGTTGGACCGAAGAGAGATGGGTGTTAGAAGAGTGGGCTCAGAAGAGCAAGAAAATAAGTGATTGGTATTGTGGGGGGACGAGCCGCATGCCGGACATACATTCGGCACATCAGGGTTCAGTCTAGATAAGTAGGAGTTTAACCTGCTACAATATCCAGAGCGTAATTGAGCCAGAGTGACCCTTGTCTCTCGAGGAAGATGACGCTCCTCTTCAGAAATGCCTGGTGTTGCGGCATGTAAGACATTGTTTAGCGGACAGAGCGCAGAGTAATGGCCAACAGACTCTGTATGGATATGTCCCAAGGCCTGTTTATGCACCTGTAGATCAAACGGCGTTGTTATATAGTGTCGGATCTCATCAAAATGTTTACGTAAGTGCGACCATAAGGTCCTAGGAGGCGGAATGAGTTCAAGCAGTTGTCTACCGGGATGCTGTGGTTTACAGCAATTCAGTAGGTACTGCTTGTTTAGCATTTCATTATGCTCCCTAACTGGAAGCATTTCCACCTCATTGTGTATATGAGATATAGGTGACATAAGGACGCACCCCGTAGCGCTTCTGAGCGCGGTGTTTTGACCGGCCTGAAGCTGATTCCAGTGAATGTCTGCAAGCCCCGGCGACCATATCGGCGACGCATAGTTCAGGATCGGCCGACCAATTGCCTTGTAAGTTACCAGCAACGTTTCTTTGACTTTACCCCAAGTACTGCCGGCTAGTGACTTGAGGATTTTGTTGCGGCTCTGTAATTTTGAGACAATTGCAGCTGAATGGACAGCGAAAGTGTGCATGGTGTCGAAAGTCACTCCTAAGATTTTTGGGTGAGCGACAGTAGGTATTTTATGATCACCTACATAAATTTCTAATTCCATGCCAACCTGCGCTGTCCACGTCGTGAATAAGGTCGCCGAAGACTTTGTTGGCGACAATGTCAAGCTTCGGGCGGTGAAGAACTCGACTAGAGAGCGGAGATAGCCATTTATTTTAGAGCACAGCTCATCAACGGAAGTACCAGTTGCCAATATCGTGCAATCGTCTGCGTAAGAAACAATCGTAACTTCTTCTGGTGGAGGAGGAAGCTTCGAAATATTGGTGCTCGGCTAACATCAAGTGTGATGTGTAGAGCGGGAGTAAGGCCGCCTCAAGTGTCTTTACTACTGGCGAGAGGAGTGATATCGGACGATAAGACTCCCCAACGTTAGCTGGCTTGCCAGGCTTTAGTAGTGGGATCACAGTTGCCTGCTTCCATTTGTCGGGTATGACAGCTGTGATCAAAGACAGATTGAAGACGGCAGTTAAATATTTAACTCCTAATGGGCCGATATGCTTGAGGTGCGCCATGTCTATGCCATCAGAGCCGATGGCTTTGGAATTTTTGGCCTTCCGGATGACCTCTTGAAGCTCTGTAGCGGTGATGGGAACGGGGGCATAGTTTTTGTGTTCATGCGCGCGCCTGAAGATTCCACGTCTTGTCCTGTCTTGCGCAGGGTGTGGGACCTACTGTCGACAAAAAGCCTGCACATTTCCTGGGGTCATTTAATGTCTTGTCACCAAAGGTGATGTCGACATTATTTTTTGGTGGACCCGAAGGATTCGACAAGGACTTGACGGTGGACCATAATTTCCCAACACCGGTAGAGAGGTTACAAGACCTAAGGTGTTCATCCCACTTGGTTTGTTTTGTACGTTAACCAGCCGTCGGATTTCCACGTTGAAATCACCGATCTTTGGGTCAGAGGGATCGATGTTTCGTATGAGGTCACGTTCGTTGGCCAAGGCTGCGGCCTCAGCTGGGAAGTTAGGCCTAATATTTTTTATTCTACCAGCTGGTATATAGCCTTTTTAATGAAATGACGTATGTTACGCTCGCCAACGTGTACATCAGTGGGAATGGGAAGATCACCAAAGGAGCCGTGAATTCCAAAAAGCCGACCTAATTAGCCCTTTTGAAATTCAGGTATGTTCTTTTCTCCGAAGTAATGAAATCCGTGGCACGATCGACGGACAGGATGATAGGCAGGTGGTCGGATGACAAGGCCACCATAGGTTGCCAATTTATGCTGTTAATTAACCCCGGGCTAACAATAGTTAGGTCCGGGGAGCTACTGCAGTTAACAGCCATCCTAGTAGGGGTGTCTCCGTTCACAATGCAGAAAGAGGAAGCGTCAATTTGCTCGGCTAATTTCCGTCCTCTGCCGTCCGTCGAACCCGATACCCCAATCCCTGACGATGGAAAAGTCGTCCCACCACCTGACTATGATGAAGTGAGGATAGCTATATCCCGGCTCAAAAACAACAAAGCGCCTGGAAAAGACGGACTACCCGCCGAGCTGTTCAAACGCGGAGGCGAAGAGCTGGTAAAAAGCATGCATCAGCTCTTATGCAGAATATGGTCAGACGAATGCATGCCTCCGGATTGGAATTTAAGTGTGCTTTGCCCAATCCACAAGAAAGGCGATCCCGCTAACCGCACCAACTACCGCGGAATTAGTCTTCTTAATATCGCATATAAGGTTCTTTCTAGCGTGTTGTGTGAAAGGCTGAAGCCCATCGTAGACAAACTGATTGGACCTTATCAGTGTGGCTTTAGACCTGGTAAGTCTACCATCGACCAGATTTTCACGAAGAGAATCGACACTCACCATCTCTTTGTCGATTTTAAAGCCGCTTTTGATAGCGTAAAAAGGAGTTGCCTGTATGCCGCCATGTCTGAATTTGACTTCCCTGCAAAGCTTATACGGCTTTGTAAAATGACGTTGAGCAATACCAACAGCTCCGTCAGAATCGGGAAGGACCTCTCTGAGCCATTTGAAACCAAACGAGGCTTCAGACAGGGCGACTCCCTTTCGTGCGATTTCTTCAATCTGATGCTGGAGAAGATACTTCGAGCAGCAGAGCTAAACCGCAATGGTACAATCTTTTACAAGAGCGTGCAATTGCTGGCGTATGCCGATGATATTGATATCATTGGCCTTAACAACCGCGCCGTAACCGCTGCCTTCTCTGGACTGGATAAGGAAGCGAAAAAAGTGGGTATTGCCGTGAACGAGGACAAGACGAAGTATTTGCTGTCATCAAAGAAAGAATCGGCGCACCTGCGCCTTGGCAGCCATGTCACTGTTGATAGTTACAAATTTGAAACTGTGAGGGACTTCGTCTATTTGGGAACCAGTATCAACACCGAAAATAATACCAGTCTAGAAATCCAGCGGAGAATCACTCTTGCCAACAAGTGCTACTTTGGACTGAGTAGGCAATTGAGAAGTAAAGTCCTCTCTCGAAGAACAAAGATCACACTCTATAAGTCTCTCATCATACCTGTCCTGATGTATGGCTCAGATTCATGGACAATGTCAAGAGAAGATGAGATGGCCCTTGGAGTATTTGAGAGAAAAGTTCTCCGGAAGATTTATGGTCCTTCCCGTGATGCCAACGGCGAGTATAGAAGGAAATTTAACGATGAGCTCTACGCAGATCTGACCATAGTCCAGCGAATTAAAGCCCAAAGACTCCGCTGGCTGGGCCATGTTATGCGAATGGACAAAGAAGCTCCAGCACAGAAGGTTTTCCTATCGTCGCCTGAATTCGGCAGCAAAGGAAGGGGGAGGCCTCGACTGAGATGGAAACAACAGGTGGAGGATGACTTGAACTCCCTTGGGGTTTCCACTTGGCGTCGGTTATCGCTAAAAAGGAATGACTGGCGTGCTTTGATACGAAACGGCCAAAATCGCTTAGGCGGTTAAGCGCCAATAAATGATGATGATGCCGTCCACAGAAAGGTGTGAATGCCACATATCATGGTGGGCATTAAGATCGCCCATGATGATACGGTTATCGCCACAAAGAAACGCCCTAAGGTCAGGACGAAAACTTCTGGGGCAGCAGGTGACGGGAGGAATGTATATATTTATTAGCTCGAGATCAACACCTCCAGCTTGTATAAATATGCCCTGACACTCGAAGGGTAAGTCTCTTTGGTCAGTGTTGATATCAAATTCCCTATACTGCACTGTATGGTGAACAAGGAACGCGAGACCACCTCCTCCGTCCGTACGGTCATGCCGCAGAACGTGGTAGCCTCCACTTGCTCGGAGACTCGAGTGGGGGCCAAGTTTTGTCTCCTGGATTGCAGGCAATTTTGATTTTATGTAGCTGCATAAATGTGGTTATCTCCGCTATCTTGCCGGTCAAGTGAGTATTGCAGGTCGTGGAGACTTGATTTATAGAAGGCGATAATGCACCATTTGAGCGTCGCTTGCCCCGGGACGTCCTAGGACGTGAGCAGCAGGGCGCCACAAAACTTTTGTAGAAACTAGTGGGCCGGTGTGTTTTAGGATCTAGTCCGGAGCAACTAGATTTATGCAACCAACCTTTGCATGATGCACACTGGACTGAGTGTGATCGTCTTGTGTATATTTTCTTCCGGCAAACGCAGCAGAACCATTCTCTTGGGCCAGGATTTGGCTCAATGCCAGCCCGGATCAAGAGAATAAGGAGCAGCCGTGCTGCAAGGGGCTGTTCCGGGGATGACAATAGGTGGGGGAATCGTGACGCGTTAGACAGGGTGACCTCGAAGGCCGAGTCATTATAAAAAAAAAAAAACCCGGGCCGTTTCGGTACGAAGGGTAATGTACAAGTACAAATACCGTTCTCGCAGAACCGGCAATACGTGAAACTTCGGTCTTCATTGGTTGTTGCGGAAATGTCGTTGGAGTAAACGATACGTTGCTCACTGCCGTTAAATTCTTCAGCGCCAACAATAATTGGCTACACGTCGAAAAATTTATCGTTGCTAATGTTTTAGTTAGCACATTATCATTTAACCCACTGACTATATGTGTATTAATGGACATATCGTCAACCATGCCTTGCCTACCTATAGTTAGCATGGAGTAATAATACTCTAGATTGAAGATTTTCGCTTGTGTACGTACACTTGTACACCTTTGGCCCTGCGTTGACGTTGACGTTCTTACCTCGTTGTAGGAGTACGGAATCCAAATCCACCTTCTGAGATGTGAAGGTATCGACTCAAGTAAAACCAGTTTGATTATATTTAATGATAATTTAATGAATTCAATATTTGAAGCATTTAGAATTTAAGTATAATAAGACAGAAATTAATATTAACAGAACAAAGTTAAAAGTTACGTCCACTCGGTTTGGCTTCTCAAACGAAACTCCCTTCGGCTACTCTCGCTCATTTGGAGTGGCTTGCGTGGTTGCCATCGGTTGTTGTTAAGTGATTAAGTGGGCCGTTTTATGAGTGGGGTTGCCCCTGTACTTCACACAAAGCAGAAAGGCAGTATCTCTCCAAAAAATAATAAATTTGTTTTTACAATCCAAAAAAAGCAGTAAATGACATTTTAATTTATCTATCTAATAATTTGATTCAAAAACAACCTATCGAGGATATTTTTGAAAAATATTTTTGAAACAGGGCATCGTAGCTGATTTGTTAAAAGCAATTGCTTTAACCGCTTCGGTGCAGACACAGTAGTTCTGTGCCCGAAAAGCCATCTAATGTGGAGCATGGAAACTCCGAAACGCGTCATGTATCCATCGCTGTGTAAATCTTTGTCAATTTTCTCTAAGTATCAAAATTCATAAAAAAACCGTCGGTATATGTTTACACACATTTTTTTATGTACTTATGTACATAGATACATAAAATGGTAAAATAGGAAAAAATTAAAAAGAGCAACTGTAACTTTGCACTCAATCAAGTGCACTAAGTACATGCAATACCCATATCTAAATACTTTACAATTAAACTAATGTTGTATCAGTACAAGTGTGAACTTTTCTTTTGACAACACATTTCAAGAAAAAATTAAGAAAGTTATTAAAAATATAACTTACAAAGAAATAAAAATGCGCCAGTTTAGTGCAAAAAGTGAAAAAAGTTGATCGTGTTTTTTCGTGCGTGTTTTTTTTTGGTTTTCGGGCTCAACACGATCACGCACGAGCTCGACACGAAAACACGCACGACGCCCACCTCTAGTTTGAACACACCCAAACTTCAACTTCAGCTTTCCCGATAATAAATTTTTTTAACACTGCTTTTTTGCTAAGGACGGTAGTATTGATGCTACTACCAATAAGCAATGTCTTCTTAACAAGCAAAAACGAAAAATTAATATGTAATACAAATTAATAATTACCAACGCGGTAGCCATAAAAAAACTGGCTAGAACCACTTATTTAGAATAAAATTTTTTTGTAGTAGTCTAGCAGTCTTCTTTCAGAAAATTTAAAAGTCGAAACCCTTTTATGGTGTTTTGAATAAAAGTCCCAAACTAATTTTCCAAAACTCCCAAAATAAAATTTTCCTCCATAAAGTTTACGACAAATACAAAGACAAACTTCACAAAAATTCAATATCCGTCAAAAATTTTGAAGTGAAATTACCTTCAGAATTTGTATTGAATGAGTTATTCAAGTTTACGTAGATGATCCCAAAAACAATTTTTTTTATTTTTTTCATATAAAAATTACAAGTAGAAAACTGAAAAAATTTCAAATGGGATCATTTACCTGAGCTGACCTCACTTCTCCTTAGTAAGGGGTCAGTTACATAAAACTTTATTTTGGCTTTACCTCAAACTTTGACTTTGACAGAAAAGTTCAGTATACGTATTTAAACCAAGCATGGCAAATTGGAGACCTCAAAGTTGAAGCAAGGTTAAAATTTGGTAAACTCTAAAATTTTGCTTGCTTTGACAATCAGATTTTGATGAGTTTGCTTTAATTAAAGGATAAAAATTTGGAGAAAATAATAATTAATTAATTTTTTCTCTATTAAATTAATAAATTAACCAAAACACTCTGAATGCAAGGAAATAAATAACGAAAACAAATGTATAAAAGAGAAGCGTCAAGGCGTTCATTGTAGCATACCTCTGAAGTTCGACGCAAAGTTTTGAGGTAGCAAATGTCAGGCGAGGTTAACAAAGCTTTATGTATTCGACCCTTAACTGACTGACACATAACTTTTTGAGTTTGGATAGTAAACACAAATGCAAGGTCTGAAACCGATTAAAATAACGTTCCGGTTTCGGTTTCGGTTTTGCAACGTGTTTCGGTTTTGGTTCCGATTTCATTCTTCAACATTTATTTCGGTTTCGGTTACGGTTTCGTTCCGGTTTCGGTTTCCAAATAAAAACACGAACAAAATAAATTTTACTTCTAAAATGCTCAAGTACCTATGTAGCTTCGGAATAGGTCTGAATTTTCATAACTTTTTTCTGCGGCCAATATAATAATAAATTTTATTAACTCTATGCATGGATGAAATTTCAGCAAAACAAATTCCTACAATTAACTACTTTTTTATTAGAAAGATAATAAAATGGACTCTAATTAGGAATGGAATTTATAAATCGTCAAAACATTAATATGAGTGGTGCTTGCTGAAACAACCCTGAACACTTCTCTTTCGGATCTCGTACATTTTTTTCGATCGCTTCATTCAACTATAGTCAAATTTCCTCTTTCAGAATTTAGATACTGATGTCAAAACGTGTCTTTTTTAACCTTGCTCGACAATCGTCCATGAAAATATTTCAGGTTACCTTTTTATAAAAGAAAATACCTATGTGCCCACTAAAAGAAGTAAGATACCAAAAAATATCAAAACCGTTTGGAACCGGTTCCGGCTTTTGAAAAGGTTTCGGTTTCGCTCTTTTTCAAGATCAAAATAACGGTTACGGTTTCGGTTTTGAAAAATTAATCGGTTTTAATCGGTTACGGTTACGGTTTCGGTTCCGGTTTCAGTCCTTGCACAAATGTTTATTCTATCATATTGCCTTCTAAAGACTTGAATCCAGAGCTGTTAATAATTGATTAGTAATCGGTAATGATTAGCATTTCATTGATTATTTTTTGAGAAGCCACCTAATGATTGATTACCAATTACTTTCACTTTTTAATGATTATTTTTTCAATTGATTAAAAAAAAAATCAAAAAAAAATCAAAAAAAATCAAAAAAATTTAAAAAATCCAAAAAAAATCAAAATTCAAAAGTAATCAAAAATAATAAAAAGTAATGATTACTTTTGATTACTTTTGATTTTTTTATTTTTTTTTTATTTTTTTCCAGTACTGTTGTAGAAAAATACAAATATATATCTAGGTGAAGCAAGAAGTAACGGTGTAATCCCAACAACAACGACGGAGGCGTTGAAATATGTTGTGCAAACACAATTATATAGTTATATGGGTGATTCAGCAACTGGAGCTGGCAAACAAGAGGTGTTCTAAAAGAGGCTGCACTATTTTTCAACACACCATTAATATCGTCCGGTCCGGTTGAAAGGCCGTTTTCTTTTGCTGAAATTATTAATGCTCCAAAGCGTGGGTCATTATCTGACATTTCTTTTGAAGCACTTACATTGTTAAAATCAAATTTTAACTCCTAAGTATTGGCGTGCTGTATCTGCCGAACGCTCAACACAAATACTTTAAATGAGTGAACGGCGAAAATTTGCGTGTCGATACGCACTCATGTCCACCTACATTAATTATTTTTAAACTGAATACCGTTATTGTTGACTATTTGTGTTATTGTTCTTTAATTGTCATTACATTATTACTTACATATTATTCACAAATATTACTAAATAGCATTACTTAAACAAAAATGAATAAAAATAAAACGATTCTACTTCTACTATTCTCTACTCCAACAAAATGACTACGTCGTCCATTTTGGCGAAAGTTATTAATCCCGGACCTCTCGCTATGGATAATAACCACTTAATTTTTGATCAATTGATCATTACTAGTCTCTTTTGGGCATACATATGTAGTTGGTATGCCCACGTTTTACTTTGTGTAGCATACTTATAAGTGTTCGAATAGAACCACCCGACCGTACCCATAGGGTTTTAAACGAGAAATGCACGACACTACCCGTTTAGATATAAAAGGGACAAATTTTCACCACTACAACGCATATAACCATCAAACCTGGCATTTTTTCTCATATGTACATATACTTAGCGATCAAGGTTCATTCTAGAAATCCATGAGCCCCAAAGTGTAAGTAGGTGTATATATTTGCATACAAAGATACACAGATGTTTATACTTTTAACAACAAAACTTTAAAATAATCCAAAAAAAATCAAAAAAAATCAAAAAAAATAAAAAAAATAAAAAAAAAAATCCAAAAAAATAAAAAAAATTAAAAAAAAATCAAGAAAAAATCAAAAAAATCAAAAGTAATCAAAAAAAGCCGTTTTTGATTACTTTTGATTATTTTTCATTTTTTTGATTTTTTCTTGATTTTTTAATTATTTTTTTATTTTTTTTGATTTTTTTTTTGATTTTTTCTAATCGTAATCAATTAGTAATTGCTTTTTCTTAAAAGCAATTAAAATAATCATTAGTAATTAAAAAAATTTTCTAATCAATCAATTACTAATTACTAATCAAAATTAACAGCTCTGCTTGAATCGCATTTACTTGTCGACTTATGGGACTCGCCAAATGAGCAAAAAGTCGATTTTCGACAAAAGTTGTGCAAAAAAATCTGCTTGTGATTTTCTTCTATGAATCGGCGATATTAAAACGGTATTGTAGGATAAAGAGGAAGGTGAGGGGGGTAGACTCCCCCTAGCACAGAAGCGGGAACAGTTACATCCCGAAATTTGTGTCTGTAATAATTTACAAGACTTCTCAATTAAAGTCCTTTATCAGAATACGGCTTTCTCTCTTTTTTTGACCAATTCGACTCAAAAACCGCATTTTGGCCACTTTTTTTACGAAAAAAATTCCGATACACCTTAAGAAAAAAATTCCTCAAAAATCAACGATATGTCGTAGGTACTTAAAACTTGCACTTTGTCAGGCTAAAATCAACTGCTCTATAAAACTGCATATTCACCACGGGGCGTATAAGTAACAAAAAATGCACTTTTAATTGCATTTCACACACACAGACAAATTTCTTACTTTTTTAGTTAACATGATTCATGTTAAATCAACATGAACACCTCTTGTACGTAAAACAAAAACTATTTCGGAAAATCAACACGAACATTTTAACATGAAGCGTATGGTTAAAATAACATGAAGTACTTCTGCATAAGAATTACATTAGTGTGTATCCCTTACACTATATTCGGTTTGTTTTAACATGAACAAGTGTTGTTTTCGACTGCCATCTGTTCCCCAACATTTTTACATGAAGCGTATGGTTAGAATAACATGAAATATTTCTGCATTAGAATTACATTAGTGTGTATCCCTTACACTATATTCGGTTTGTTTTAACATGAACAAGTGTTGTTTTCGAGCATCATCTGTTCCCCATCAAAGCTTGTGAACAGAATTGTTCTCAAAAGAACAGAATTTAAGTCAGTGTGTAGATACCGACTTGATGAAAAGTTGTAGATATTATAAATAATTAATATATTGTGAAATTTATAGTTTCTAAACTTGCGAATAAGTTGTGAAGTTTTGCAAAAAGTTTTGGGTAAGTAATTTGTGTTGTTTTTCATTTCAAACGTTCAAACGTTTGTGTTTCAAACGTTTCCTGCTAAAACACGTCCAAAAATGTCGGGGTAGGTTAAAAACAACGCGCACTGTACATAAATACCATGGAAACACTTTAGGATTAGAGATACCGGGTAGAAAAGGCGTCGTTTGATACTTAACCCTTCATTAATTGGACGTGTGCTACCAGTTTTACAATCGCTTGGATAATTTAAAGAGCTTTCAATGAAACAATTTTTATTTAATTTTCAGATTGGGGCTTGTTGTTGCTGTTTTCGATGCAGAAGTTGCCAATGATTGCATTAAAATAAGAATATGTATATGTATGTACATATGTGTACTTTTATTATTTAACATGCTGATCGTGTTAATTTAACATGATGATCGTGTTAATTTAACATGATAGATCGTGTTAATTTAACATGATGATCGTGTTAATTTAACATGATAGATCGTGTTGATTTAACAATAAAAACATGTTGAATTAACATGACAGATCGTGTTAATAAATTATACAAGCATTATATTCTTTCATACCTGAAAATATGTATGTTAAAGGTTTACGATAAATGAATTAACTAAATAAAAATTATTAAAAAAATCAAAAAACAAGGTGTTTTATTTTAAGGGTTAATTTAACAATAAAAACCTGTTAAATTAACATGATAGATCGTGTTAATTTAACAATAAAATCCTGTTAAATTAACATGATAGATAGTGTTGATTTAACATAACATATCGTGTCAATTTCACATGATAGATCGTGTAAATTTAACAGGACGAAAGTGTTATTTCAACATAGTATAGTGTTCATTTAACATGTCTGATCGTGTTGATTTAACAAGAAAAATAATGTTGTATCAACAGGAAATCATGTTGATTCAAACCTTTGTGATCATGTTAAATTCACACTGTTCCTTCATGTTGATTTAACTTGTAGGAACAGTGAAACAATAGCTTCATGTTAGAACAACATGAGCGATAGTGTTGAAAAATAATAACCTGAAAAAGTGTTAAAAAAGTGTTGATTCAACATGAAAATTATTCTGTTTGCAAGTGTCAGTGGGGAGATATTTTAAAAGTAAAACATGGAGGCGATGGAGGTTTTGCTCCTCTTTCAGAATATATATCCTTTTCCAATATCTGACAAGAAGTGAAGTTTTCCGAAGCACTTCAAAAAAACGCGGTTATTTCGCGGGTTTCTCAAAAACGGCGCTGGCGATTATTTTAGTTTTTGCGTGACACGTGTTTATCTAGCTTATATTATCATAAAGTAAAGCCAAAGGTATTGTACTCGGACTTTTCATTTAGAATCGATTCAAACGAGAAACAAATTTTAGTGGCCTAGAGTTGATAATAAATTCAACCTCCATTAGAGTGGTGCGAAGCGTTGCGTCGTTGAAATTGTGTTCCGGCTTTATTGCATTCAACGCTATTTTTATAGATCTTACCAACCGTTACCATGCCCGGCCCATATGTGGGGCGGCTGGTGGATTGAACCTCCATTTAATATTGTCAAATTTTATTTGCATAGCTGTGTAATCTATGTGACTTGCCTCGTTGCGTAGAATTTTTTCGGTCGCTCGGAAGTTTGTACCGTTGTCGGTGTAGATTCCCTCGGTACCCCGCGGTGTGAAATAAAGAAACGTATGCATGAGCTCCTATCTCTATATGAATAGCACGGACAGTGAGACAGTGAAGATTATTCCCCAACGCTTCCCTCGACGTCTGCCAACCGTAACGAGCATGGGACCATTACTAAAACCTAGAAAACCGGCAAACATAGGCGATTCATATCGTCCTATATCACTTTTGTCACCGGTATTGAAGACGCTAGAGTCCATTTTGCTCCCGTATTATACTGCAAATCTGCACCTGGCTAGTCATCAACATGGCTTCCGTAAGCTGCACAGCACCACCACCGCACTCAATGCCATTACAACTCAAATAAATAGCGGCCTAAATCAAAACCAACCAAATCACAGGACTGTGTTAGTGGCACTTGACCTGTCGAAAGCTTTTGACACAGTCAACCATGCCACTCTCATACAAGATCTGTTTGAGACACAGATACCTGATGGTTTAGAGAGATGGACCGCTAATTATTTGAGTGGACGGCAGGCGTCGGTTAACTTTAGAAACGCTAAATCAAAACCTAGACGTATTAGACAGGGGGTGCCACAGGGTGGTGTCCTATCCCCGACACTGTTTAATTTCTATTTATCGAAGATGCCCCCACCACCAGAGGGCGTCTCCGTCGTTTCATATGCCGACGACTGTACAATAATGGCGACGGGGAAGGGCCCCTATACTGATGAACTCTGTTCGAGAATCAATGGTTACCTCTGCGACCTTTCCAGGTTTTTCACTGAGCGAGATCTGACAATATCTCCGACAAAATCAACGGCGACGCTTTTTACGACATGGACGCACCAGGTGAGAAATGAATTAGACATTTTCGTTGATGGCACTAAGCTACCAACTGTCAGCCACCCAAAGTTATTAGGGATGACTCTGGATAATACTTTCTCATTTGCTGGTCATGTGTCTGCAATGGTCTCAAAGGTACGTGGTCGCAACAAGATCCTCAAGTCACTGGCCGGCAGTACTTGGGGAAAAGACAAACAAACGTTGCTGACTACATATAAGGCCATTGGCCGACCAGTCTTTGACTATGCTGCGCCCATATGGTCGCCTAATGCACATAACACCAACTGGACGAAGTTACAAGTCTGCCAAAATACTGCCATCAGAACTGCTACGGGATGTCTCCTCATGTCTTCCGAGTCTCACCTCCATCAGGAGGCAAAACTGCTCAATGTAAAAGAGCATGCGGAAATGCTGAGCAGGCAATTCCTTCTGAACTGCCACAAGCCAGCACATCCAAACCGTCATCTTTTGGACATAGATCCGCCCCCGAGAGACATAAGGAGACATCTCCGTAAGCACTATGATGAGATCCGGCATCATATTACCTTGCCGTTTGATCTGCAGAATCATAAGCGGGCTCTAACCGACATCCACACCGAGTCGGTAGACACTTTTGTCGGATCTCTACCTGTGAATCCCGTTCTGAACAGTCCTCCACCGGATATTGCTGAAGAAGAACGCACCTTACCAAGGGAGACAAGAGTGACCTTTGCACAGCTTAGGACTGGATATAGTGTAAGGTTAAACTCCTACTTATCCAGACTTAATGATACAATCTTAAATACATGCCCTGCATGTGGTAGGACCCCCCATGATACTCTACATCTCTTCAATTGTTCATCTGAACCTACTCTTCTAACCCCTCTGTCCCTCTGGACAAACCCTGTTGAAACTGCACGTTTCCTTGGACTCCCTTTAGAAGAGCTCGATGAAGATCTTCGGAATGATCATACACTCTAGACAGGGCAATGCATTGTTAACAACAACAACAACAACAGCATGGGACCAAAGTAGTCGATGCCAACATAGCTGAATGGTCGCTCAAGGTAGCAAGCTGAGCGGCGGGCAATGGTGCCATTTGCGGAGGACGAGGATTTGCGAGTTTGTTTTTGTTAACAATTTCGTCGTACTGTGCAATAAAGACTACGGAGCCGGGGATTGTATTTGGACTTCGATATATTTATCGATAACTAAGTTATCGGTCATAATTCCTAAAATCTGGGTATCAAACCAAAGGGAAGGTCCACAGGTTTCCATTGGACTTTGGAATATTTCGATATATTTATCGATAACTGCACGGAGGGAAATCTATGGATGAAACATCCATAATTATTGATATCACATTAAATAAAAATTGATAATCCTGTCCCATCAATGAATATGGATGTTTCATGAATGCTTTTTTGATAAATCACTATTGAAATGGTATCCATATAAACTATTGATAAATTCTAAATAGTTTAAAAAAAACAAAATTTTATATATTATAAATTATATGGGTTGGAAAAGTGGAATAAAATCTTTTATTTGCACTTCAAAACTAATGGTCAAAAGAGCCTAAGTCCAAAATTTATAATTATCACACAATTGACCGGAAACATTCAAAATATTAAAAATTTTATATAATTTGACATCTGGTTTCAGTTAGATTCGAACCCTGCTCCTCTGCACGTTAGCCCAGTATTCTACCATTCGGCTACGGCATTTTATAAAATTTTTAGAAAAATGTTCAATCATAAGGAATTCAAAAAATTTTGAGTTTAAAAAAACGCTCCAACAAGTTGTAATATTCTTTGTTGCTTTTGACTTGTAGTCTATTGCTGTAAATACCGACGGTATTTAAAAGCAATTTTCGGGATTGTATGAAAATGTGTTTTTTCGAGAAAAATTTACCTACGCGCTGCAGGAACCAGACAAGCCGACATATGTTTCGATGATACTGGAGTTACATCCCTTCAAGGACTTTTCTTCCCGGCATTGTGAGAGTCGAACTCACAACACTGTAGTGACTTGTATGCTAGCAGGTCTAGCACCTTAGGCCACTACCCAGCTTGAAAGTAAACTCTTCTCAGTCATTTGGAAATCGATATATTTCGATAAATTTATCGATAACTGAGTTATCGCTCAAACTGTGGTTGCCCAAAAACCTTGAAATTTCCCTACAATATGGGTATCAAACGATAGGTGAAGGCCCCAGGTCTCATTTGGACTTCGATATATTTCGATAAATTTATCGATAACTGAGTTATCGGTCAAAATATGATTGCCCAAAAACCTAAAAAATTCCCTACAATATGGGTATCAAACGAAAGGGGAAGGCCCCAGGTTTCATTTGGACATCGACATATTTCGATAAATGTATCGATAACTGAGTTATCGGTCAAAATGTGGTTGCCCAAAAACCTTGAAATTTCCCTACAATATGGGTATCAAACGATAGGTGAAGGCCCCAGGTCTCATTTGGACTTCGATATATTTCGATAAATTTATCGATAACTGAGTTATCGGTCAAAATGTGGTTGCCCAAAAACCTAAAAAATTTCCTACAATATGGGTATCAAACGAAAGGTGAAGGCCCCAAGTTTCACTTGGACATCGACATATTTCGATAAATTTATCGATAACTGAGTTATCGGTCAAAATTTGGTTGCCCGAAAACCGTAAAATTTCCCTACAATATGGGTATCAAATGAAAGGTGAAGGCCCCAGGTCTCATTTGGACTTCGATATATTTCGATAAATTTATCGATAACTGAGTTATCGGTCAAAATATGATTGCCCAAAAACCTAAAAAATTCCCTACAATATGGGTATCAAACGAAAGGTGAAGGCCCCAGGTTTCACTTGGACATCGACATATTTCGATAAATTTATCGATAACTGAGTTATCGGTCAAAATGTAGTTGCCCGAAAACCTTAAGATTTCCCTACAATATGGGTATCAAACGAAAGGTGAAGGCCCCAGGTCTCATTTGGACTTCGATATATTTCGACAAATTTATCGATAACTGAGTTATCGGTCAAAATATGATTGCCCAAAAACCTAAAAAATTCCCTACAATATGGGTATCAAACGAAAGGTGAAGGCCCCGGGTTTCCCTTGGACATCGATATATTTCGATAAATTTATCGATAACTGAGTTATCGCTCAAACTGTGGTTGCCCAAAAACCTTGAAATTTCCCTACAATATGGGTATCAAACGATAGGTGAAGGCCCCAGGTCTCATTTGGACTTCGATATATTTCGATAAATTTATCGATAACTGAGTTATCGCTCAAACTGTGGTTGCCCAAAAACCTTGAAATTTCCCTACAATATGGGTATCAAACGATAGGTGAAGGCCCCAGGTCTCATTTGGACTTCGATATATTTCGATAAATTTATCGATAACTGAGTTATCGGTCAAAATGTGGTTGCCCGAAAACCTTAAAATTTCCCTACAATATAGGTATCAAACGAAAGGGGAAGGTCCCAGGTTTCCCTTGGACATCGATATATTTCGATAAATTTATCGATAACTGAGTTATCGCTCAAACTGTGGTTGCCCAAAAACCTTGAAATTTCCCTACAATATGGGTATCAAACGATAGGTGAAGGCCCCAGGTCTCATTTGGACTTCGATATATTTCGATAAATTTATCGATAACTGAGTTATCGGTCAAAATGTGGTTGCCCGAAAACCTTAAAATTTCCCTACAATATAGGTATCAAACGAAAGGGGAAGGCCCCAGATTTCATTTGGACATCGACATATTTCGATAAATGTATCGATAACTGAGTTATCGGTCAAAATGTGGTTGCCCAAAAACCTTGAAATTTCCCTACAATATGGGTATCAAACGATAGGTGAAGGCCCCAGGTCTCATTTGGACTTCGATATATTTCGATAAATTTATCGATAACTGAGTTATCGGTCAAAATATGATTGCCCAAAAACCTAAAAAATTTCCTACAATATGGGTATCAAACGAAAGGTGAAGGCTCACGGTTTCACTTGGACATCAACATATTTCGATAAATTTATCTATAACTGAGTTATCGGTCAAAATGTGGTTGCCCGAAAACCTTAAAATTTCCCTACAATATGGGTATCAAACGAAAGGGGAAGGCCCCAGGTTTCATTTGGACATCGACATATTTCGATAAATTTATCGATAACTGAGTTATCGCTCAAAATGTGGTTGCCCGAAAACCTTAAAATTTCCCTACAACATGGATATCAAACGAAAGGTGAAGGCCCCAAGTCTCATTTGGACATCGACATATTTCGATAAATTTATCGATAACTGAGTTATCGGTCAAAATATGATTGCCCAAAAACCTAAAAAATTCCCTACAATATGGGTATCAAACGAAAGGTGAAGGCCCCAAGTTTCACTTGGACATCGACATATTTCGATAAATTTATCGATAACTGAGTTATCGGTCAAAATTTGGTTGCCCGAAAACCGTAAAATTTCCCTACAATATGGGTATCAAATGAAAGGTGAAGGCCCCAGGTCTCATTTGGACTTCGATATATTTCGATAAATTTATCGATAACTGAGTTATCGGTCAAAATATGATTGCCCAAAAACCTAAAAAATTCCCTACAATATGGGTATCAAACGAAAGGTGAAGGCCCCAGGTTTCACTTGGACATCGACATATTTCGATAAATTTATCGATAACTGAGTTATCGGTCAAAATGTAGTTGCCCGAAAACCTTAAGATTTCCCTACAATATGGGTATCAAACGAAAGGTGAAGGCCCCAGGTCTCATTTGGACTTCGATATATTTCGACAAATTTATCGATAACTGAGTTATCGGTCAAAATATGATTGCCCAAAAACCTAAAAAATTCCCTACAATATGGGTATCAAACGAAAGGTGAAGGCCCCGGGTTTCACTTGGACATCGACATAGTTCAATAAATTTATCGATAACTGAGTTATCGGTCAAAATGTGGTTGCCCGAAAACCTTAAAATTTCCCTACAATATGGGTATCAAACGAAAGGTGAAGGCCCCAGGTCTCATTTGGACATCGACATATTTTGATAAATTTATCGATAACTGAGTTATCGGTAAAAATGTGGTTGCTCGAAGACCTTAAAATTTCCCTACAATATGGGTATCAAACGAAAGAGGAAGGCCCCAGGTTTCATTTGGACATCGACATATTTCGATAAATTTATCGATAACTTTGTTATCGGTCAAAATATTATTGCCCAAAAACCTAAAAATTTCCCTGCAATATGGGTATCAAACGAAAGGGGAAGGCCCCAGGTTTCACTTGGACATCGACATATTTCGATAAATTTATCGAAAACTGAGTTATTATCAAAATGTGAGGCCAAATACCTTAAAATTTCCTAACAATATAGGTATCAAACGAAAGTGGAAGTCCAGAGGTTTCGTTTGGACTGCTGTATTTTTCGATATATTTATCGATAATTTCATAGGACATTTAACTAAAAAGTAAAAAATAAATATAGTTTAAAAAAACTAAAACTCACGCTTTTAGAGAGTATTGAACTAAAAAGTTGAAAATAATTTTAAAAACCCTACACAGTAGTATTGTGGAAAAAGCGTGGTCCGCTTTGTGCCATAATTTTCGTATATCGAGCGCTCGACGCTTTTCCCACATAATGCTAGTTTCTTTACTACGCTTTCATTAGCTTTACTTGTACATACATTCATATGTATGTTTGCTTGTTTGTATGTAACTCCATTTCAGTCTACCCGAAAGTGACATATGACTGTCACAAAAACCTTGAAATGTGCCTTCAATATGGGTGTCAAACGATAGGAGGTTGCATTTGGACTTCGATATATTTATCGATAACTAAGTTCTACAGGTTTCTATTGGACTTTGGAATATTTCGATATATTTATCGATAACTGAGTTATCGGTCAAAATGAGGTTGTCCAATAATAATCTGCACTGCGGTATATTTCGATATTTTTATCGATTACTTCATAACACATTTAACTAAAGAGTAAAAAATAAATATAGTTTAAAAAGCGAAAACACGCGTTTTTAAAGAATATTGCACTAAAAAGGTAAAAATAATTTAAATAAAAAACGAAGATTATACAACAAAGCGGACCATGCTTTTTCCACAATACTACTGTGTAGGGTTTTTAAAATTATTTTCAACTTTTTAGTTCAACACTCTCTAAAAGCGTGAGTTTTAGTTTTTTTAAACTATATTTATTTGACCATAACTTTTCACTAGGGCCCTTTACACGATCACACTGTGTGACAAACATTTGCGGTGTGATGAGAAGTGTGAGCGTGTAAACATAAGAAATTCGTGTGTGTCACACATGTGTGATGGTTTTCTAAAATTTTAGATAACATGATGGTGTGACACACATGTGTGATAGTGTAAACGCTTGCATCATGCACGTAGTGTATTTTTTCAGTCGATAAGCAAAAATTGGAGGGTAATGGCCATTGTGTATAACCAATATGGGTATCAAATTAAAGGTATTTTGGCCGACATACCATCTAAAATATTTTCAAGTAGGGTTGCCACCCAGGGTCACCATTTTACCGTATTGTATTTTTTTGGGATCGTGTTGGGATTATTTTAGAATCATTTAGTGATTACTTTAGGATCATTTTGGGGCTATTTTGAGATCATCTTGGGTTCATTTTTGGGTTCAATTTTGGGGTAATTTTCGGGTCATTTTGGGACATATTTTGGGTAATTTTGAGGTATATTTTGGATCATTTTGGGAAGATTTTAGGGTCTTTTTGGGTTTGTTTTAGTATTATTTTGGGATTATTTTGGGGTCATTTTGCCATAATTTTTCGATAATTTTTTGGTCATTTCCGGATCATTTTGGGTACATTTAAGGGTCATTTTGGGTTCAATTTCGGATCATTTTGGGAACATTTAAGGGTCTTTTTGGGGTCATTTTTGGATTTTTTGGACTATTTTACGGCCATTTTGAGGTCATTTTGGGTAAGTAAAGTTAGCGCTAAATTGATAGCACCGAGCAAGCTCGGTCACCCAGGTACTGTATATTTATGACCTAAAATTATTATTTCATATGGCTGTCCGTTAACTAAAAATATTCGCAGTAATTTTTTATTTTTCGAAAAAACCCAGTGGGAAAAGGTAATATATAGCAATGCATAAAGTAATCTATAGCTCCTATAGACTATACATGAAAACATGCATGAATTTTTCTACAGCGATGTCATAGGAAAAGTAATGTGTCGCTCGCCCACAAACTGAAGCGACAAGTTTACATTACTTTTTATATTACTTTTTATAAACCCTCGTGAAGGGTTGACACCTTGCCGCGGTACGAGGGCTTAAGTCGATAGCCACAGGGCTGCGCTGCCCTTGTGATCATAGTGCCGCCGGTACTACATCACGAGAGAAGCCAAGCCTCTCTGGCGCGACGACTAAGATCTTCCCCCTCCCAATCCAGGGTGTTATGCGACCACGTGCCCATTGGACGTTTGCAGCCGGGAGGCAAATCGTGGCTGTAATCGAACGGAGCCTCTCTGATACCGGGCCGCCTCGGAGAGTAACTATGGCCTTACCGCGGCATGGGGCTCTGCCGCGGCGGACGACACATTCCCCATACTCTTCCTTTGACCCTAAACTGGCCTTGCCCGGCAAGGGGTCGTACGAACAAGATGAAAAAAAGTAATAAAAACCTTAAAAATAATGATACAACCATGTATACTGCCCAGCAGAGGAGGAAAATGCTGGAGCAAGCGAGAACGCAACGTCGGAGGACAAACTCCATTTCTTCATCAGCCGAGAGGTCGACAGCGATGGCAACTACGAGTCGATCAGCTCTGGATAATAAGGGGGCAATCCCCAAAGTAAGTACCGGTACAAACACGGTGAAGCCAACAACGGCTGATGCTAGAGCCCTAGTAAGTGCCGGTACCGAAACCAAGTCTTTAACGTCTGTGGCAGTGGTCTCACGACCTGGCCTCAGAGATCCAAATAAGGGAACGACCGCGATGGCAACTACGGGTCGAAATTTACCCCAAAAGACATCTCCCAGTCGCTCTGAGTACATGGACAAAAGAGCGGCCGCGAGGATACTGAAGAAATACGAGGGTATTTCACAAGAGACGCTATCGCCGAATGCTAGGAAGACGGTGGAGATGGCTGAAGCTATCTTACCGAACTTCCAAAGCGATTACGCGCCAAAGAAGGTTAATATAAATCCCTTCAAACGCCAGAGATCGGACGTGGATTTAAAACCTCACCCGAAGCGGCAGCAACACGCCCCCGTAGTGGGTAAACTCAGCTTTGCTGAAGTAACTAAGGATAGGATCCTCATAGGCGTCATTGACCGAGGTAATGAAAACTGGGCCATCCCTAGGGACCAGTGGCGGTTCGTCCGGAACGCTATCGGTAATGCCCTTCTCGACATTATGGATGAGTCTCCGGGTGCCACTCCGATGGGTTCTGATGCGGGATGGCACCAGGGCCGAATCAAGGTATTCGCTTGCGAGGATGCAAAAACTGTTGCACTGTACAAGGCAGCAGCTGCAAGACTAGGTGAGATCTACCAAGGGGCAAGAATCGAGGTTGTCGACTGGAAGGACATCCCGGCTCGGCCAAGGGCAAGAGCGTGGATTCCTGCTATCCCTGCTGAACCTGAGAGAATTCTCAGGATGCTGAGGATCATGAACCCGTCTCTCCCGACGCAGGACTGGGGTGTAAATCTGGTCGAGGACGCGGTAGGGCCTGATAGGCAAGTGGTCTTCACCTTGAATAAGGAGGCACTCGAGCCCCTTAAACGGTGCAATGGACGAGTGCACTACGGCATGGGTCAGATCGTGATCCACGTATACCGCGGCGATGCACAGCGCGCTGCTATTTCGGCTGCACCGGAGGACTCGGACATCGCAGTGCCGGAAGGGGAGTCGGAGATGTCCGACTCGGAAAGTATGGTATCTGCCACGTCAAATGGCGAAGGAGCAGTGAACAGCTCGGAGATGGGAGACAGCCTGCTGGACGGGGAGGACCTCAACGTCACAGTGATAGCAGCTAGTCCTGAACGCACCACAGTTGACACTGCCACAGTTAGGAGGATCTCTGCCACGCCAAACCGTGGTCTGAAGAAATCGTCGTTGAAAGATAAGCCTCCAGACGAGGTGGAACTCGACGATACGGCGGTGGCAGGGAAGTCTGAGCACTCTCATGTTGGTGGTGATTCAGATAAACCTGCACAAATCTAAAGCAGCCTCGGCTGCTTTAATCAGTCGTCTCTCTAAAGGCGACGTAGAGGTGGTCCTCATCCAAGAACCCTGGGTCAACAGCTCAAGGATTTGCGGTTTGGGGACTAAGGGTTATAAGCTTATTCGAGCCAGCGAGGGGGGCCGGGTTAGAGCCTGTATTTTAGTTAAGTCTGAGCTGAATGCATTTCTATTGCCCAACTATACCAATGGTGACGTTACAGCTGCCAGTTTAACAGTCGACAGTACCAGTCTGACGATTGCGTCGGTCTATATGCCCTACGACGCCGAAGAACCTCCGCCACAGAGGGAGGTAAAAGACCTGGTTGCAAATTTTTCCATGGGTCATCTTATTATCGGAACTGACGCCAATGCTCATCACGTCCAGTGGGGAAGCTCCGATATCAATGCTAGAGGAGAGTCGTTGTTTGACTATTTGTTAACAACTAACCTGGTAGTTTGCAACGTGGGTAACGAACCTACGTTTATTACTAAAACCCGTAGGGAGGTAATAGATCTCACTATTTGCAGTGAAGGCGCTTATGAGTGGGTCAGAAAATGGCGCGTTCTCGATGAGCACTCATTCTCCGACCACCGGTACGTAGAAATAGTTCTAGACTTTTCTGTTGAGCAGCCGGTTATGAAACGCAACCCACGTAACACTAACTGGCAGCTACACAATGAAATACTATCTAGGGACTTACCAGCACTGCCCCCACAAGTCCCCTCATCAGTAGGGGAGTTGGAGGATCTGGTAAAGACCTTTACAACGGCGCTCTCGAATGCCTTAGAGCAGGCTTGCCCAGTGCCAAATCCACGCGGTAAACATAGGCCGCATTGGTGGTCCTACGACCTGGACTCGCTCCGAAAATCATGTAGGACACAATTTAATAAGGCCAAGAGCCTTGGCACGGAGACTCAATGGCTCGAATATAAAGTTAAACTCAGGGCCTACAAAAAAGCTCTGAGGCAGGCGAAGAGAGTATCGTGGAGAAATTTCTGCACTGGGGTCGAAAATGTCGACGATACAGCGAGACTTAGACGAGTGCTCTCAAAAACTCAAACAGCCACAAGCTATTTGCGCAAACCTGACGGATCCTGGACCAGCACGGAGAGGGAAACCCTAGAGCTGCTCTTGAATACGCACTTCCCAGGGAACTTGCATGAGGAACCCGTAGCACCCACAACAAACCTGGCTGTATACATATCCATCACGGAGGAAAAGGTTAGGTGGGCGGTTAAGAGCTTCGAACCGTTCAAGGCTGCCGGGCCAGACGGGATTATTCCCGCACAACTCATAAACACGCTGGAGACATCAGCCAAATGGCTGGTATTTCTCTATACAGCCTGCCTGGCTCTTAGCTACATTCCGTGCTCCTGGAGAAGTGCCACGGTAGTGTTTATTCCTAAGGCGGGGAAGGCGTCTCATTACGAGCCGAAGGACTACAGGCCGATCAGTCTCTCATCCTTTGTGCTCAAAACCTTCGAGAGGATAATAAATGACTACCTCTCCTCTACTATTGATAGCAACCTGATCTGTAGCTATCAGCATGCATACACCAAAGGGAAATCTACAGAAACTGCGCTTCACAGCCTAGTTTCTGTTATTGAAAAATCGCTGTATGAGAAGGAGTACTGTCTTGCGGCCTTTTTAGATATTGAAGGAGCCTTCAACAACATAAGCCCTGATGCTATAAACACCGCTTTAACAAGTCTGGGCATAAGCAGGTCTCTTATTGGACTTATTGATCAACTGCTAAGGGGTAGACGAATAGTTTCATCACTGGGCTCGGTTGACTTATCACGCTATGTCATAAGGGGAACGCCTTAGGATGGTGTTCTCTCCCCGCTTCTATGGAACCTCACTGTCAACTCGATGCTGCGAGACACAAGCTGGGGGGGCGGGAAGGTAGTGGCATATGCAGACGACTTAGCTATAGTATATAGGGGCAAATTCCCACAAACCCTGTGCGACTTGATGCAAGCAGCACTGCGAGAGGTTTCCTCATGGTGCTCGCGCTGCGGACTGAGCATCAACCCGGGAAAAGTAGAACTGGTTCTTTTCACCAACCGCTATAAGATACCACCGCTAACACTACCAAAACTGAATGACGTGCACCTGAACCTGGCTGACAAAGCCAAGTTCTTAGGCACAGTTCTGGATAGGAAACTAACCTGGAAGGAGAATGTTCTTCAGCGCCAGAAGAAAGCGTGTATTGCACTCTACACATGCAAAAGAGCCATTGGAAAGAAATGGGGGCTCAGCCCCAAAATATGCAAATGGATCTACACCGCAATCATTCGACCAATCATGCTCTATGGAGTTGTGGTATGGTGGCCTGCGCTGAGCAAGGCAACAAACCTTAATCTGCTAGGTAAAGTACACAGATCTTGCATGATCTGTATAAGCGGTGCGTTAAGAACAACGCCCAATGAAGCACTCCAGGCCATTCTTGGCATTTTGCCACTCGATCTGGAAGGGCACCGGGTAGCAGCAGCATCGGCTCTACGTCTAAGGGAAACGTCCGGCTGGGGCGCAAGCACTACTGGACACGCCTGTATTTTGGGATCCTATAGCTTTCTTCCGCTGAGCACGGATCGTTGTGCGACCACAACAGTCGGAGATAGCTGTTTTAAAATCAACATTCCCAGCAGGGAAGAATGGGAGAGCACGGATCGGAGTCCCGCCACTCATGGCGGCACTTCCATTTATACTGATGGCTCGAAGTTAGACGGCAGAGTTGGAGGAGGGGTTTATTCAAAGGATCTGAACCTTGAGCTCTCCTTCAGACTACCTGATCACTGCAGTGTCTTCCAGGCTGAAGTTTCAGCAATCATGGACGCCGCGGCTTGGATAGGCCAACACACTATCGGACACGACATTTTTATATTCAGCGACAGCCAGGCGGCCATCAAATCCCTTGGCTCTTATTCGTTCAACTCTGAACTGACGCTCAGCTGTCGTCGATCTCTACAGGAGATGGCCCAACAGAATCGCGTGAACCTCACATGGGTCCCGGGGCATAGGGACATTGAGGGAAATTGTAGGGCAGACGAACTTGCGAGGCAGGGCACGACCAAGCAGGTTCTTCGGGATAAAGAGCGCTTAGGTATACCGTTTGCCACTTGCAAGCTTATGCTGAAGGAGTACACACTCCGCCAAGCCAACGAAAGATGGCTGCAATCTCCAGGATGCCGGATATCCAAAGAAACCTGGCCGAAATGGGATCATAAAAGATCGAGACAAATTTATGCCCTAAGGAGAAGAGAAATCTCCATATTAATAGGCGTATTGACTGGGCACTGCCTCATTGGTAGGCACGCAGAAAGACTTGGTGTGCCCTACCGACGATGCTGTAGGAGTTGTAAGGATGATGAGGAGGAGGAAACAGTGGAGCACCTCATCTGCAACTACCCGGCTTTAAGTGGCGCGAGAATGCGCTTTTTGGGAGTTCCCTTCCTGGTTAGCCTACGGCAGGTCACGGAGCTGGACATAAAGGACCTGATGGCCTTCATCAAGTCATCTAAATGGTTCGAGGAGGAGTAACGGTGTCGGTATAGGAACGTCAGTCCCGGGATTCTGCTATGTGGAGAATTCCGTTAATACCGGGATTTTCCATATGGCAGGGTCCCGGAACTGACTTTCCTAGTGTTGGTGGTATCACAACGGGCCTTTTAATACTGGCCTAGGTGTGCCTCTACGGTAGCCACTTGAACCTAACCTAACCTAACTTTTTATAAATGAAAATATGCATTACCTTTTGTGACGGACTTTTCCTTCGGTGTGCTGGGGTAGGCTCAGTCCGTCCAGGGTTCTGAAAATAGATGTTCCCTAAAGGTCCTCTCGAAATGACAAAACCCTGATTAATATTTTTAAAATGTTTATTGTTGGGATTCACTCCTCTTTTCTCAAATCAATCTACAAATCTTAATTTTTAATTTCAAACTACGATAAGGGTGGTAAGGGTGAAAACCCCCTACTCAGCCCTTCTTCGGCGGAGGTGAAAACCCACCGCTTACTATGACTTAAGACTCCTAGCTAAAATAAAGGCGGCTGAGGTGAAAACCCTCTGCTCGACCCAACCGTCAGCGGAGGTGAAAACCCACCACTGAATATAAACTCTGCGATAGTGAGGTGAAAGCCCCCAGTTCCGCATTCATCGAGGTGAAAACCCACGACTACTATACCTAGCTCTAGTTGCTAACGACTCCCTTATTCTAAGAAATGTTCGCCCTTTTATACTCTTTTTGTGCATAGCAACCTTCCAATATACAATAACAATGCTTAAAACTAGTGTTCCTTAACCTAACGGCGCATCTTCCACTTAATTTCTAAGACCTTAGGTATATATACGACATTTACATATATATAAATTTGTATCATATTTGCTAACAGTTTTTATACTGCACTACTTCCTCCTGGAATGCCCCCATTGCATTCCATCAGCTGTTCGCTCGCACTGCCTTGATCAGCTGGGCCTGCTGTTCACATAAATATTGGTGACGTCAATACGTATAAGTTACTTGTTCATTTTTGCTGCATTCCCAACGCCCATTGTTCTTGCCGTGCTACGATGCATTTTCCTTCTCTTCTTTATGCTATGTCCGCGGCATCGGATGATCTAGTATGTAGGCATGCGGGTGTATGTAGCCAAGCAAAGCTGTTTGGGTTGGTGACCGACCCTTTTGCTAGTTGGAATGCTGGTAACTTGTTTGTGTAAAATTTCGGTTATTGTCAACAAGAATATTTTCTCATGTTGGGCCGCTGATATTCCGGTAAAAATCTTCTATTTTACAAACATACATCAGGGTGTGCCTAATATTGTACAAATTAGATTTCATTAGCAAAATATGTAATTATGTAGATTGTATGTTTGTATGTACATATAAGCATGAGTATGTATATATTTTGTACAAAAGCGTGTATGTGCTTGACGTAAAAAATGGCATATGTGCAAAAATATAAAATTTCAATATACTTCATATAATTGGCTATATACAAAGTATAAGTATATGTCGTTTGTGTAGAACCGCGTATGTACTTCATTTAAGAAACGGCTTATGTCCAAAAGCATCAGATTTCAGTGTTTTGCATGAAAATGGATAAGTATAATATTTAAGTGTATTTCCTTGTGTGAAACCACGTAACTCGGTGGTTTTGCAAAATAGCGTATGTGTAAAAATCTAAAAATCCAGTATTGTTCATAAAACAGCTCGTACTTCATTTGAGCTTATGAAGCGTATGTATAAATGTTGTGAGGGCTCCGAAGCCTTCGGATTAGGGTCCTCACACTCCCCCCTCACCTACCGCAATAAGACTTATTATTATTTGAAATAAGGCTTGTTGTAACCGTATTCTTCCATGTTGGCGCTGGGCCCTTCATATTTAAGGTTGAAAATTCCAGTATTATTATACAAATTGGTTATGTGCACAGTATTCTGCGCGCAAAATATAAAAAGTAGTTGTATTACATTATTTACTTTAAAATTCGAGAAAAATGTTATTTTGTTGGGCTATGTGCATAAGTTACGGTTCGTGATCGCTATTGTATGGATCACATTATACTTGGTACATTGATGAAAACTCTAGTGCCCTGTGTCTGAGGGGCTGCTTTGTTGTGTTTGTCATTCGCGTGTTACGTGTTTTTGGGTTTTTTGTGCGCGTCCTAAATTGGAAGGACACGAAATAATCGGTTACTTCGCGGTTTTGTTGGTTGGCCATGTTATTGGCGTACTCCGCCGCCCTTTGCATCCCGATTTCTATTGTCGATGCTTCACCCTGTATCTCTTCGACGATCAATTGTTCGTCTTCTGGTGGGAATTCTACTTGTGGACTACTTGTTGGTAACTCCCTTATCGATGATGAGCCACATCTCACTACTTTATTACAGTCTCTTTGCTGTCGCGCTCTTAGCATTTGCAATGCTACTTTGGATGTCGATGGTTGCTCTGACTCGTGTGGCGCCTCTGGTTTCTCAGGATCTTTGGTATTCGTGGTTTCTTTAAACCTTACTCTTCGCTGAGTTATGCTTTGCCTGTTTTTGCTACGATTGCGTGTTTCCCTCTGGTCTGGACTCTGCTCCTGCGCGTCTTCTCTTTGTTCCTCGGCCTCGTGATAGGACTTCAGCTCGCTTAGGTGTGCTGTCTTTCTCTTTCCCTTGTGTATCTTGTCCAGCTCTACTATTACCGGTGACACAAAATTCATCACTCGGTGTGGGCCACTGTATTTGGGTGCTAGTTTCGCCGCAAAATTGTCTACTGCTTTGGACAACTGATGCTCTTTCACCAATACCAAGTCGCCTATAGCCGGTTGCCATTGCCTCCTGCGCAAGTTATAATGTCTTGCCTGCTCCGTCGATGTCCTCTGCTGCTTGCGTACCATGTCATATACCTCCTTCATCTTTGCTGCTTTCTGGCTCAATATGACCTTTTCCTCGCCCGTGCCAAACGTCTGCTCGTCGTAGAGGGAGCCCGGAATTCTCGGCTCTCTACCTTGTACTACATACGCAGGACTGTATCCTGTCGATTCACACACACTCGTGTTTAGTGCCAACGAAATCTCTGGTATGAACTCATCCCAATTCCTCTGGTCCTTGCCGGTAAACTGTGATATCATTCTCTTAACATTTCAGTTTGCCCTCTCTGTCGGGTTTTCCTGTGGGGTATATGGTGCTGTCAACTGGTGTTTTATACCAAGCTCTTGTAAAAATCGTTTAAAACTTCTGCTAATAAATTGCGCTCCGTTGTCGGTTATTAACACCTTTGGTGCTCCAAACCTCGCTAAAATACGTTCTCTTAAACCTTGGATCAAATTTTCTGTTGTTGCTCTTCGCATAGCTACAACTTCTACCCACTTAGAAAATCTATCTACAAAAACTAACGCCATCGTGTTGCCATGTTTCGAGCGCGGCAATGGTCCTATAAAATCCGCGCACACTGTTGCCCATGGTTCCTCTGGGATACGTGTTAGCATTTTACCAGCCGCTTGTTGTTGGCTTGGCTTATAAATTTGGCATTCGTGGCACTGCTGAACGTACTTTCTGACGTCTCTGAACATGCCTGGCCAATAATAACGTATCATTGCTCGTGCAATTGTCTTGCGGATTCCCATATGCCCGGCGCTTGGTGTGTCATGGATTTCGCTTAAAACTCTTTTCCTCTGTGGTGTTGGTACGCATAATTTCCAGGGAACGTGATCTTCGCCATCCACCTGGCCAACTATTCTTCGGTATAATTTCCCCTCTTGAACTACATAATCTGGAAACTTTTCGGGTGTCTTCGTTATTTCTGCTACCTTTGCGGAATACCAATTGCAGTTGATGTCGTCTGGTTGCGCGGTCATGCTGCCCAATTGCTCTTCTAGCGGTTGGCGCGATAGCGCATCTGCCACGACATTTAACTTCCCTTTTCTGTATTGTACATCGAACGAATATTGCTGTAGCTCTAATGCCCATCTAGCAATTCGTCCTGATGGACTTTCGATTGCATTCAGCCATTTCAACGCTAAGTGGTCTGTGATCACGGTAAAACTGTATCCTTCTAGATATGGCCTCATTTTCCTTATTGCCCAAACTATTGCCAAACACTCTTTCTCTGTTGGTGAGTAGTTCATCTCTGCCTTGTTCAATCTTCGACTCGCATAAGCTATCACCCGCTCTTCTTGGTCTAACCCTTGTGTTAGTACAGCGCCTAGGCCAAAATCACTTGCATCTGTCTGCAGTCTAAATCTCTTGGTAAAATCTGGGCAGGCTAAAACGGGTGCTTGTATAAGTGCATTCTTCAGCGCTTCAAACGCTACCTGTTGCTCTTCGGCCCATTTCCATTTGCAGCCCTTCTTAAGCATGGCTGTCAACGAGTTTGCCACTTTGGAAAAATCTGGGACGAACCTTCTATACCAGGACACTATCCCTAGGAAACGCCGTAATTCTCTTATATTGCTGGGGGGTGTGAGCTCTTTTATAGTCGCTACTTTGTCTGGGTCTGTGTGGATGCCCTCTTCGCTAACTACGTGGCCTAAGTACTTCAGACTTTTCTTAAAAAATTCGCACTTTTCGGGGTTAATCTTAAGGTTGGCTTGCCTGAGGCGCCGAAAAACTTCCGTGAGGTGTCTTGTGTGGTCTTCTAATGTTTCACTTGTTATAATAATGTCATCCAGGTAGGCAAACGCATGTGGCTCTAACTCTGGACCTATTACACGATCAAGTGCTCTTTGGAACGTAGCTGGGGCAGAGTGTAGCCCAAATGGCATCACTTTCCACTGGTATAGCCCTCGCCCAGGTATCGTAAATGCGGTATACTGTTTACTATCCTCCTCCATGGGGATCTGCCAATAGCCGTTCTTTAAATCAAGGCTACTGATAAACCGCGCACTTCTAAGTCTATCTAAAATATGTTGGATACGGGGTAATGGGTACGCGTCTGGGACTGATCGGGCGTTCAGCTGTCTGTAATCGACGCAAAGTCGCCATTTACCATTCTTCTTCTTCGCTAGGACTATAGGGGCACTGTGGGGGCTGCGTGATGGCTCAATACAGCCCTTCTCTATAAGCTCATCGATCTCCTTATTTATAATCTCCTGCATTTTAGGGTTTTTGGGGAAGTATCGTTGTTTAATGTGGCGGTCATCCCTCATGACAATTTTATGTGTGGCAATGTTAGATACCCCCGACATATTTTCAAAAATCTTAAGTTCTTTGTTAAGGAATGTACTCACCGCGACATCAGTGGTGCTATGTGCTTCAGCGCGGGTCCTCGTGTTATCTTTAATATCTGCGTTCAACTGCATGATGCTTGTGCACCTCGCTATTTTCCGATCTTGGTTTCCTGCTTGTATTACCATTGCGCTTTCGCCGCATCTCAGTTCCACGTTCGCTTTCGCCATATAGTCAGTCCCAATTACCACTTGGTCCACCAGCCCTGGTTGCACTAATAATTCGCTCTGGTGTACTTGGTCGCCCAACGCTATTTCTGCTTCAATTGTTTCCACTACGTCCTTCGCGCTTCCATCGCCCATTACCACTCTTGTATTTATCTCTTTAGATTTACGTGCATCCAACCTCATTGCCATGGACTCGCTTACAAAACTCCGTGTCGCTCCCGTATCAATTGCTGCTGTGGCCTCTCTGCCATCTACCTTTACTGTCGCCAGGATTCGCCCTTGTTGTTGTTTGAATATGTTTGCTTTTGTTGTTGGATGCGAGGCTAAATTGTGTGAGACCCCACTCCTCGCGGCTAATGGGGCCTCCTGTCGTTTCCCTGTTGCCTACGACAGCAATCTTGAGTTAATACACCCCTTTTGCCACACGTCCAGCAAAATTCGCGTCGAGAGTTACGGCACCCATAGGCGAAGTGTCCGTACTCCCCGCAACGCCTACATGCTGTTCGTGGGTCTATGTGTCCTTGTTGCGCACTACTTGTTGTATTTGTCACTGTTTGTGTATTTGCGCTCACCTGTGGTACGTTGTCGGTTTCCTGCATATAGTGGAAACGCTCCTCCTGCCGCCTGGGTACAAACGGTCTCGCTGCTGGCCTAAGTGGTTCCCTCTCTGGTGTAATATTCTCATAATCTTCCACCAGGTCTTCCAGAGTGTTGAATTCGCTCCTCTTCACATACAGTTGGTACTCTCTCCTTGAGTTACGGTATATCCGGTTTAGTTTTTGCTCGCTCGTGTAATCGGAGTGCCTCATGAGCCCTTGAAGCGTCAACACGTAATCTTTGAATTTTTCACCTGGCCTTTGCACCCTTTGCCGGATTTCATCGTCAAGACGCTCAAAATACCTTGAACTCAGGAAAAATTTCAAGAAGTCCTTCTTAAATGCGTCCCATTGCTGCCAGTGACGGTTGTTATTTCGGAACCATACCAGTGCTTTGTCTTTCAGCAATTCTGGTAGCGCACGTGGTATGGCGTTACGGCTAATTTCATAGCTGTCTGCCAGCTCTTCGACCCGCTCAATGAAGCCAAGTGGGTCCTTCTCACCATCGTATTTTAAACCCCACTTGCGTACTCGATCCATCACATTTCCACAAGTTTCCGTCTGGGGATATACGTGCGGTACAGCTTGTATGCCCGTGTCGTGTCGTACAATATGCGCATTATTGTTTACTCCTGCTAATGCATTACTCGTGCTCGCTCCGTCGGGATACGTAAATCCTTGCTCCTCGCCACTCTTGGGTGTCGGGGGGTTGATTCTGATGGTTGGCCCGCCATCTTTGGGTGTAATTGGCCGGGCATGACGTTGCTCTAGCGTAGCAAAGCGTTTCTCCAAATCCTCATCATCACTATGCGTTTGGATATACGCTGATAAAAGCCTGCGCATTTCTTCCACCGTACCACAATATTCCACTCCGAATTCCGCGCAGTATGCCACCAGATCCTCGCGCTGGAGGTAGTATACCCAGGATACCTTAACCATCTTGATGCTGATCTTGTTGATTCGTAGTTGTATTTCCTCTGTGTTAATTTTCTCGTCGATCCCCGCGATCCTCTATATTACCCAGCAGAATTTTAAAATCCTATGTGTCGTTTCGTTGGCTTTATGTTACCCAGCAGAATTTTTAAATCCTCGTGTGTACCACCTTAGTATGCCTTTGGCTTCAAATTTAACCCAGCAGATTTTAATCCACGTATGTTCCTGTTGTACTTTCCTTAGGATGCCTCCGATGACCATGTGTGTGTATGTCTCTGTGCTTTTAGCTATTTACAATGACCATGTTTGCCTCTGTGTATTTTGACTCAAAATTATTGTCCCTGCTCGGGCGCCATTTGTGACGGACTTTTCCTTCGGTGTGCTGGGGTAGGCTCAGTCCGTCCAGGGTTCTGAAAATAGATGTTCCCTAAAGGTCCTCTCGAAATGACAAAACCCTGATTAATATTTTTAAAATGTTTATTGTTGGGATTCACTCCTCTTTTCTCAAATCAATCTACAAATCTTAATTTTTAATTTCAAACTACGATAAGGGTGGTAAGGGTGAAAACCCCCTACTCAGCCCTTCTTCGGCGGAGGTGAAAACCCACCGCTTACTATGACTTAAGACTCCTAGCTAAAATAAAGGCGGCTGAGGTGAAAACCCTCTGCTCGACCCAACCGTCAGCGGAGGTGAAAACCCACCACTGAATATAAACTCTGCGATAGTGAGGTGAAAGCCCCCAGTTCCGCATTCATCGAGGTGAAAACCCACGACTACTATACCTAGCTCTAGTCGCTAACGACTCCCTTATTCTAAGAAATGTTCGCCCTTTTATACTCTTTTTGTGCATAGCAACCTTCCAATATACAATAACAATGCTTAAAACTAGTGTTCCTTAACCTAACGGCGCATCTTCCACTTAATTTCTAAGACCTTAGGTATATATACGACATTTACATATATGTATATAAATTTGTATCATATTTGCTAACAGTTTTTATACTGCACTACTTCCTCCTGGAATGCCCCCATTGCATTCCATCAGCTGTTCGCTCGCACTGCCTTGATCAGCTGGGCCTGCTGTTCACATAAATATTGGTGACGTCAATACGTATAAGTTACTTGTTCATTTTTGCTGCATTCCCAACGCCCATTGTTCTTGCCGTGCTACGATGCATTTTCCTTCTCTTCTTTATGCTATGTCCGCGGCATCGGATGATCTAGTATGTAGGCATGCGGGTGTATGTAGCCAAGCAAAGCTGTTTGGGTTGGTGACCGACCCTTTTGCTAGTTGGAATGCTGGTAACTTGTTTGTGTAAAATTTCGGTTATTGTCAACAAGAATATTTTCTCATGTTGGGCCGCTGATATTCCGGTAAAAATCTTCTATTTTACAAACATACATCAGGGTGTGCCTAATATTGTACAAATTAGATTTCATTAGCAAAATATGTAATTATGTAGATTGCATGTTTGTATGTACATATAAGCATGAGTATGTATATATTTTGTACAAAAGCGTGTATGTGCTTGACGTAAAAAATGGCATATGTGCAAAAATATAAAATTTCAATATACTTCATATAATTGGCTATATACAAAGTATAAGTATATGTCGTTTGTGTAGAACCGCGTATGTACTTCATTTAAGAAACGGCTTATGTGCAAAAGCATCAGATTTCAGTGTTTTGCATGAAAATGGATAAGTATAATATTTAAGTGTATTTCCTTGTGTGAAACCACGTAACTCGGTGGTTTTGCAAAATAGCGTATGTGTAAAAATCTAAAAATCCAGTATTGTTCATAAAACAGCTCGTACTTCATTTGAGCTTATGAAGCGTATGTATAAATGTTGTGAGGGCTCCGAAGCCTTCGGATTAGGGTCCTCACACTTTCATGAATGAAAATATGCACTACAAGGGATACATTATATCTTGCATTGCCTTTCTTGGATGAAAAGATGCTTTACAAGGAACATATTAAATTTTGCATAACATTTTATAAATTTCCTTGTGGAGTAACAAGGACATTAAGACACAGTGAAGCTCTACAGCGGGGGAAGAGTTAAGGTCCTATTTTAAATGTTTGAATGACTAGCTCGTCATTTGCTAAGACCAAGATGAGTGCACACAAAAAAATAACATAAAAAAAAAAACTAATCAAAACCAAACAGGCAACGGCATCAGGAGCAAACAGTCCAGTAGACTTCTGAAAAGCCTGGCAGCAGCAGAGAAAGCGATGAAGATTTAAAAAACGAAATGAAAGTTTTGTATTTTTTTTTTTTTTTTTTTTGAAGTTTAAAATTTTTTTACAAAGCCTGCTTCTGTGAGAAGCAAATTTTCAAACTACAAAATAGAGCGACACATACTCCCTTCCTTGCCTTTGGTGTGATCTTTTCTTATAACAAAATTCATACATTTTTTCATGCATGGAAAAAGGTAATGCATTAGCTACTTTCCCACTGGGAAGTATCACAAATTTAAAAATATGTCTTATGAAAATTTAATTAGCTTATAAAAAATCAAGATTAGAAATACTCATATACCTAAAGATGTTTTAAAAAAGAAAAAACTATTTTCAATGAAAAAAAAATTATAGCCCGGAGCTGTTCTCGAACCAACACCAGCTCGCTCGCTATCCGATGCGCTCTACTGCTTTATCTACAAATTCATTGTCAAATCACCAATTCAAGCTGTATGGGCAATGAGCGAGAGAATGAAAATAGTTTCTCTAATAATAGGAGGAGCTTGTTGAGTGAAAGATTGAAAGGTTCATTTTGCAGAAATATGAGTTCTATTTATAGAAATTTATTATACACACACAGAAAAATTTCTTACATTTTTAGTTAACATGATTCATGTTAAATCAACATGAACACCTCTTGTACGTAAAACAAAAACAATTTCGGAAAATCAACACGAACATTTTAACATGAAGCGTATGGTTAAAATAACATGAAGTACTTCTGCATAAGAATTACATTAGTGTGTATCCCTTACACTATATTCGGTTTGTTTTAACATGAACAAGTGTTGTTTTCGACTGCCATCTGTTCCCCAACATTTTAACATGAAGCGTATGGTTAGAATAACATGAAATATTTCTGTATTAGAATTACATTAATGTGTATCCCTTACGCTATATTCGGTTTGTTTTAACATGAACAAGTGTTGTTTTCGAGCATCATCTGTTCCCCATCAAAGCGTGTGAACAGAATTGTTCTCAAAAGAACAGAATTTAAGTCAGTGTGTAGATACCGACTTGATGAAAAGTTGTAGATATTATAAATAATTAATGTATTGTGAAATTTATAGTTTCTTAACTTGCGAATAAGTTGTGAAGTTTTGCATAAAGTTTTGGGTAAGTAATTTGTGTTGTTTTTCATATTTTGTAAACGTTTCCTGCTAAAGCACGTCCAAAAATGTCGGGGTGGGTTAAAAACAACGCGCACTATACATAAATACCATGGAAACGCTTTAGGATTAGGGATACCGGGTAGAAAAGGCGTCGTTTGATACTTATCCCTACATTAATTGGACGTGTGCTACCAGTTTTACAATCGCTTGGATAATTTAAAGAGCTTTCAATGAAACAATTTTTATTTAATTTTCAGATTGGGGCTTGTTGTTGCTGTTTTCGATGCAGAAGTTGCCAATGATTGCATTAAAATAAGAATATGTATATGTATGTACATATGTGTACTTTTATTATTTAACATGCTGATCGTGTTAATTTAACATGATGATCGTGTTAATTTAACATGATAGATCGTGTTAATTTAACATGATGATCGTGTTAATTTAACATGATAGATCGTGTTGATTTAACAATAAAAACATGTTGAATTAACATGACAGATCGTGTTAATAAATTATACAAGCATTATATTCTTTCATACCTGAAAATATGTATGTTAAAGGTTTTCGATAAATGAATTAACTAAATAAAAATTATTAAAAAAATCAAAAACAGGGTGTTTTATTTTAAGGGTTAATTTAACAATAAAAACCTGTTAAGTTAACATGATAGATCGTGTTAATTTAACAATAAAATCCTGTTAAATTAACATGATAGATAGTGTTGATTTAACATAACATATCGTGTCAATTTCACATGATAGATCGTGTAAATTTAACAGGACGAAAGTGTTATTTCAACATAGTATAGTGTTAATTTAACATGTCTGATCGTGTTGATTTAACAAGAAAAATAATGTTGTATCAACAGGAAATCATGTTGATTCAAACCTTTGTGATCATGTTAAATTCACACTGTTCCTTCATGTTGATTTAACATGTAGGAACAGTGAAACAATAGCTTCATGTTAGAACAACATGAGCGATAGTGTTGAAAAATAATAACCTGAAAAAGTGTTAAAAAGTGTTGATTCCACATGAAAATTATTCTGTGTGCAGGCGTGTTTTTAAATCTTTTTAGAGGGGGTAAATTACAAATTCCGGTTAGGTCAAAAAAAGTTTCAGGATTTTCTAGCTTTTTTCTTCAGTAAAATTTAAGACGACCGCTAACCACTTGATTTAGTTTAAAATTTAAGTACATATTAAATATGTTGTCGATTTTTGTATTTTAAATAGGGAGTCTATCAGCAACTTTGTCTCAAACGGTAGAAATCACTAAAATTTATAGAAGTAATCTACCGAAGTCCGATAAATAGACTACTGTGTTTGAAAAAATATCGCAACTTCGATCTTATATCATCAAAAATTAGACAAAAACCCCAAATTGAATAAGCGGTTATCGCATTTCTATAATGGGTGGTATGTATGCATATGTTTTCCGTCAACTAAAAATATTGGCAATTATTTATATGTAAAATTTGTTAGCCTATTAATATAATAGAATAGATAATGGACCGAAGTACTCAATGAGCGAGGGAATGAAAATAATTTCTCTCTCATAATAGGACGTGTTTAATGAGGGAGAGAATGAAGATAAAGAGTGGTTTCCTTTGAAGTTCAGCCAACTTCGAAATATGAGTTTGACGCTATTACTCTAACTCTCAAAGAGCGAGAGAATCAAAATATTTCCATTGCTGGTATTTTACACACATATACAAATTTCTCAAAATAAGCTTGGTACTCCAACAACAGGAGCCATATTGAATTATTATTTTATTTTTTTGAAACATTTTTTTTGTATGGTGGTACGCAAGCCAACTTTGATTGCGACATATTTTTTTCAAATTAAAAGTTTGACCATGGTTGCCCTATTTCACATTTTAGGTAATAATGGTGTTATGAAAACATAAAACTTTGTAGAATTTCATTTTAAACAAATCTATTACATCGGAATTTTTCCTTGAATAAATTTTTTTAATATGGAATTCTACAATTAAGTGAAGCTTTATTGGGCTTTTTAATCTCTATTTAGATATACATATACATACATATTAGAGTTTTATGGAAAAATATAATTTTGATTACGTTTTCCCAAAAACTTGTATAGTTAAATTACATTTTATTATAAATATATGTAATTGAAAATTTAAGATTTTAAGGATTTTATGGCACAACAATATAACATTTTTAGTGTTTCATTTGTTTATTAATACTTTGGAATATATGGCGACCATAGTTATCTCATTTCTATTATAGAATTCTACGAAAAAGATGTTTGATTTTTATTTTTTTAAAAAAGCAAAATTTCATATTATATAAAATTGACGGCAATGGCTGTATCTATTTCAATCTAACTTTTTTTTTTCCTTGATGAATTTCAATACAGAAAGTTAAAGCATTGATTGCTTCTTTCCTAAAAATTTTATTTTTAAACTAAACTTACTAAAGCGTGCGAGATATGAGAAAAACAAATTGTCACTTTTTTTTAATACTTTGGTACATAACAACACATATTGGGGCAACTCTCATGCGGAAACAAATTGGCTATTCGCGCTGTTGAACTCAATGAGCGAGAGAATTGGAGTGTTTACTCATGGATGTATATGTGTATGCAAATAGATATGAGCAAGGCAAATTCAACAAGGTAGAATTGACAAATGAAATATTTTGTTTTTGTAGGAGTTTTTCCTTCAAAAAAATGTAAACAAGCGTATTAACCCATTGCCACCCAAGCACAGTTTTTGTGTCCCATACACTTGTTTTACTGAAAAATTAGATAGCATTTGCTCAGGCCAAAAAATTATCATTACCGCGAAATATGCCAGCCCAAACAGTAACAGAGTAACTTTGGCCACTTTGGAATCTAGTACCTCTTTTCGGACCGTTGCGTTATAAAAATGGCGAGTATTGAATATTTGTCGAATTCAGCCGATGTCACCACAAGGTTGTCGCCAGAGTGTCGCAGAAACTCGTGGATTGGTTTCCATTAAAGTTTTTTATACTGAGGTGATGTGTCCTCGAAATGAAGTAATCTATTTATTAAAACTTGTTTGGAACCGGTTCTTAATTTTGGATAGTTCCGTTTTTTTTTTTATTAAAATAACGGTTACGATTTAGTTTTCGGTTTCGAGAAATTAATCGGCTTCGGTGTTGCTCTTGTAAGAGGCACGTGACGGACCAAACAGAGTTGTACGGACTATGCGTCTATGCTCTCACAGCTGCCGAACCACCTTATGCTACTATTCCCATTGCCGATTTCATCAACCCCGTGACCGTGGCTGAAATGGATTTTAGTCGCCTCTTGCGACAGGCATTCCGCTACGGGCATTATCTATCCCCTAACCCGCAGGGGCCATGATCGATTTTAATAGCTTACAGTTTCGTGTTCGGTCTAAGATCCGGTTGAAAAAAGAGTAGACCATTTATCTCAGCTAAAATGTGCTAGAGTCTAGCTAATCTGAACTCTAAACTCTACTTAAACGTGCAAGGTACTGAGGCAAGCGGTATTGTATTTATATGACACAATTTGCTATTTCTTCACACTTATGAAAAAATTTAAAAATCTTAAACAGAACGGGTTAATACTTTTTTTCATTTGACGGGAAAACTCCTACAGAAAAGAGAGAACTGTCAAGTTCACTATTACTTTGTTTAATATACTTTGCTCATATCCAATGGGAATAGTAGCATAAGGTGGTTCGGCAGCTGTGAGAGCATAGACGCATAGTCCGCACAACTCTGTTTGGTCCGTCACGTGCCTCTTACAAGAGCAACACCGAAGCCGATTAATTTCTCGAAACCGAAAACTAAATCGTAATCGATATTTTTATAAAAAAAAAAACGAAACCCTTTCAAAGTCCAGAACCGGTTCCAAACAAGTTTGTACTTGTTTTTTAAAATTGATTACTTAATTTCGCGGACACATATTTTCTTGATAAGACGGTACCCTGGTTTTGACTTCAGTATAAAAAAACTCGAATGGAAACCAATCCACCAGTTTGTGCGACACTCTGGCGACAACCTTCTTGTGGTGCCATCGGCGGAAATCGACAAATACTCGCCATTTTTATAACGCAAAGGTCCGAAAAGAGGCAGATTCCAAAGTGGCCAAAGTTAAGCTGATGACCCAATGTACGCTTGCCTTGCTTACCTTGCTTTCCTTTTAAATCTTCTATGGCGCAATAGAAGCTACAAAAGTTGTCAAAATTACAGGATGAGACAAACAAGACAAACAACGAAGCGTGTAAAGCGCTGTCAAATAGAGATTTGGGCTATTCGACGCTTTGAAGCGTTTCAAGCAAGCAAAGTAAGGCTGCCACTGGGCCAACTTTCATATATTTCAGTAGAGTTCAAAAGAATATTGACATTTCTCGAGGCAAAGCCAGCAAAGCAAGCGTGCATTGGGCCATCACCTTTAATCCGTTATTGTTTGGGCTACCATATTTCGCGGTATAGATCATGTTTTGGCGTGAGCATATTCTATCTAATTTTTCAGTAAAACAATTGTATGGGACACAAAAACTGTGCTTGGGTGGCAAAGGGTTAATACGCTTGTTTACATTTATTTGAAAGAAAAACTCCTACAAAAACAAAATATTTCAGTTGTCAATTCTACCTTGTTTAATTTGCCTTGGATATGAGTATGAAATTGGTTTGACGTTTATTTTGGAAATTTGGAAATATGAATTCGTGTAATATTAAAGAATATTAATGAGCGAGAGAACGAAAATAGTTACACATTCATTTTAGAGAAGTATGGGTTGTATTTTAAAAAAATGTATTATACATGGCGTGGTTTTAAATCTTTTTAGAGGGGGTAAATTACAAATTCTGGTTAGGTCAAAAAATGTTTGAGGATTTTCCAGCTTTTTTCTTTAACCATAACTTAGCAATATTTAAGACACTTTATATGGATTTTTTATTTGATTTAAAGAAAAAATATATATATTGATTTTTCTATTCAATTTGGTATACACTTGTTTGAGGCTCGGGATGCAAATCTGCCCTTTTAAAAGTGAATACATATGTACATATGATTAGAAATCAGTTGTTGCCTTCAGTAAAATTTAAGACGACCGCTAACGACTTGGTTTAGTTCAAAATTTAAGTACATATTAAATATGTTGTCGATTTTTATATTTTAAATAGGGAGTCTATCTGCAACTTTGTCTCAAACGGTAGAAATCACTAAAATTTATAGAACTAATCTACCGAAGTCCGATAAATAGACTACTATGTTTGAAAAAATTTCGCAACTTCGATCTTATATCATCAAAAATTAGACCATTCAGACCTATATAAATGGTAATTTCTGGAAAAATTTACCAAAAAACCCAAATTATATAAGCGGTTATCGCATTTCTATAATGGGTGGTATGTATGCATATTTATGACCTAAAATTAATATTTCATATGGCTTTCCATCAACTAAACTATTTTTCTCGAAAGTAGAGATAACAAACATAAAAATTTTAAAAAAGTCAAGATAAGAAATATTTATATATTGAAAAAAAAAAAAAAACAATTTTCAATGACAAAAAATAAAAAAAAATTTGCCCGATACCTGTAGCTGTACTCCAACCATCAACCGCTCGACCACTACCCCCCACCGCTTCCCACTGGGCTATCGCTTTATTTACAAATTCATTGTCAGATAACCAATTCAAGTGGCATGAGAAATTTTCATTCGCTTATTACAGATAAATGAAGCAGTATTGGTTATATATTAGATAATTGTGCACTGCCTTAAAGGTATACCAACAAATCCATATGCATTTCATAAAAATTTATGCATATTTAGTATGGGTTTTTGCCAGGCAAATCTTTGTATGTAAAATTTGTTAGCGTATTAATATAATAGATATGATCGATGAAATGCATATGAGGTCTAAGAGTCTATGCCACCACTGTATATTAAACAATTTGTTCATATTTCAGAATAGCTCCAAAACAAGCTGAGATATTTAAATTTATATATTTGATACCCGTATTGTACTAACACATTTTGGTGACCCCATTGGGCGATAACTCTGAAACCGGTCGAGTTATCGAAATAAGGGATATCTTAAATCTTAATTTGAACGTCTACTAATGCAATAGTGAAAGTTTCATTTGATTCCGTTCAGCAGTTTTCAATATATGTAGAGAAAAAAGAAAAAGGGGTCTTCGCCCCTATTGCCAGATGTGGGCCATGTATTGGAAATTCTCGCTATGTAGTTTTTATGTGCTTGACTAGGACTACAACTTAGGGTATGTCCCGTAAAAGTTATAGAAAAAGGGCTTAGCCTGTCTGATGGTTCCTTGACCTCACCCGAATAGCCGTACATTTCCTTTAACACTATCTCAGCGGGTTGATTTCCACACACTAGCATAAGATCTTTGTTCCAAACGAGCCACTTCCCTGCAGCGAAACCTCAAACTAGTCAGAAAAATACTAGTATACAACTATAATTTTCTGGCAGAACCCATACTAGTCAGGAAATATCCATTTCATACTACTATACAACTATAATTTTCTGGCAGAACTCATACTAGTCAGGAAATATCAATATCATACTAGTATACAACTAAAATTTTCTGGCTGAAGTCCTACTGGTCAGGAAATATCCATTTTATATTAGTATCATCATCATCATTTATTGGCGCTTAACCGCCTAAGCGATTTTGGCCGTTTCGTATCAAAGCACGCCAGTCATTCCTTTTTAGCGATAACGGACGCCAATTGGAAACCCCAAGGGAGTTCAAGTCATCCTCCACCTGTTGTTTCCATCTCAGTCGAGTCTGCTGCCGAATTCAGGCGACGATAGGAAAACCTTCTGTGCTGGAGCTTCTTTGTCCATTCGCATTTATATTAGTATACAACTAGAATTTTCTGGCTGAATTCATACTAGTCAGGAAATATCGATTCCATACTAGTATACAACTAGATGTTTCTAGATGAAATTATACCAGTTAAAAAATACGAAATTCATTCGCTTCGTTTTCTCTTATAATTCATAGATGCTTTCTCGTGATACGGTAAATACAAATAGTCGTTGCTTTCTTAAGAATAAACATGAAAATAAAGTCAAATGATAAAAGAAAGGGTAAGCCAGGAAAATACTGGTTGAAATCATACTAGTCCAGGTTCACTGCTTTTTGGACTAATATGGGACTACTATTGTTAAAAGATGAAGAATTATAAATAAACTAACTACACCACAAACTCGATATTCCAAAAGCTTTAACTTTATTAATGTGCATCTTAGATTGTAGCAAACGAAATGATTTCTAATACAGAGTTATTTTTGTAGCAACGAACGTAGACAACAAAGCGTAATACCAAAGAAGAATATGATACCTGACTTTAGTACAAGTACTCAGTGTTGGAAATTGATGTTTAGTTAGGGATTCATAAAGGGTACCCGGTTGACGATTTCAATCAGTTGATAGTTTTGAACAGTCCGCCCACCTCGTCCTTTGCGACGAAACTTATCCGCCCACCGTATGCATAGTATGCGGTTCGTCGATGGGATTTTGATATTGCTCGTTTTATGTTCGCCGATTTTGTACGCACAGTTGCAACACGTACATGAGAATCTTCACCAGGGTGTACTTGGCTAACACGACCCAACGGCTATTGAGTAGGAGGCGATCGTTCAATTCCTTCTGCGCCTGCTGTCACTTGTTTCGAATCTGAAGCTCTCTCAAATACAGCGCTTCCAAAAATGTTGGGGCATTTGTTGTATTTGCCTCCAGCGTGTCAGTTTTGAAGTTTTGATGTCGAGTAGGCTTGGTTCAGGTGGAGCAATTAGGGGACCCCCATTTAATAAATCCCTGCCTCCCAAAGGTTGTGGCGCAATCGCTGTATATATGGAGCTGTAGCCTCGAACTGCAAAGAAGCGCCGTAGCGATAGCAGGAACATATTTGTGGTAAGGTCACTCACAAGTTCGAGATGTATAGCCCGAGTACTAAAGCACACGAATAACGTGACGTATGCCTTGTGCGCTTGATGCCCTCTGCCTTTTGATGTATAATAATCAACACCACAATGTGAAAATGGTTTCTTTGGATTGCAATGAGCGGCGGGCAAGGCACCCATGATCTGGTGCGCCGGTTGCCAGCGATGACGAAAACATTTGATACAGCGACTAATGTACTTCTCAATATTTGATCGTCCATCGATGGGTTAGAACCGTCGCCTCATAAAATTCAACGTTGTCTGGACCCCACCATGTAGTGTATTTTCAATTTGTCGTCTTTTGGTAATATAATAGGAAATCGTTCAGCATCCGACAAGAACGAGTGCTTGAGGCGCCCGTTAACTCGCAGAATTCCGCCATCCCCAATGGTTGGATTCAGTTTTCGAAATTTACTTTTGTTCGAAAGAGGTTTACCTTGGCGAAGACAAGAGATCTCATTAGAAAAATTAATAATTGAACGTACCTGAGCCATAAGTTTAACGCAGCTGCTCGTTCAAATGCAGTACACCATGCCTCTGTGGAATGCGGTAAATTCAGCTTGACTGCTAAAAACCGTAGACACCAGGCCGTCACAGTGACAAGTTTGTTGATGTTAGAATATTTTGATAGTAACTGCTCTCGGATTGGCTCAGTCGTGATTGTAGCCATGGTGACTCCCCCAGTGATTTCTGGTGTGGCAGGTAAGTTAGGTTGCGTCGGCCAGTGTTCCTCGTCAGTACTAAGCCATGGCGGACCGGACCACCATATTTTCACATTCGTAATATCCGAGGGCATAACTCCTCTAGTTGCAACATCCGCTGGATTGCATGTCGTTGATACATATCTCCATGTATGTGCTGGTGTTATTTCTTGGATTTGAACCACACGATTCAATATACTGTTTATGTTGGCCAGGATTAGAGCGGATCCAACTCAATGTCGTTTTGGAGTCCGACCAACAATATAGCTGTGATTTGTCGATTTCACCTTAGCAGCAAGCTTGGCAGCCAACAGCGCCGCGTTCATTTCCAGACGTGGAATAGTAATCTTTTTTAATGGAGCTGCCTTGGTTTTAGCCATCAAATTTGACACGTGTATAGTTCCGTCGGCTGCTGATTGTGACGTCCGAATGCAAAATGTGCAACTGACAATTTAGCGTACTCGTTGATGTATGAACCCATCGTACCTTGGTTTCCTGATCCAGTGCTAAATTACAGAATGATTCAGTAGATGCATGATTATCAGAGCTGATTTTTCGAAGAAATTCCCCTGGAATTAGAGTTCCACTTCCGTAACGAGAACCCTCCACAGTGCAGAAGTTCTTGAAGCTCATCTTTAAGACTTACTACTCTGATACGTTGTCAGCGCCATGAAGACAGTCATCCATGTAGAATGACTCACGTAAAATTTGCGATGCGCGTGGAAATTTGCCTTCTTCTTCCTTAGCTAGGGTACGCAGAACCTTGATTGTTAGGTATGGTGAACAATTAAGTCCATACGTCACGGTAAGCAGGCGGAATACTTGTGGGTTGAGCTCGATTCTTTATATACTCCATGGTGAGGAATATAGCAAGCTGGATATGGTTCAGTGTTCTCAAATATAGGCTGCATATGGCCTAGTGAGAGGTTCATATAAATCCTTCATATTGGGGTCACGCTCAAGGCGGCGTTGTTGATACTTAAACAATTTTAGCGAGTCTTGGTTGGATTCTGCCAAGGCGGCCAAGTTCGCAGATGGTTTGAAAGGATAGCGTACTGAAAATCGTCCAGAATCGTCGCGTTGTGTGGTCTTCTCAAAGTATTCCTCGCAATACAACTCGTCCATTGTCATTGGCTGATGTGATGCTAAGTCGTCATGCTGATTGAAGTCCACATCTGTTCAACCAATTCGTTGAGTTCGACTTCAGTATTAGTACACCACTTTGCTTGCAAATGCTGGTTTTTTGAACCTATTGGGCCATATACAATCCAGCCAAGATGAGTTTTTTGTGATATAGGTGCATTGTTTGTCGACGGTTTTATGTCACTATACAGTAGTGATCCATAGATGTCAGCACCCACGACCACGTCTACTCGTCCTGGTTCAGCAAACGTTGGGTCTGCTAATTTGATTCCCGCAAACTCGCTGACTGCGTGAGGACTGATCGGTGATGTAGGCATCAGGTGCCCTAGTCGTGGTAGAATCAGTGCGATACATCTGATGTTAAAGTCTGGCTCTAGTAGAGAGCGTAAAGTGAATTCGAAGAGTCCCTTCGCCGACAGACGCACTACCTATACCTGTATAGGCACAGCAACTGGGGTTCGAAGCAAGTGTAATTGCTAAACCGCGAACTCGCTGATGAAAGATGCTTGTGACCCAGGATCATTTAATGCACGTAGCTGTATAAAGTGACCACTCGGTGATTGGACTCCTATTAATGCAGTTGCGAGCAAAACTTTAGGTAAGTTTTCTGATGAGTGCGAGATAGTAGGTGGAAGGCGATTATGGTTCACCATTATCTTTTTATCATTGAAGGATTCGTGAAGGCACGTGTTGTGCTTTGCTTGACACTGCTTGCATGTGTATTTTGATTTACAGCTGTTTAAGGCGTGTGCTCCTCTCACGCAATTTTCGCACAGGTTGTGGCTGCGAACCAGATTTATTTTTGCTCTAGGTTCCAGTTTGCGAAAGGTTAGGCAATAAGGCAGCGCATGTTTTTCCGAACAGCACCCACATTGATTGATACTGGTCTGGTGACTGCGGATAGAGTTGGGTGTCCTTGAGGTCCCAGCGGATTGCTTTGTCGACGATGAACTGTTTAGCTTCTCTGGAGCATTGGCTGCCTCTAGCCCTTGAACACGACTCTGCAAGAACTTCTTGAGATCGTCATATGTGGCAATGGTGTCAGAAGCACCTAGTGAGATCTCCCAATCTTTAACCGTTTTCCTGTCGAGCTTCTCCGTAATGTGAAATACAAACCAATCGTCCCATTGATCAGTGGGACGGCCAAGCTGAATTAGCGCGCAATAGGTTCCGTTGACCATATAAAGAATGTTGCGTATCTGACAAGCGGACTCTGAGTTAGTTTTGGAAAGATTTGCAATAGCCCTTAAACGGCACTTAATAAGGCGGCGTGTATTGTCATAACGCTGAGTCAACAACTCCCAAGCAATTTCAAAGTTGTTCTCTGTTACAGGAATATTGCGCACCAACTGCTCGGCCTCGCCTTGTAGACTGACCTTAAGATAATGAAGGCGGTGCACGATTTTTTTTGACGATGCACGTCTGAAACAAATCTTTAAAGTTTAACCAACGCTGGAGGTTGCTATCAAATTTCGGAATCTCAATTTTTGGTTGTGTAATATTTGGAAGAGGAGCTGCGGCAGTGGGCGCTTGGCCTGAGCTAGTCGACGCCTTCTTACTTAAATTGGCGATTTCGTCGTTGAGTTCGCCCATAGCCTCACAATATGTGGTTTCAACGGCAATGAATCTGCTTTCTTGTAATGCCTTGCGGCTTTCAGCATTGTCAACCGTTTCTTCCATATTCACCACATCATCTCTAGCCTGAGAGTAGCGGTTCCAATAATCCTCAAGTAAGGCTTTTCGTGCACAAAGATACCCATGGGTTTGCTTTTGTTTAGCAGTTTTACGGGTGTTAGTTAAAAAATTAGCAATCAACTTTGCGACGTTTTCTTCACGATCAAGTGCCATATCCTTCTTGGTTACGTATTTGACCACATCATCTCTAGCCTGAGAGTAGCGGTTCCAATAATCCTCAAGTAAGGCTTTGCGTGCACAAAGATACCCATGGGTTTGCTTTTGTTTAGCAGTTTTACGGGTGTTAGTTAAAAAATTAGCAATCAACTCTGCGACGTTTTCTTCACGATCAAGTGCCATATCCTTCTTGGTTACGTATTTGTTGTTGTATGCATGTATACAAAATATGACTTTGCAAAATAAGCGGTAGATAGACTACCAATCGTAGGTCTGGCTTTCGGTTCGCGAAGAAAATCGCGTGATCAAATGAACAATAAGGTTATAGTTGCAGTATGGAAATTTCGATTTCCATCGATCGTACCATAAATTTGCGATTAGCGAAGAGTCGGGTCCCCGCAAGGGATGCCAAATGTTAAAAAATGAAGAATTATAAATAAACTAACTACACCACAAACCCAAAAGCTTTAAATTTATTAATGTACAAAATTGCGTGCACGTTAGATTGTAGCAAACAAAATGATTTCTAATACAGAGTTATTTTTGTAGTAACGAACGTAAACAACAAACAAAGCGTAATGTCAAAGAAGAATATGATACCTGACTTTAGTACAAGTACTCGGTGTTGGAAAGTGATGTTTAGTTGGGATTCATAAAGGGTACCCGGTTGACGATTTCAATCAGTTGATAGTTCTGAAGAACTATAATTATACTAGTCCAGATTGGACTGGTATGGAACTGGTATTTTACAACTAGTATGAAACTGGTTTTTCCTGACTAGTAGATAACTGGTATATTCTGGTCGAAATCTGACAATTGACATCTCGTAGGACATCAACACGTAAAATATACCAGTTGCTTATATGGAAAAAAGACAGAACACTGACTAGTTAGGCCCGGCGCACCAACAGTTCTTTCTTCAGCTGCAGCATGATATTTTATTGTTGTTGTTTATCTAGGCTCAGATCTGTTGTTGTTATTGTTGTTGTTAACAATGCATTGCCCTGCCTAGAGTGTATGATCATTCTGAAGGTCTTCATCAAGCTCTTCTAACGGGAGTCCAAGGAAACGTGTAGTTTCAACAGGGTTGGTCCAGAGGGATTAGAAGAGTAGGTCCAATTGAACAATTGAAGAGATGTGGGGTATCATGGGGGGTCCTCCCACATGCAGGGCTTGTGTTTGAAATTGTATCATTCAGTCTGGATAAGTAGGAGTTTAACCTCACACTGTATCCAGACCTAAGCTGTGCCATGCTGACTCTTGTCTCCCTTGGTAAGGTGCGTTCTTCTTCAGCAATATCCGGTGGAGGACTGTTTAGAACGGGATTCACAGGTAGATATCTGAGAAAAGTGGCGGCATAGTCAAAGACTGGTCGGCCAATGGCCTTATATGTAGTCAGCAACGTTTCTTTGTCTTTTCCCCAAGTAGGTACTGCCGGCAAGTGACTTGAGGATCTTGTTGCGACCTCGTACCTTTGAGACCATTGCAGACACATGACCAGCAAATGAGAAAGTAAGTATTATCCAGTGTCACCCTTAATAACTTTGGGTGGCTGACAGTTGGTAGCTTAGTGCCATCAACGAAAATGTCTAATTCATTTCTCACCTGATGCGTCCATGTCGTGAAAAGCGTCGCCGTGGATTTAGTCGGAGATATCGTCAGATCTCGCTCAGTGAAAAACCTGGAAAGGTCGTAGAGGTAACTGTTGATTTTCGCACAGAGTTCATCAGTATAGGGGCCCTTCCCCGTCGCCATTATTGTACAGTCGTCGGCATATGAAACGACGGTGACGCCCTCTGGTGGTGGGGGCATCTTCGATAGATAGAAGTTAAACAGTGTCGGGGATAGGACACCACCTTGTGGCACCCCTGTCTAATACGTCTAGGTTTTGATGTAGCGCTTCTAAAGTTGACCGACGCCTGCCGTCCATTCAAATAATTAGCGGTCCATTTCTTTAGCCCATCAGGGAGCTGTGTTTCAAAAAGATCTTGTATGAGAGTGGCATGATTGACTGTATCAAAAGCCTTTGACAAGTCTAGTGCCACTAACACAGTCCTGTGATTTGGTTGGTTTTAATTTAGGCCGCTATTTATCTGCGTTGTAATGGCATTGAGTGCTATGTAGCTTACGGAAGCCATGTTGGTGACTAGCCAGGCGCAGATTTGCAGTATAATACGAGAGCAAAATGGACTCTAGCGTCTTTACTACCAGCGACCTAGATGTTTCAGCATCTTCATGGCAATGCCGTCGGGGCCGATGGATTTTGAGGGCTTAGCCTGTCTGATGGCTTCCTTGACCTCCGAGGCAGTGATGGCAATGGGCGTGTTTTGGTTTTTATATTTACGCGCCTGTCGCATGGTCCTACGTTTAGCTCTATCCGGCGGGGAATGTAGTACAAATTGTCTACAGAAGGAGTTCGCACATCCCCTAGGGTCCTTCTTTACCCTGTCGCCGAAAGTAATATCTACTTTATCCTTCTGTATCGTTGGATTGGATAGAGCTTTGACCGTAGTCCATAATTTGCCAACACCATCGGAGAGGTTGCATTGCTACGAATTTCCGCGTTGAGATCCCTTATGCGGGGGTCTGCGGGATTAAGATTTCGCACTTCATCGCTTTCTCTAGCCATGGCCGCTGCCTCCGAGGGGAAATTTGGTCTTATTTGGGATATTCGACCCGCAGGAATTAAGTGTTTAGAGGCCAAGTCAATGATGTTGCGGAAGTCTCGTTCGCCTTTGCGTACGTCCGTAGGAATGGGTAGAGCAGCCAAGGATTCGTCCGTGTATGTCTGAAAACTGTGCCAGTCCGCCTTGGTAAAGTTAATGTATGTACAGTCGTTCGATGGTAATGACTATTGGGAGATGGTCAGACGCCAACGTGAGTATGGGTCGCCAATTTGTGTTCTTCAGGAGTCCTGCGCTTACGATAAAAATATCTGGCGAACTATAGCAATTACCCGGTACTCTTGTTGTGGCGCGTCCGTTCAGTAAAAATAAAATTTCGTAAAAAGCTACGAAAAAATTTCGTAGTTTTAATTTTCGTATAATGTACGAAATTTCGTTCATAATACGAATGAACTTTTGACAAATACACTAGATTTTACGAAACCTTTCGTAAAACATACGAAATGACTTTGGTAAGGAATATTTTTAGTATAATATACGAATTCGTGCGTACTATTTACGAAACAATTTAGTAAACTATGGTAAAAATCTTTGTACGAAACATTTTGTATAATGTACGAAAATTTTCGCTACACTAGATTTTAAGAAACCTTTCGTAAAATATACGAAATGACTTTCGTAGGGAATATTACGAATACGTGTGTACTATTTATGAAGTAATTTAGTAAACTATGATACAAATCTTTGTACGAATCATTTCGTATAATGTACAAAATAATTTCGCACATTGTACTAATTCAACAAAGTCCTTTTTACCATTCGTACAATGTACGAAAATTTTCGTAAAATATACTAAATTGCCGCCGTTTTTCATACGTTTATCTACGCGTGTTTTGGTGAAATTCTATTCCAAAACAACAAGTTGAAAAGAAAGTTAAGTGCTTCAAATTTTTTTCTAAAAAAAGTTGTAAGTAAAGTGGAGAAATTTAATATATTTGTTCGGTTTTATACATACATAGGTTCAAGTGGCTACCGTAGAGGCACACCTAGGCCAGTATTAAAAGGCCCGTTGTGATACCACCAACACTAGGAAAGTCAGTTCCGGGACCCTGCCATATGGAAAATCCCGGTATTAACGGAATTCTCCACATAGCAGAATCCCGGGACTGACGTTCCTATACCGACACCGTTACTCCTCCTCGAACCATTTAGATGACTTGATGAAGGCCATCAGGTCCTTTATGTCCAGCTCCGTGACCTGGCGTAGGCTAACCAGGAAGGGAACTCCCAAAAAGCGCATTCTCGCGCCACTTAAAGCCGGGCAGTTGCAGATGAGGTGCTTCACCGTTTCCTCCTTTCCCATTTCGGCCAGGTTTCTTTGGATATCCGGCATCCTGGAGATTGCAGCCATCTTTCGTTGGCTTGGCGGAGTGTGTACTCCTTCAGCATAAGCTTGCATGTGGCAAACGGCATACCTAAGCGCTCTTTATCGCGAAGAACCTGCTTGGTCGTGCCCTGCCTCGCAAGTTCGTCTGCCCTACAATTTCCCTCAATGTCCCTATGCCCCGGGACCCATGTGAGGTTCACGCGATTCTGTTGGGCCATCTCTTGTAGAGATCGACGACAGCTGAGCGTCAGTTCAGAGTTGAACGAATAAGAGCCAAGGGATTTGATGGCCGCCTGGCTGTCGCTGAATATAAAAATGTCGTGTCCGATAGTGTGTTGGCCTATCCAAGCCGCGGCGTCCATGATTGCTGAAACTTCAGCCTGGAAGACACTGCAGTGATCAGGTAGTCTGAAGGAGAGCTCAAGGTTCAGATCCTTTGAATGAACCCCTCCTCCACCTCTGCCGTCTAACTTCGAGCCATCAGTATAAATGGAAGTGCCGCCATGAGTGGCGGGACTCCGATCCGTGCTCTCCCATTCTTCCCTGCTGGGAATGTTGATTTTAAAACAGCTATCTCCGACTGTTGTGGTCGCACAACGATCTGTGCTCAGCGGAAGAAAGCTATAGGATCCCAAAATACAGGTTATACATACATAATATGTATTATATTATATATGTATTACATATTATGTACACAGCGCCAAAAATGCCTAATAAAATTAATAAGATTGTCTTCATGATCAGCTTTTGGACAAAGGGGTAGTCGCAACGGTGCAAACGAAGAAAAAACTGCAGGGAAATCTTTTTGGTTTTAAGAAGAAATTCTTATTAAAAAACTATACATTTAGTACAAAGGTGTAGTTTGACGCTGGCAATTATTAGTATACGATGGCCGGATGGTTAGCAGCTGGGTTTAGCAATCGAAAAATTGTAAGTTCGATTCTCTCTCTTTTTTTCCTAATTAGAAATGTTAAAAAGAAATCTTCTTAAATATATTTATAAGGTTTTCCTTTGAAACATTAACAACTCTACACATATCGGTAATTAGAAGCTGGCAATCAAAAGTGAGCGATGGCCTGATGGTTAACAGCTGGGTTTATCATTCCGAAAATTGTAAGTTCGATTCTCGGTGAGGGCGATATCATTTTATTTTTCATTTAAAATTTTAAAAAGAAAATCTTCTTAATAAAATTAAAAAGACTGTCTCTACAATAATAAGAAGCACATCTTCTTGAAGAAAATCTATAGAGATATCTTATGACTTTTGTTCTATTTTATTAGGCATTGTTGGCTCTGTGTATATCTATATTTTTTTTACATCGTAATGATCGCTTTATACTGTAAGTGTGTTTTGCTAAAAAAGTTGTAAGTAAAGTGGAGAAATTTAATATATTTGTTCGGTTTTATACATACATAATATGTATTATTATTATATATGTATTACATATTATGTATATCTATATTTTTTTTAAATCGTAATGATCGCTTTATACTGTAAGTGTGTTTTGCTAAACGTTTGTGCCCTTGTTTAAATTTTGCAATTGCTAGTTTTGTGTGCATTTTTGAATTGCCTTATTTGCAGTATTAATATGCACTCGCACAGTGTAGAACCGAGGAAATTCGTAAGTAAATAGTACACATATGTATGTATATTCGTAATATGTACTAATTTACATTCGTAAATAGTACGCAAATATTTGTAAAATGTACTAATTTTTTATAATACCACATTTTCGTAGAATGTACGAAAACTGTTTTGTAGAATTTACGAAATCTTTCGTGGCTCAAAACAACGAATAATTTCGTAATATGTACGCAAGTTTTCGTTATATTTACACAGATTTTATTTTCAGTGTTTGTTCTGCAAGTGCATGCCCCCTATGGTCTGCTGGCAGGTTTGGGTGCCAGATGTCGTGGTGCGCATTGAAGTCGCCCAGGATCACGCGGTTATCTCCTCGTAGTAGCAAGCTAATATCGGGGTGATGACCGGTGGGGCAACTTGAGACGGGGGTATGTAGATGTTAATGATTTGCAGGTCGACATCTCCTGTACGGATGGTTATATCTTGGCTTTCTAAGATATCATCCGTTCCTTGGATGTCGGTGTCAAATAGATCACACTGTACAGAGTTGTGTGTTATGAACGCTAAACCATCTCCTAGACCTCCTGTTACTCTATGACGGTCTTTCCGATGGATGTTATATCCGCCATAGGTAATGAGGTCCGACCTAGGACTGAGCTTGGTTTCTTGGACTGCGGCAAGTTTTATGTCATATTGCGTCATCAAATTAATTATCTCTGAGATCTTTCCAGTTAATCCGTTACAGTTGTGCTGTACGATTTGGAAGTGCGCCGGTGGGGTCGATGTCGAGTTAACCATAGGCGTGAGAGACGGATGTGTTCGTCCAGGTGTTGGTAGGCTAAGACCAAGGCTGTGCCTCAGCCTAGTTAGCTGTGGACCTGGTGTGACCGGGTTGGCTGGCATCGTAGGTTGAGGCGTGTTGCAGCATGGTGCGATGAACGCATCCGTCCAAAGGTTCCTGTTTGCGAGCCCAGAGCATAGATGTACTTGGCATTGGCCTAAGCAGTTATTGCATTTGTATAATCTTTGCCGACAAACAGTACACGTAGAGACGGGTGCGAGAAGATGTTGATCCTCAAGATGCAAGAATTGTAGGTAATAAAAAAGCAACCCTGTATTTCGCTCAATCCTCTCAAAAAGTAAGAGTAATTGTCAGAGCCAATTTTTTTCAGAAAAAAATTAAAATTTCTTCATTTTCAATTAAAATCATTTGACGTTTGTCAACGATGTTACAGCAAACTCAGGGAGGGGTGCTCTCGTAGTCTTGCATATCTTGGCATAGGATTAATACATTTCGTGCAATCCGTACACCTTGTAAGACTTAGCGAATCCCCTAATGACGTTACACTTTTTTTTCTGTAAAAAAGTTTAATTTTTCCGACTTATTTTCTCCAAGGACTGAAACCGAAACCGTTACCGTAACCGATTAAAACCGATTCATTTTTCAAAACCGAAACCGTAACCGTTATTTTGATCGGAAAAAGAACGAAACCGAAACCTTTTCAAAAGCCGGAACCGGATCCAAACGGTTTTGAATTTTTTTAATGTCTCACTTCTTTTAGTGGGCATAGGTATTTTCTTTAACAAACAGATACCATGAAAAATTTTCATGGAAGATTGTCGAGCAAGGTTACAAAAGACACGTTTTGATCTTAGAATCAAAATTCCGAAAGAGGAAGTTTGACTACAATTAAATGAAGCCATCGAAAAAAAATTACGAGATCCGAAAAAGAAATATTCAGGCTTGTCTCAGAAAGTACCACTCATATTAATGTTTTTGACGATATTTCATTCCAATCTAATATTTTTCTAATAAAAAAAGTAGAGTTAATTTTAAGAATTTGTGTTGCAGAAATTATCAAACGAAAGTGGAGGCCCAGAGGTTTCGTTTGCACTGCGGTATATTTCGACATATTTATCGATTACTTCATAACACATTTAAATAAAAAGTAAAAAATAAATATAGTTTAAAAAGCGAGAACGCGCGCTTTTAAAAAATATTGCACTAAAAAGGTAAAAATAATTTAAATAAAAAACGAAGATTATGGAACAAAGCGGACCACGCTTTTTCCACAATACTACTGTGTAGGGTTTTTAAAATTATTTTCAACTTTTTGGTTCAATACTCTCTAAAAGCGTGAGTTTTAGTTTTTTTAAACTATATTTTTTAGTAAGAAAAAATCGTAACGAAGGCGCGTCAACCCTGTCATACAATTTCTTAAGAACTTCGAAAAATCTTTCGACGCAACGGAACAACTTCGGAAACCAGTCGAAATTAATTATTTAGTGGGTAGGCATACCGCGCTATACCTTTTTATTTTTTTAATATTTCAAGAACATTTTAAAGTAAAATATAAATATTTTGCTTGGCATTTTTTTTATGTATGTATGTTCGTAAGTACATACATATTTCATTAGAAAAACAAATAAGCGGCATTTTCCTCATTTCCTTTGGCCAATACTAATAGCGTTCTTTCAAATAAAATAGCAAGCAAGCGAAGTGGCAATAAAAATGTTCACAACAGTGTTGACCAAATTGCATGTAAAATGTTTGGCGTTTCCTGAACACGAGCACCATGAGAGATCTACGATCGGTGGTCGTTTGCCTTCCCAAGAATGTCACAAATTATGCAATTCCTCCGTTTTTTAAGCCGCAATCCTTCCATTTTTTTAGGTTTCCTCCAACATTACGGAAACAATGAACTGACATGTAGAGGAAGCTTAAAGTTCCCCACTTCCGTAGCTGCCATTGAGGCTGCCATAACGTTGCCTGTTCTCGAAACGTTTATCTATCGTCATCTCCTCTTTGTGCCACATTCGCAAACATGCGAGCTGCCTCTCGCTCTCACGTCATGTATCTAAACAGCTGTAGTTGCGGTAGTGACGCTAGTGATGGAAATACGCTAGAGTTGGGAGATGAGCAATTCTTAAGAACATTCGCCACAATATGGATATGAAACGAAAGGTGAAGGCCGCAGGTTTCATTTGGAAATCGACATATTTCGATAAATTGATCGATAACTGAGTTATCGGTCAAAATGTGGTTGCCCGAAAACCTTAAAATTTCCCTGCAATATGGGTATCAAACGAAAGGGGAAGGCCCAGGTCTCATTTGGACTTCGATATATTTCGATAAATTTATCGATAACTGAGTTATCGGTAAAAATGTGGTTGCTCGAAGACCTTAAAATTTCCCTACAATATGGATATGAAACGAAAGGTGAAGGCCGCAGGTTTCATTTGGAAATCGACATATTTCGATAAATTGATCGATAACTGAGTTATCGGTCAAAATGTGGTTGCCCGAAAACCTTAAAATTTCCCTGCAATATGGGTATCAAACGAAAGGGGAAGGCCCAGGTCTCATTTGGACTTCGATATATTTCGATAAATTTATCGATAACTGAGTTATCGGTCAAAATGTGGTTGCCCGAAAACCTTAAAATTTCCGTACAATATTGGTATCAAGCGAAAGGTGAAGGCCCCAGGTTTCATTTGGACATCGACATGTTTCGTGGTGGGAAAGAGACTTCGCCGCCAAGTACTAGCGTTCACCCCCGTGGACGAGCGTCTCGCTGCGATCCGCATCAAGGCGAGGTTTTTCAACATAACATTTATCTGCGCCTATGCGCCGACTGAGGAGACGGACGACGCAGAGAAGGACTCCTTCTACGATAAACTTGAACAGACTTATGATCGCTGCCCCCAACATGATATCAAAATCGTGCTCGGCGACTTTAATGCGAAGGTGGGCAAGGAAGGAGTCTTTGGTCCAACAGTTGGAAAATTTAGTCTCCATGATATAACATCCCCCAACGGCACAAGGTTGATTGACTTCGCCGCTGCTCTCAATATGGTCGTCAGTAGTACCAGGTTCCAGCATAAACGAATACACCAAGCCACCTGGCTGTCTCCTGATCAAAGAACAAGAAACCAGATTGATCATGTCATGATCGACGGCAGGCATAGCTCCACCGTTCTGGACGTGCGTACCCTGCGTGGTCCCAATATCGACTCAGACCATTATCTTGCTGCAGCCAAGATACGCACACGCCTCTGTGTAGCAAAGAAAGTGCGCACAGTAACGGAAGGAAAGTTTGACGTCGAGAAGCTGCGCACGACACAGACAGCTGAGGCTGAGGCCACTATAGGGTTCCAGCGAGCCCGCAAAAACAACTGGTACGATGAGGAATGCAGCACTGCCTCGGACAAAAAGGACGCTGCCTACAGGGAGACGTTGCGAACGGGTGCAACCCGCAGTGTATGGCAACGCTATCGTGAGGCAAAGAAGGAAGAGAGACGCCTTTTCAGAAAAAAGAAACGTGAGGCCGAAAGGCGTGAGTGTGAGGAGCTTGAGATGCTGGCTAACAGGAATGATGCCCGAAAATTCTATGAAAAGATCCGGCGGATGACGGACGGTTTTAAGACCGGGGCAAGCTCCTGTAAGGACAACAATGGCGACCTGGTAACCGACGTACAGAGTGTACTTAAATTATGGAGGGAGCACTTCTCCTCACTGCTAAATTGCGAGGGAGACGTCGAACCCGATACCCCAATCCCTGACGATGGAAAAGTCGTCCCACCACCTGACTATGACGAAGTGAAGATAGCTATATCCCGGCTCAAAAACAACAAAGCGCCTGGAAAAGACGGACTTCCCGCAGAGCTGTACAAACACGGAGGCGAGGAGCTGGTAAAAAGCATGCATCTGCTCTTATGCAGAATATGGTCATACGAGTGCATGCCTCCAGATTGGAATTTAAGTGTGCTCTGCCCAATCCACAAGAAAGGCGATCCCGCTAACCGCACCAACTACCGCGGAATGAGCCTTCTTAATATCGCATATAAGGTTCTTTCTAGCGTGTTGTGTGAAAGACTGAAGCCCATCGTAGACAAGCTGATTGGACCTTATCAGTGTGGCTTTAGACCTGGTAAGTCTACCAACGACCAGATTTTCACGATACGCCAAATCCTGGAGAAGACCCATGATAAAAGAATCGACACACACCATCTCTTTGTCGATTTCAAAGCCGCTTTTGACAGCGCAAAAAGGAGTTGCCTGTATGCCGCCATATCTGAATTTGACTTCCCTGCAAAGCTTATACGGCTTTGCCAAATGACGTTGAGCAATACTAACAGCTCCGTCAGAGTCGGGAAGGACCTCTCTGAGCCGTTTGAAACCAAACGAGGCTTCAGACAGGGCGACTCCCTTTCGTGCGATTTCTTCAACCTGATGCTGGAGAAGATAATTCGAGCAGCAGAGCTAAACCGCAATGGTACAATCTATTACAAGAGCGTGCAATTGCTGGCGTATGCCGATGATATTGATATCATTGGCCTTAACAACCGCGCCGTAAGCGCTGCCTTCTCTGGATAAGGAAGCGAAAAAAGTGGGTCTTGCGGTCAACGAGGACAAGACGAAGTATTTGCTGTCATCAAAGAAAGAATCGGCGCACCTGCGCCTTGGCAGCCACGTCACTGTTGAAAGTTACAAATTTGAAACTGTGAGGGACTTCGTCTATTTGGGAACCAGCATTAACACCGACAATAATATCAGTCTAGAAATCCAACGGAGAATCACTTTTGCGAACAAGTGCTACTTTGGACTGAGTAGGCAATTGAGAAGTAAAGTCCTCTCTCGAAGAACAAAGATCACGCTCTATAAGTCTCTCATCATACCTGTCCTGATGTATGGCTCAGATTCATGGACAATGTCAAGAGAAGATGAGATGGCCCTTGGAGTATTTGAGAGAAAAGTTCTCCGGAAGATTTATGGTCCTTCCCGTGATGCCGACGGTGAGTATCGAAGGAGATTTAACGATGAGCTGTACGAGCTTTACGCAGATCTGACCATAGTCCAGCGAATTAAAGCCCAAAGGCTCCGCTGGCTGGGTCACGTCATGCGAATGGACAAAGAAGCTCCAGCTCAGAAGGTTTTCCAATCGTCACCCGAATTCGGCAGCAGAGGAAGGGGGAGGCCTCGACTGAGATGGAAACAACAGGTGGAGGATGACTTGAACTCCCTTGGGGTTTCCAATTGGCGTCAGTTATCGCTAAAAAGGAATGACTGGCGTGCTTTGATAGGCGACGGCCAAAATCGCTTAGGCGGTTAAGCGCCAATAAATGATGATGATGATGATACGTTTGTACCCGGGACCTTATTTTGCGGTTTTTTTAATGCTTATTCAACCGATTTCTATGATTTTTTTTTTTGAAATGTATATTTTAATATATAACAAGTATTTTGTCTTTTGTTTCATTCGAATATTCCTACTGGTTCCAGCGATATGGGCAAATAAAGTCAGGACATGCAACAGTGGATTTTTGTTTTTTTTTTGTTTTTGTTGATGTCCTGATAAATGCAAAACAAAATAATATAATTTATAATAATATACTTGTAGAGTAACAGTGAATACACATTTTGGGTTTTATTTCATTGAAATATTCTACCTGGTTCAAAAGATATGTGCAAAAAGGTCGCGCAAGGTATGGGTACGTAGGTAGCAAATACACTGGTATAACTGGGTTTTGTATTTTATATGCAGCTGCAAGGGTTGTTTTCACACCAGGTGTTGTTATAAATGCTGCCTGGTGCTCAAAAGTGTAAGAAGTGAAAATATAAGTGAAAATAAATATAACTGAAACTATAAATAACTGGATACGAAATGGCTTCAAGAAGAAACGAATATTTATCAAGTGCAGCATATAGAAGGTAAAAAATTTAAAATAAGCAACAATGTAAACATATACTAATTTTTTTTATTATTCAGGCTAACTGAGGAACAGCGAGAATCATATATACAATCTTTATTTGATTAAATTTGTGACGATGACGCTCCCTATGATTTTGACTCAGAAGATGAAGAAGAAATTCAAATCAATGACATTGAACATGATGATGACGATGCTGAAGTTTTGCAAAGTGCCGCAGAAGTATTACCTGATTATTCGGACTATGAGGACGATGAAGAAGAAGAAATAGAAGAAAATAATGAATTACCTGCTAGTGACGAAAAATTTGTTGCACGTGATGGTACTGAGTGGATGAAAGAACCAAATGTAAGTCGTCAGGTACACGGACAAAATATTATAAGAGAACGTTCTGGACCAGCTAGATGCACTGAAATGTTGTCAATAGAGCAAACATTCAAATGTTTCATGAACGTTCAAATGACTGATATAATTATGCCCACACAAATAAGTTAGCAAAAGAAACTTATGATCATTGTGTATCAATACCAAGTGTGAACTCTTCTTTTGACAACACACATTAAAATGTCGGTTTGTTTACATCCTGCACATATTAAAATGTCGCCAGCACCGAATAACAGAAAAGCAATGGCGTTGTTTAACATCCTGCGCACATCAACATGGCGGTCTCCTATCTTTTACCTAATGGTAGAAAGAGATGGGAAGATGGAAAGAAGTGAGACAAAAAAGTAAATGAAAAACAGGTGACTAAACTCACTTTGTAGTTTTCACGACTATGTCTATGATATCACACTTGTTATTAACCAAAATCTCAAACAGGTGTTAAACTCATTTTGGAATTTTGACTTCTATGCAGAAGAGTTTACACTTGGTATTGATACACAATGATTATGATGCTTACAACAATGCGCATCCAAACACAACTCCTAAGTCATGGACGCCTGTGTCAATAACAGAGCTGTATGCATTTTTTAGCATACTTATTATGACTGGTGGGAACCATAGCAATGGAGAACATGTTCGAGATTTATGGAGCGTCAAGAACTATCCTTTATATCGCGCCACAATGGGAGTCAACCGTTTCTGTTCGATATTGCGGTTCCTAAGATTTGACGATAAAAACACTCGTGCAACACGCTTACTAACTGATAAAGCAGCACCGATCAGCGAGTTGTGGACGATGATGAACAATAATCTTGCTGCACATTACAAGCCCAGTTCATGCTTGACGATTGATGTACAATTATTTCCTTACCGTGGACGCACACGGTTTACGCAGTACATACTGTCAAAACCTGCTAAATATGGTATCAAGGTTTGGTGGATTTGCGATGCCACAAATGCATATCCACTGCATGGACAAATATATACTGGCCAAGTAGAAACTGGTAGGGAAACGAACCAAGGCGAAAGAGTGGTGAAGGGTTTGTCTGCCAAATACCAAAGAAGGGGCCGAAACATTACAATGGACAATTTGTTTACGACCTTGCCAGTTGCAGAACTGCTTCTCACCTGGAAACTCACGATCGTTGGAACTTTGCGCAAAAACAAATCATATATTCCTCAAGAAATGAAGCCGAATAAAAACAGGACAATTGGTTCAACGACATTTGGCTTCAAAAATGATGTGACAATGTGCTTTCATGTTCCCAAAAAAAATAAAGCAGTAATTTTGCTTTCGACCATGCATAATGATGCTGAAATAGCTGACAGTGGGAAACCTGAAATAATTGAATATTATAATCGTACCAAAGATGGTGTTGATCGAATGGACCAAATGTTTGCGGAATATCCAACACAAAGACAAACAAAACGATGGCCACTAGCGATGTTCTTCAACATGTTGGACATTACAGCTCTTGCAGCCTACATTGTCTACGATTTGAATAACCCTATGTTGCTTTGGAGATCAAACAAGTGTAAGCTGATCCTGCGCAGCTTGGCTGAAGCATTGTGTATGCCCATTATTGAAGCCAGAGCCATAAATCGTCAAGTGACGCGAAATTTTTCGACTGAAATTGCTATTGAAGCATATTTCAACCGACCGGTGGAATCAATGGTGTCAACAGCAGCAGCAACATCTGCCGCAGCGCGCACGCCAAAACCTGTGTGCGGATCTTGCTATTTATGTTACGCACAAGAGGAAAAACGCCGTAGAAAAACCAGAAAGCTGTGCGCCAAATGTAAGAAGCCAATGTGTCTTGAACATTCGGTCACATCAACAAATTGCTCTATTTGCCATGATTTTCCTTAGATATAAGATGCATTTTTATAATTTTTATAATAAAAGTCAATAATCTAATGTGTGAAATGAATATTTTTAATTTTTCAAATAAAAAAATAATATAAAAAATGTTTTTTTTTATTATTATGAGGATTTTTACTATTGGGGTAAAAACGTATCCCGGGTGTGTGTTTACGTATATAATGTGTTTGGAAGGCTGTAGCTCCTGAACCAATGGACCGATCTGGTTCAAATTTTGAATTTGAACTCAAAAATAAATAATCTTCCTAGATCCGAAGAGGTATAGCGGTTCAAAAGTTACAACACATCAAAGTTGAAAGTGTATACATTTGTACCCGGGTGTGTGTTCTAGGGTTAGATAAGACACACCTGAGTACACAACATATTTTCGTATAGTGACAGATTTCACATACATCTGCCATCTACGTTGTTGGATTTACTTAGTATTAAGATATATGTATGTATACACATGTACACATGTACATGCGTACTACGTACAAAAATTAGATGTAAGTTGAATGTTAGATTAAGAAAAAATATTAATAAAGGCACTCCAGTAGGTCGATTCCCTAACTATTTTATCGCTTTTCCCTATTCTCTAAGTGTTAACCACACTAAAAGTCGATAAGCTCGATCAGCTGTTTTCGCTAACACTTTTATTGTAGCTAGTTATCGCGTATTAATTTGATGGTGTTTAAAAGTGTTTAAGAGAAAATAATAAATTTAAGTTGGAATAAAAATGTCTTTTGAGTTTGTGGCGCTTTATTTGGTGCGAAATATTAAAAATATGGAAATGCGTTAAAGGCAAGTTAGAGAATCACAGTTACGTTAAGAACAAACGCCAAACCCTGGCGAAAACCTAAACGCTTGGCGAGTGGTTAAAAGTTAGGGAATCGGGCTACAGGGAACTGGAGTTGAGTTTTCTTTGTACCATCAACCGGCAACGTTGCTATTAATTTTAACACTTTGGTGACCCCTAGTGCGAGCAAAAACATAAATAATATAATACAAAAATGGAGCAACAATTAATTTTAGCAGAAAGCATTCAAAACCATCACTTCAAGGCCATGGCGGTGACATTGAGTGATGGGATTGAAAATATTTCAATGCTCCGTGACAGTCTAGATGAATTGTGGGAAACTTTAAACAGCTCCCACCAAGAGCTAATGAAAGCCCAAGCATCGAAGACTAGTGATTACGTGAAAAACGACGTTGTTGGTAAAGCTACGTTTACACTGCACCAAATGCGTCACTTTTGGTCAAGTTTTTTCGAGACCGTTCATCCGCAGATTGAATTTGATCACAAAATTAGGTCAAATTAAATTAAATTCATCTAATTTGGCAAACAAATTCATTCTGCGGACAAACATTCTCGAAATAACTTCGCCAAATGCGACGCATTTGGTGCAGTGTAAATGTATCATAAATTAAGTATGCTGTATACAACAGCGCACGTAAAAGTACATTTACACCGCACCAAATTTGGTAAATTTGGCGAAAAATTGCAAATTTGGCGCTTTTTTTCATACAAATCTCATTTTCCAAATTTAGAAATCCATCACATTTGGCCTCATTCGGCGAACAATACAATCCACAGTTCATCCAAATAACAACCCTGCGGGTGTTCCACATTTAGAATTGCCCAGCAAGAACCTCAATGGGTAATTAACGTATGAAACTTTTGCATTATGAACACCTGAAAATAACAATTTCAACTAGTTTTTTTTTAGAAAATGGACCAATTCTTCCAAGAAAAGACAGAAGCCTTCTTGACTCTTCATCTAGTATTACTCAACAGGTGTTTAAGTTTTTGCGGTTGCGCATTTTCTTTCGGTGACTTTGTGTTCTGGTAGAAGATTCTTGCAGGGAAAGTGAAGCCAAATGCAAATTTGCCAGTGTAAACAGGCTCGAAATGACTCATTCAAATTCGCCAAATTTGGTGCAGTATAAATGTACTATAAGGGTAAGTAACTTAATAACTAAGGGCCACTTGCATAAAAGCCGATTAAGCCTAATCGGTGATTAACTTGACAGCTAACCATACAAAATACGTCAATTAAACTCCGGTTAGTCGTTATCAGCTTTTATGCAAGCGGCCCTAAGTTAGGAAACTCCAACAATATAAAGGCAGAAGAGAGCAAGCCTGGTTTAGTTCGCAGACTTAAATTTGTACTTATCGATTTAGAAAAGCAAATTGAGGACTGCGGATTAAACGCCATCTCTTTGGAAAGCACAGAGGAAACTCTGGAAAAAACGAAAGATGTTGTGTTAGAATTTCTGGATCAGTTTGAAGAAAACAAACTGACCCTTAAGTTTTACGATCTAAAATACAGATTCCTTGAGTTAGCAAGAAAAAAAACAAAAATCAAAACTCGAGTGCTCAATATCTTCTGCCACAAATAAACATACCTGATTTTTCTGGCGACTATGCTAAGTAGCAAACGTTCAAAGAATTATTCGAACAATTAATAGTTGCCAAAAATCTTCCTGATACATATATAATGTGTATCTTAAAAACCAAATTAAAAGGTTCAGCAGCAAGTTGTATTGCAAAGTTGCCACCAACTTCAACAAATTTCGGTGTAGCCTGGAATCTACTTAATGAAAAATACGCAAATAAGAGATTTTTGGCAAACATGTATTTTAAAAATCCCCTAGATGCAGCAGTAGTGACTGACACTGCCTTTAGTGCGCAGTTGTTTAAAGAAAAACTGTCTGAAAGCAAAACTAGAGTCAATAGATAAATTTCTAAGTCACGAAGCATCACAAGGTTCGGTGTTATCACCACCAAAAGTGCATTTAATAACAAAAGAACTCGGAAATAAGCTTAATACTATGTACACACTAGCGTGTTTTCGAGCTCATTCTGGTTTTCGAGGCAAAACATGCTGAAAACCGATGTTTTCGCCATAGAAAATTTTCAACCGAAAACCTGCGAAAACATCATGTTTTATCCCAAAACATCAACGAAAACCTTTCACAATCAGTGTCGGCTCTAAATTTTATCGGCAACAATCGAAAAACATACTGTCACATATCTGATATGTCAAATGTTTTCATTTTGAATTTCGTCGCCCGAATTTATAAAAAATCAAAATGAAAATGTTTGTGCTATAAAGTAAATTTGAAATAAGTACGCTGACAGTAAAAGTACATAAAATATAATATGTACGTTCACAAAATTTTAATTATTTTTTCTCACAAATCACAATTTCTAGAACAGCTGATTACTGTCAAATGAAAACAAGAATAGCAGGTATGAACGCACCAGTTTTATGTGAGATGTTTTACACGAAAACAAGGTGTTTTCGCTTCAGTGTGAACATGATCTAACCTTAGTTCAACCAAAGAGTCACTTGTTATTGAAGGCATTGGACAAAATAAAATCAATGCAAATGAGAGGATTAATCTGCAAATAACATCCTTGATGGATAATTTTGAAAAAGATTTTGAATCATTTGTTGTAAAAAATATAGTCTCAAATGTTCCCTCAGGACCTATAAAAATATCAAAAATTCCAAGTAATATTCATCTTGCAGATCCTTCATTTGATAGTCCATGTAAAATAGAGCATGTCCAAGAGGAAGAATGCAAAATAATTTTTTGTAATACCACTACAAAAAACCATGATGGCAAATTTGGAGTGAATCTTTACTTCAAAAGAAATATTGAAAAATTAGGTAACTCGGAGATTACATCAAAACGTAGATCCATAGTGATTGAGAAAAAATCAAAACATATGGAACGTGTTGATAATTCAAGCAACCTAAAATTCAAATGGTATTTACCACCAAATTATGTGCTAAATGTAGTACCCTTTTCTACCAAATTAAGAGATGTGTTTGATTCATCTGAAAAAACGTCAGCAAACATATCTCTTGAAATAAATATAATTTTAAAGTATGCAAGCAAATTTTTTAATAAAGAATCTAGTCTATTTTCAGGTACTAAGAATTCGGAGAGAGGCTTCAATGTAATAAAATTGCCACCAGTAAACCGTAGTGATAGCCAGTGTTATCACGGGGTGCGGGATCACTGGCAAGCAGTGGAGTACTTAAGTAAGCTCCAAAGGGTTAAGTGGGAAAAGCCACACAAGACATGTTCAGTGTTGCTCAAATGGAAGAGTCTCTCCTCCTTGATTTGGAGAAGGGGTAGAGAAGAAAATTCCATCTTTGGGAAAGATTTGAAATGTAGGATGGTAGACATAAGGACCAGCAATGACATACCGAAAAGATAGGTACACAATGTTTGTCCTTTTCCTACGGAAGCAGAGGAAAATAAAGAACCTACAATTAAAGGTAATGATCAAACAATAACAAGGCGGTCGGCTCGTATAAAGAATACAAATTTGTTGATTACATTATTAGGAATTTTCTTAATCCTACAAGTCATATCATGCAACAGAATTAATGTAGAACATATTACCAATAGAGCAGGAATAATGTTAGAAAAAAGGGGACCTGTAGCATTAAGCAGGACTGCATGGGATTTAATTGTTCACCTAGATATGAAAGCATACACAAATTCATATGCAAGCATACGAAATTCTCTTAAAATTGTTAAGGCGTCGAGTTGGCAATTTGAAGTGAACACGATGATGCAGCAATTACAAAATCAATATTCACACATCGAGCAAAACCACGAGATCATCGCGCTCACGGGGAGGAGGAATCGGCAGTCGCGATCAGTGTTACCCTTCATAGGTTCAATGTATCACTCCCTCTTTGCTCTGATGGATGAAGAACCGGCTGACATACTACAAGGAAAAGTAGAAAAAGCCAAAGACAATGATAACTATCTTCTCGACTTAGTGCGAAATCAGTCTTCTGTCCAAGATGTCACTTTAGATGTACTCAAAAGGCAGAATCAGGTGCACGAAGACAACGTCAAATTACTTGATACTGCAATTCAAATACTAAGGACTACAATAAATTCGCACCTCAGTTATCAGTTGCTGTTCGAAGCGATCACAGCACTTAATGAACAAATGGTAACTTTTGAGCTTATGCAGAGAGACATCATTAATGTGCTTTGGAATTCTCGAGGTAATTTTTTACAACGAGTACTACCCATGAAGAGATTCCAGGAGCAAATAAAATTGATTTCCGAAATCATCGACAAAGCCTAGAGCTGCCAGATACTGACCCTTTAGTACTTGGATACTTGGCAACTACTACCGCAAAAACAACTGAAAACTACATATTATTTAATATTAAAATACCCTTAATAAGCAAGCCCAAGCTTGAAGCGTATACTATTTACTCTTACCCCACAATACACGATGGGCGCTTTGTGAGTATAAAGGTCAATAGTCCTCATATACTAGTGGACAAAAATAGGACAGCTTTCTATGAAATGAACGAACAAATGTTCAATCGATGTCAACATATTCCAAAGCTGATGCTATGTTCTCAATGGCATCCTTCCTTCAGAATAGGAGAGACGCAAAATTGTGAGATGGCACTACTTAAAGAACCAAACACGCTGCCAGCAAGCTGTGAGATCAACATCATGCCGCTTCAAGAGTACTGGACTCAGTTACAGTCACCAAACACCTGGCTAGAGAGGAGCAGGCAACAGTAATTTGCAACGGCAGCATACAAATCCTTAAATTGAGTCATCAGGGCATTATCCGTTTAGACACCGACTGCAAATTGAACACAGCGAATGTCGATCTTTGGGGATATGAAACAATAAGCACAAAGGCTGAAGTTGAAATACCACAGACCAACATTACCATACATCTTCCACCTATCAATCATATTGGGGATTTCCTCTGGATTTAGACTGGCATCACATTGCACACTATGGCATGAGCACGACGAATCTTCTTGTTCTCATCATCGCAGCAATCGTAGTATTTCTCGTTTTACGACGCATATGCAACGCTACAAGGTCCGCGTATCCAATTGGAGGATACATTTTTAGAGGTTAGATGTGCATAGGGATTTATTATTATGGATAGGGAGGTAGATTTAAAAAATATCCGTTTATTCTAAAACATGAGTCTCGACCGCCAAATAACCGCTGAGAAGTTCTTGTATGTTTGTAAAAAAAAAATAATAAAAATAACTAAATATCATGTTTAAGGATAAAACTATTAAAAGCATTTAGTCTTGAAATGTAAACATTTCAACGCGGGCAGTATGTTCACAGTCATTGTGTATCAGTACACATGTATCAGTGTACATGTTATACACAATGTTCACAGTTGTGAACGGATTCCAACATATGTGGATGCGCGCATGTATGTGTTTATGTATACACAGAAAAATTACTTACATCTTTAGTAAACATGATTCATGTTAAATCAACATGAACACCTCTTGTACGTAAAACAAAAACAATTTCGGAAAATCAACATGAACATTTTAACATAAAGCGTATGGAGTGTAATGGAGTGTGGTTGCTAAGTGACCTTGCTCAATCCCGACTCTTGCGTCCTCGTTCGTGCACTCTGGGCAACGGGAGCTACCTAGGCTCGCGGCAGAAAGAGAGGGAGCCCCGGTGGGGTCACTCTGACATACTTGGTTTAAGGGCTCACCGAGGTTTTTGCGTAGCGTCTGTTCACCATGAGGTGCGGCTGCAAGCGGGCGTCTGTCTTGAAGCAAGCGGCTCGCTATATAAATGTGTAAATATTTTCCAAAACCCCGAAACGGGTTGTGCGCTGGGTTTGGGACCCGCCACGTAAAAAACTTAATTCCAATGAAAAAATATACAAAGCCTCGGATGAGAACCCCCTTTAATGTTCACGACCCGGCAAAACGAATAAGGCATAACGATTTGGATATTAGGGCATGTACCGGGAATGTCCGGACCCTTTCAAGGGACGGTACCGCTGCCCGACTGGTTGATGTCCTCGTAGGCGCAAAGGCCGACATCACCGCCCTGCAGGAAATGCGATGGACGGGGCAAGGAAAGACGACCATCGGTCCTTGTGACGTATACTACAGAGGCCAGACACGCGGCAAAGCGCGTGGTGTAGGATTCGTGGTGGGAAAGAGACTTCGCCGCCAAGTATTAGCGTTCACTCCTGTGAACGAGCGTCTCGCCGCGATCCGCATCAAGGCGAGGTTTTTCAACATAACATTTATCTGCGCCTATGCGCCGACTGAGGAGACGGACGACGCAGAGAAGGACTCCTTCTACGATAAACTTGAACAGACTTATGATCGCTGCCCCCAACATGATATCAAAATCGTGCTCGGCGACTTTAATGCCAAGGTGGGCAAGGAAGGAGTCTTTGGTCCCACAGTTGGAAAATTCAGTCTCCACGATATAACATCCCCCAACGGCACTAGGTTGATTGACTTCGCCGCTGCTCGCAATATGGTCATCAGTAGTACCAGGTTCCAGCATAAGCGAATACACCAAGCCACATGGCTGTCCCCTGATCAAAGAACTAGAAACCAGATTGATCATGTCTTGATTGACGGCAGACATAGCTCCACCGTTCTGGACGTGCGTACACTGCGTGGTCCCAATATTGACTCTGACCATTATCTTGTCGCAGCCAAGATACGCACACGCCTCTGTGCAACGAAGAAAGTGCGCACAGTAACGGAAGGAAAGTTTGACGTCGAGAAGCTGCGCATGACACAGACAGCTGATAATTTCACAACTCGACTCTCACACCTGCTAGCAGAGGGCAATCCTCGACCTAACGATGTAACCGAGCAATGGAAGCATATCTCTCACTCATTGCGTACCGCCGCTGAGGCCACTATAGGGTTCCAGCGAGCCCGCAAGAACAACTGGTACGATGAGGAATGCAAAACTGCCTTGAAAAAAAAGGACGCTGCCTACAAGGAGACGTTGCGAACGGGCGCAAGCCGCAGTGTATGGCAACAATATCACTCACCATCTCTTTGTCGATTTTAAAGCCGCTTTTGACAGCGTAAAAAGGAGTTGCCTGTATGCCGCCATGTCTGAATTTGACTTCCCTGCAAAGCTTATACGGCTTTGTCAAATGACGTTGAGCAATACCAACAGCTCCGTCAGAATCGGGAAGGACCTCTCTGAGCCATTTGAAACCAAACGAGGCTTCAGACAGGGCGACTCCCTTTCGTGCGATTTCTTCAATCTGATGCTGGAGAAGATAATTCGAGCAGCAGAGCTAAACCGCAATGGTACAATCTTTTACAAGAGCGTGCAATTGCTGGCGTATGCCGATGATATTGATATCATTGGCCTTAACAACCGCGCCGTAAGCGCTGCCTTCTCTGGACTGGATAAGGAAGCGAAAAAAGTGGGTCTTGCCGTGAACGAGGACAAGACGAAGTATTTGCTGTCATCAAAGAAAGAATCGGCGCACCTGCGCCTTGGCAGCCATGTCACTGTTGATAGTTACAAATTTGAAACTGTGAGGGACTTCGTCTCGAACCAGTATCAACACCGAAAATAATATCAGTCTAGAAATCCAGCGGAGAATCACTCTTGCCAACAAGTGCTACTTTGGACTGAGTAGGCCATTGAGAAGTAAAGTCCTCTCTCGAAGAACAAAGATCACGCTCTATAAGTCTCTCATCATACCTGTCCTGATGTATGGCTCAGATTCATGGACAATGTCAAGAGAAGATGAGATGGCCCTTGGAGTATTTGAGAGAAAAGTTCTCCGGAAGATTTATGGTCCTTCCCGTGATGCCAACGGCGAGTATAGAAGGAAATTTAACGATGAGCTGTACGAGCTCTACGCAGATCTGACCATAGTCCAGCGAATTAAAGCCCAAAGACTCCGCTGGCTGGGCCATGTTATGCGAATGGACAAAGAAGCTCCAGCACAGAAGGTTTTCCTATCGTCGCCTGAATTCGGCAGCAGAGGAAGGGGGAGGCCTCGACTGAGATGGAAACAACAGGTGGAGGATGACTTGAACTCCCTTGGGGTTTCCAATTGGCGTCCGTTATCGCTAAAAAGGAATGACTGGCGTGCTTTGATACGAAACTGCCAAAATCGCTTAGGCGGTTAAGCGCCAATAAATGATGATGGTATGGTTAAAATAACATGAAATACCTACGTCTGCATTAGAATTACATTAGTGTGTATCCCTTACACTAAATTCGGTTTGTTTTAACATGAACAAGTGATGTTTTCGAGCATCATCTGTTCCCCATCAAAGCTTGTGAACAGAATTGTTCTCAAAAGAATAGCATTTAAGTCAGTGTGTAGATACCGACTTGATGAAAAGTTGTAGATATTATAAATAATTAATATATTGTGAAATTTATAGTTTCTAAACTTGCGAATAAGTTGTGAAGTTTTGCAAAAAGTTTTGGGTAAGTAATTTGTGTTGTTTTTCATATTTTGTAAACGCTTCCAAAAATGTCGGGGTAGGTTAAAAACAACGCGCACTATACATAAATACCATGTAAGCGCTTTAGGATTATGGATACCGGGTAGAAAAGGCGTCGTTTGATACTTATCCCTACATTAATTGGACGTGTGCTACCAGTTTTACAATCGCTTGGATAATTTAAAGAGCTTTCAATGAAACAATTTTTATTTAATTTTCAGATTAGGGCTTGTTGTTGCTGTTTTCGATGCAGAAGTTGCCAATGATTGGATTAAAATAAGTATATGTATATGTATGTACATATGTATGTGTACTTTTATTATTTAAAATGATGATCATGTTAATTTAACATGGTAGATGGTGTTGATTTAACATGATGATCGTATTAATTTAACAAGATAGAACGTGTTGATTTAACAATAAAAACATGTTAAATTAACATGACAGATCGTGTTAATAAATTATACAAGCATTATATTCCTTCATACCTGAAAATATGTATGTTAAAGGTTTTCGATAAATGAATTAACTAAATAAAAATTATTAAAAAATCAAAAACAAGGTGTTTTATTTTAAGGGTTAAAAGCTTTGAACCGTTCAAGGCTGCCGGGCCAGACGGGATTATTCCCGCACAACTCATAAACACGCTGGAGACATCAGCCAAATGACTGGTATTTCCTAAGGCGGGGAAGGCGTCTCATTACGAGCCCAAGGACTATAGGCCGATCAGTCTCTCATCCTTTGTGCTCAAGACCTTCGAGAGGATAATAAATGACTACCTCTCCTCTACTATTGATAGCAACCTGATCTGTAGCTATCAGCATGCATACACCAAAGGGAAATCTACAGAAACTGCGCTTCACAGCCTAGTTTCTGTTATTGAAAAATCGCTGTATGAAAAGGAGTACTGTCTTGTGGCCTTTTTAGATATTGAAGAAGCCTTCAACAACATAAGCCCTGATGCTATAAACACCGCTTTAACAAGTCTGGGCATAAGCAGGTCTCTTATTGGTCAACTGCTAAGGGGTAGACGAATAGTTTCATCACTGGGCTCGGTTGACTTATCACGCTATGTCACAAGGGAAACGCCTCAGGGTGGTGTTCTCTCCCCGCTTTTATGGAACCTCACTGTCAACTCGATGCTGCGAGACACAAGCTGGGGGGGCGGGAAGGTAGTGGCATATGCAGATGACTTAGCTATAGTATACAGGGGCAAATTCCCACAAACCCTGTGCGACTTGATGCAAGTAGCACTGAGAGAGGCTTCCTCATGGTGCTCGCGCTGCGGACTGAGCATCAACCCGGGAAAAGTAGAACTGGTCCTTTTCACCAACCGCTATAAGATACCACCGCTAATACTACCAAAACTGAATAACGTGCACCTGAACTTGGCTGACAAAGCACAGTTCTGGATAGGAAACTAACCTGGAAGGAGAATGTTCTTCAGCGCCAGAAGAAAGCGTGTATTGCACTCTACACGTGCAAAAGAACCATTGAAAAGAAATGGGAGCTCAGCCCCAAAATATGCAAATGGATCTACACTGCAATCATTCGACCAATCATGCTCTATGGAGTTGTGGTATGGTGGCCTGCGCTGAGCAAGGCAACAAACCTTAATCTGCTAGGTAAAGTACACAGATCTTGCATGATCTGTATAAGCGGTGCGTTAAGAACAACGCCCAATGAAGCACTCCAGGCCATTCTTGGCATTTTGTCACTCGATCTGGAAAGGCACCGAGTAGCAGCAGCATCGGCTCTGCGTCTAAGGGAAACGTCCGGCTGGGGCGCAAGCACTACTGGACACGCCTGTATTTTCGGATCCTATAGCTTTCTTCCGCTGAGCACAGATCGCTGTGCGACCACAACAGTCGGAGATAGCGGTTTTAAAATCAACATTCCCAGCAGGGAAGAATGGGAGAGCACGGATCGGAGTCCCGTCACTCATGGCGGCACTTCCATTTATACTGATGGCTCGAAGTTAGACGGCGGAGTTGGGGGAGGGGTTTATTCAAAGGATCTCAACCTTGAGCTCTCCTTCAGACTACCTGATCACTGCAGTGCCTTCCAGGCTGAAATTTCAGCAATCATGGACGCCGCGGCTTGGATAGGCCAACACACTATCAGACAGGACATTTTTATATTCAGCGACAGCCAGGCGGCCATCAAATCCCTTGGCTCTTACTCGTTCAACTCTGAACTGGCGCTCAGCTGTCGTCGATCTCTACAAGAGATGGCCCAACAGAATCGCGTTAACCTCACATGGGTCCCGGGGCATAGGGACATTGAGGGAAATTGTAGGGCAGACGAACTTGCGAGGCAGGGCACGACCAAGCAGGTTCTTCGCGATAAAGAGCGCATAGGTATGCCGTTTGCCACATGCAAGTTTATGCTGAAGGAGTACACACTCCGCCAAGCCAACGAAAGATGGCTGCAATCTCCAGGATGCCGGATATCCAAAGAAACCTGGCCGAAATGGGATCATAAAAGATCAAGACAAATTTATGCCCTAAGGAGAAGAGAAATCTCCATATTAATAGGCGTATTAACTGGGCACTGCCTCATTGGTAGGCACGCAGAAAGACTTGGTGTGCCCTACCGACGATGCTGCAGGAGTTGTAAGGATGATGAGGAGGAGGAAACGGTGGAGCACCTCATCTGCAACTGCCCGGCTTTAAGTGGCGAGAGAATGCGCTTTTTGGGAGTTCCCTTCCTGGTCAGCCTACGCCAGGTCACGGAGCTGGACATAAAGGACCTGATGGCCTTCATCAAGTCATCTAAATGGTGCGAGGAGGAGTAACGGTGTCGGTATAGGAAAGTCAGTCCCGGGATTCTGCTATGTGGAGAATTCCGTTAATACCGGGATTTTCTATATGGCAGGTTCCCGGAACTGACTTTCCTAGTGTTGGTGGCCTTTTAATACTGGCCTAGGTGTGACTCTGCGGCAGCCACTTGAACCTAACCTAACTGACACATTACTTGTTGAGTATTCGACATCAAAAAAACGCGGTTATTTCGCGGCTTTCTCTAAAACGGCTCTGGCGATTATTTTAGTTTTTGCGTGACACGTGTTTATCCAGCTTATATTATCATAAAGTAAAGCCAAAGGTATTATAGCCAAATAAATAGAAACGTTTGAAGTTTGGTCAATGATTGATTTTCTTAATTGATATCACTTTCTTTTATACTAAATTCTTACACTAATACTTACAAATTATTTACGAACTAAAACGTATACCTACATATGTGTATATTTCTAATACCTACAAACTAGAATGCATAACTCTAAAATATGCTAAGTCAACATATGGTTGCAATAAATATATAAGTATGACAGTCGCATTGACAAACTGGCGTTGTGACTCAGTTAGGCATTGCGATGTCTTTGACCGTCCGCACAAGTGTAACAAGACCCTCGCTATGTGCGGCGTGTGCAGTCTTTGTATAAACATAAACTCCCGCTGAGTTCAATGTAACTGATTTGGGTAGACTGTTGTTTGTGTTCATTCATATTTGTTTATACATTATTTGTGCGCACATGTCAATCAAAGTAAAAGGGCGATGTGTTTATGTAATGCTACACCTTCCCTCTTAAAAAAATAATAGATATATATATTTGTAGTCTATTTTACTTATTCCGCTTGATGTCTGTTTGGGTTGACAAAATTTTAATTGTTTTAGGATCTTGTTACCATTGTTTTGTGTTTGTTTGTATACGGCGTTTGCCGTATATTAGATTGAGTAAATTGGAATGCTTATGTATATATTTTTTTATTGTTAGTACTAAATTATTATGGATGAAGTGCCATGCTTATTTTTAAAGGGTTTAAATTGGTTTAAGCCTATTCTTATGGATTAGGATTTCCTTTTTGTTTTTATTGCTATCTCCTATACTATGTGGAATTAAAGTATAGTTGTTATTTTTATCAATGGTTTTAACTTTATAGTGTCCTGTATATCTATTCTCTAACTTATGGGAGGCCTCATCTTTAACTAATACTAAATCTCCTGTTTTAATTTCCTTACTATAGCTATTTTTGTCATAATTTGATTTTTGCTTTTCTTTACCTTCTTGAATTAATTTTCTTGCTCTTTGCTGTGCTATTTTAAGTTTGTATTTTACTTCTTTGTCATATGCCTCATGGTTGTATACCGGGCTAATTTTATCTTCTTTCAAAAATTCATAACTTGGTGGTTGTTTTGCGAATATTAGTTCGAAAGGAAAATAATTATGTGTTGTTGATGGCGTTGTATTGTAACAATAAGCGAAATACCTGAGGTACCTACCTATTCATCCCAATCGTCTTTTTCACTGGATATGTATGTACGCATATATTCGTTGAATGTCCGGTGACTGCGTTCTACAGTACCCAAAGTCTGGTGATGGTACGGTGTAGAAGTTTTATGCTCAATTTTTAACAATTTACACAGTTCCTTGAACAGGCTATTTTTGTATTCTGTGCCCATGTCTGTTAAAATTGTTTTCATTTGGCCATAAATCAGGATGAAATGCTCGAATATGGCTTTAGCGACCGTTGTTGCATGTTTGCTTGGAACTGGAATCGCTACCAAATATTTGGTTAGGTCGCATATAATGGTAATTGCATATTCGTTTGCGTTTATTGACCTTGGCAATGGGCCGACTGTGTCAATTTGTACAATATCAAATGCCTTCGGAGGCGTCTCCGTAATTGTCATTGGTTCTTTGATATGTTTATTAATTTTATTTTTCTTGCAGTGGATGCAGTTCTTTACATATTTTCGTATGTCATTTTTCATATTCAGCCAGCTATATTTCTGCTTGATTTTATCAGTCATGCGATTTATTCCTGGGTGGCCACCACTAATAGGATCTTCATGATATTTGTGCAGAATTTCTTTGATTTTCCCGGGATTTGTCACAAATATAACCTCTGGGGTTAGAGCGATTGTTAACTTTTTGAGAACTTTATTTCCCATTTCCATAAATTTGCCTACTGCAGTATAATTCTTTTTAAACAATTTGTCCCCTAAGGACAACTGTAATTGTACAAGTCCTAAATTGCCGGCTTCTCGTTCGAGCCTGGTAAAGAATTGGCCTAAGTCAATCTTATCCTCAACAATTAGGTTGCTTGTATCAAAACTGCTACAAATTTTCTTTCCTTTTTTGAAATATAATTTCGGAGGATTGAAAACGAGCTCGACATGTCTTTTTACTTCAAATTTATTTAGCGCTTCGTAAATTTTGGGGTTCTCTTTGTGACTTTCTTTAATTTCAATTTTATTACTGGTCTTTTTAGCTGCTGATCTTGTTGTTATTTTTAATATTTTACTTACTTCCACTGACATATCTTTTAAATTTGTAATAGTTATGCGGGATAATGCATCCGCGATATGATTCCACCTCAAAATCGCACTCTTCTAAATCTAATCTTACCCGCGTCAGCTTAGATGAAGGACTTTTCATTGAAAATAGGTATGTTAATGGGCGATGGTCGGTTTTTACTAAGAATTTTCTACCATAGACGTATGGTCTGAAGAAGGTTATGGCCCAATGGATTGCGGCCAGTTCTTTTTCTATTGTGGCTTTGTTGGTTTCACCTTTTGTGAAGGACCTGGAAGCGTAGGCAATTGGTAACTGTTTGTCATCATGTTCTTGGCTAAGAACTGCCCCACAAGCGTACCCACTAGCGTCTGTTGTTATGCAGAATTCTTTATCGAAATCTGGGTATTGCAAAAGTTTTGGACTAATTAATGTTTCCTTTAAATAGACAAAAGCTTTTTGACATTCTTCTGTCCATTCGAAGGAAACATTCTTTTTGCAAAGCCTAGTTAGTTTTCGTGAGTGTTCCGCGAAATTCGGTACAAATCTTCTGTAGTAATTGCAGAAAGCTACGAATCTCTTAACTTCATCCGCAGTTTTTGGCGCTGGGTAATTTTGAACTGTTTCACTGTTGGGTCGGGTAATATTCCCTTGTTTGTACATTTATGTCCTAGGTAAGTTACCTCTTGGCTGAAAAATAGGCATTTATCTGGATGTAATTTTAGGTTGTATTTTCCAGTGGCGTGCCTACGAGTATCAACCGAGGCAAGCCCCAGTCTTTATAACCCCACCGAAAGCACTTACTGCTGCCAGAGAACATTTCAGACAAAGAAGAGTTCAGGATATTTATCGACTTTTGCAGACGGGGAAAATTTTAAACTTTTAGGTTCCGCTAATAGGCACGTTATTGTTGGCAGATTTTGTAAGCTTTTCCAATCAAAGGGAAACGTTTTATTCGCACTATTTCCCATTTAGGTACATTGCAAAAGCTAAGAAATCTTAAATATATTTTTTAAGTCTTATAGTGCCTAGCAAATAAAAAAAATTACAGCACCTACCACTATTGATTTCCTTTTTTCTACTTTAAAATATGCGCCAATAATTTTTGAGTAGCGCGCTTTGCACTTTAAAATTGTAGATACATACCTACACAAACAAATTTCATTTTCGTTTTATCATAAGCATTTATAGCGTACGGCAACACCAGCCAGAAGCCAGCTTCAAAGTTTCATATAAAATTACTTCCAAATTCAAAAAAAAACAATTGCAAAAGCCAATAAGTAAAAGCGAGATGGCCGTCATTGCCTAGGAGGTTAAAGGCTGTTTTAAGTAAGTAAGTAAGAGATGGTCATCACGCACTGAAATAATTTTATGTAAATGAGCTATCAGCCGGCAGGTGGCAGGAAAAGCTGTAGGTATGTTTCCATGCTATTAACAGCTATCAGGTAGTAGGTGGCAGGCAGGGAAATAAAAACCGGATATCCTTTTAAGAAGCCAAATGAACAAACATATTGTAGCTCATAGGGGATTAGATATGGTTTTCTGAACAACCTAATGCAACTAAATCATCCATTAAGGCCAGCGAATGCTAATGTCATCATTCTTTGGAATGAATTTGGAGCTACTTTTAATCCATATGGTAATCTTTTGAATCTATATGTGGCATTTTCGGCAGTGAATGAAGTAATGTCCCTAGAGTCTGGGGGTAATTCTATTTGATGAAAACCTGACGTAAGGTCTAGGCATGAAAAATATTTTGCTCTTCCAAGTTGATCTAGAATGTCATCAATTCTTGGGAGTGGGAATTTATCTGCTGCTAATTTTTTATTTACTTGTCTGTAGTCAACAACCAATCTCCATCTTTTTTCTGTTTTTCCTGGAAGTGATTTTTTAGGAACTAATAAAATTGGACTATTATATTCTGAAATTGAAGGTTCTATTATATCATCTTTAATTAGCTTATTTACTTGTTTGGTTATTTCTCCTTTTTGTGTTTGGGGTAATCTTTAATTTTTAATATAAACGGGGTTGTCATCCTTCATATATAATTTTTGTTTATAAAAATTATTAGAAGTAATTGGTTCTGTTTCCAGTGCAAATATATCTATGAATTCTGTGCAAAGTGATGTTAATTGAGCTTTAGCAAAATTTGGAAAATTTTTGGTTAGTCTGTTTAATTTTTCTGTATCTGTGCAACTTTTACTGTGTGTGTTAGCTTTAATTAGTGTATAATCGTCTAAATTTTCGGTATTAATTTTATAATTTTGAATAGTTGTGTTGTTATGTGTCGTGTTAATAATTCTAACGAAAGTTTGCTCGTTAGTTGTAATAGTATTTGCAATATAAATGCCTTCGGATGATTGTTGGTGTGGTACGACAATATTTTTGTTATTTGTATATATTTTAATTTGTCTAATAACTTCCGATCTAGCTGGGATTGTGATTGTGTTTACCGACAGACAGTTTGTTAGATTCATTGTTATTGTTTGAGGGAAATCATATGGTCTTAGGATTAGTTTATCCTCTGTTTTTCCATAATCTAGAATACAATTGTATTTCTTTATGAAATCTAGGCCTATTATTCCATCACATGGAATTTTAAAGTTGTCTTCTACAACATGAAATTTATGATAAATTAGATCTGTTTTTATTGTGCCTAAAGCGAGCTACTCACCTGCCAAGAAATGTCAAACTCCATATAAAAAAACGCTCAAGAAATGGTCAAGAACTGTTTTCACACGTCAAATTTTCTTGAGCCAATACTCAGCTCATAAGAAAAAATACTACAATTTTCGATGGTTGGCAATGCCGGTTTACCCCAAGAAATAAATATGCTCGTATATATTTCTTGAGGTAAACTTGCAGAATCACGGCAAAGATGAGTATATACTGCGCTACACATGTTTTATACATTTTTATAATAATAATCTGCAATAAAATGGAAAATAATAAACGTCAAAATTTCTTGACCGGGTATAAGAAATATATGCTCGTTTTTTTCTTGAGGCATTTCTTGGCAGGTGAGTAGCCCGCTTAAAGTGCTAGTTATTCCCCGACCAATGCTCTTCAAATCTGTGATTTGTTCAGTATTTATTTTTTCTTTATTATTTATTTGCTGTTTTTTAATTATGGAGATATCGGCTCCAGTATCAATCAAAAAATTTGAATATGAGTTGTTTAATGAAGTCCTTGTAGATATATAGCTGTTTAAATTTAGATAAGGTACGTATATTTTTCTTTTTGTTAATTTTGAAGTGGAGTTTCTTGGTTTTCCGTTTCGGTTATGGCGCGCACATTACGCTTCTGGTTTTAGGATCTATTGCCGTTCTGGGCTTGTGATCCTCTCCGGTTATTATTGTTGTTGTACGACCTCGAGTTATTGTTATATCTCGGTTGTGGTCTGAATCTCCGATTTTGGTAATTTCCATAGTTGTTACTACGGTAACCTCCACGGAAACTACACCTGTACTGACCTTGCTGTCGTACATTTAAAATCGTGTTTGAGCTGCCAGTGATTTCTGTACAACTGTTTGTGGATTTCGAGATTGCATCGTTCATTGTTGAGAACGTTCCTGCTTGCATGATCATCTTGACCTTGTCATTAGAGCAGTTTTTACACATGGCCTTAACTGCTGCCTGTGTTGAATATCTCGTGGCTAAGTCTGGGTTTAATCCATCAGAGATATATGCTCCTTCTAATGACCTTGTAATTTTTTCAATTTCCGCAGTATATTGGTTAGCAGTTTTGCTACGCTGTTGGATGTTTAGTAGTTTAGCGGTTAAAACTTCCACTGATTCACCCTTTATTGCGGTTTTTATTTTGTTTTTTATTTGTACGATCGTGGACTCATTACTAATAAAATTCCTTGCTGTACCTTTCAGCTTTGTTTTTATCATGGTAATAGCCAATGCCTCGTGTGTATCCTTGATTTGCTCAAGTATATCGAGTGCATCTAGGAAACTATGTAGATTTTCTGGTTTACCATCAAACTCTGGTAATACTGACGAAGCAGTTTTAATGAATTCTACTACCGTTTGTGGCATTGTGACCTTTATTATTGGGATGTTTATTTTAAATTTTTCCGCCGATGAAGGTGAGGGGGTTCGGCTAGGAACGCGTTCAGGTAGAAGTGATAAAAAATCTATTTGAATTTCTTCTTCTGTTGTATTTGGTACATCAAAATCGATATTGTGTTTGGCTAGAGCAGCGACTAGTTTGTCTCGAACTGTCGAGAAAAATTGGTAAGCTTATTTTTGGTAAGTATGCGCTTTCCCGCATTGATCACCTGTCTAATGTTGTTAAGAGCTTCCAGAATTGTATTTAAATGTTTAACTATAGTTTCTTTTGCTTTTTTCTTCATTTAATTTGTCATATATTTCTTGCCAATTAGATGCGTTTTGGACATTATTCAATTGTCTCAATTTGTTTCAAATTTGGCAAATTTATTTTCGTTAATTTTATCTTCAGAGGTTTCTTTCCCTACCTCATATCCTGCTATAGCTACTAAAATACCGTTCAATGCGGTTTTCCACCATGCCATTTTAAAATTTAATAGTAAAATTTTTGGAACTCAAACTTTTATTTATTCATAAATTTGTATTTTAAATTAAATTAAAATTTATTTTCAGACTTTACTTTACTTATCAATCTACTTACTTCTTCTACTAATGTGGAAGAATATAATAAATCTTCCATTGTAGGTTCTCTACCCATTCCTATATATAACCAAAATTTTCTTAAGCAATTTAAATTATGTCTGTTACTTCCCTTATCTCGTGATCTTGATTTACGAGCAATGTCTGCGTTTTCACGCTCTAAGTTATCTACAATTTTGTTTACTGCGTCGTAATCAAGATCATCGGGCAATGCACTATCCATAAGAAAAGATTATTTAAAATAACTAAATTTTAACAAAGGCGTTTGAATTTACTCAATCTTTTTTTTCTATTGATGTCTTAATACCTCTATTTTTTCTTGTATTTTTAATCTTTCATCTGAGTTAAGTTGTTGATGTAACTTTGCTAATTCTACTCGTCTTCTTACTTTTCTTTCTGCCTTTTTTCTTTTATGTACAATATTTAGGACAGGTATTTTTGGAATTTCTTCCGTTTTATTTAATTTATTCCTTTTCCGATACTCTTCGATAGTAATCGGTTTAGGTGCAACTTTTTTGGATTTGAGACTCTCGAGGATCTGATTTATACCTTTCTCTTTAAATTTTTTATCAGACTCCTCTTGAGTCGAAATCTTCTGCATGATAATTCATAAATGTAAAATTTTGTTATATATCTTGTAATGATAAAAAAAAATTTGCAAAACTAAATTTAAAATTTAACTAAATTTAAATTTTAAAACTTTACCCCTAAGCAAATTACTGCTATTTGGATGGCGACCATAAGGCGTGCCAAAGTTTTCTAAGGAAATTTGTTAATTATTTCAATTTTTTTTTCTTTAAATTATAGTTTTTTTAATTCTAACTTACGCTGCCGTTAGTTTTGTCTTAAATTTACTAATATTTGCTGCCAGTCATATAACCAAAATACTATATTTTGCTGCCAGTCTTATCACGAAATTATCAATATTTGCTGCCAGTCATATTACTAAAAATTTTGCTGCCAGTCGAAATATTTGCAAAATATCAATGTTTGCTGCCAGTCATGAGTTTATCAATATTCCACTTCGTCTTGCGCATCGTCTATGTCCTCTATTTTCAATATTTGCAAGATATTTGCAAAATATCAATGTTTGCTGCCAGTCATGAAATTATCAATATTCCACTTCGTCTTGCGCATCGTCTATGTCCTCTGTTTTCAATATTTGCAAAAGATCAATGTTTGCTGCCAGTCTTCACGTGCATCATAAATTTAACCACCAGTATTTCCATAGGCTAACTTGTTTTGCCTTTGGATTTTGTATTTTCAGCTGGCGGTATAACTGTGTAGACCTGAGTGTATTGTTATTATTTTTTTTTATTTAAAAGCCTGGCGGGATCGCCATATAGCCAAATAAATAGAAACGTTTGAAGTTTGGTCAATGATTGATTTTCTTTATTGATTTCACTTTCTTTTATACTAAATTCTAAAATATGCTAAGTCAACATATGGTTGCAATAAATATATAAGTATGACAGTCGCACTGACAAACTGACGTTGTGACTCAGTTAGGCATTGCGACTGTCTTTGGCGGTGTCTTTGACCGTCCGCACAAGTGTAACAAGACCCTCGCTATGTGCGGCGTGTGCAGTCTTTGTATAAACTCCCGCTGAGTTCAATGTAACTGATTTGGGTAGAATGTTGTTTGTGTTCATTCATATTTGTTTATACATTATTTGTGCGCACATGACAATTAAAGTAAAAGGGCGATGCGTTTATGTAATGCTACAGTATTGTACTCGGACTTTTCATTTAGAATCGATTCAAACGAGAAACAAATTTTAGTGGCCTAGAGTTGATAATAAATTCAACCTCCATTAGAGTGGTGCGAAGCGTTTCGTCGTTGAAATTGTGTTCCGGCTTTATTGCATTCAACGCTGTTTTTATAGATCTTACAAACCGTTACCATGCCCGGCCCATATGTGGGGCGGCTGGTGGATTGAACCTCCATTTAATATTGTCAAATTTTATTTGCATAGCTGTGTAATCTATGTGACTTGCCTCGTTGCGTAGAATTTTTTCGGTCGCTCGGAAGTTTGTACCGTTGTAGGTACTCCGCGCTGTGAAATAAAGAAATGTATGCATGAGCTCCTATCTCTATATGAATAGCACGGGCAGTGAGACAGTGAAGATCATTCCCCAACGCTTCCTCGACGTCTGCCAACCGTAACGAGCATGGGACCAAAGTAGTCGATGCCAACATAGCTGAATGGTCGCTCAAGGAAGCAAGCTGAGCGGCGGGCAATGGTGCCATTTGTGGAGGACGAAGATTTGCGAGTTTGTTTTTGTTAACAATTTCGTCGTACTGTGCGATAAAGACTACGGAGCCGTGCTATATGGAATCTTCCACGTATTTCATTTATAGCAGTTTCGTGTGATAGGAGATACCCTTCATGCATATCTTTGGCTACTAAATAGGCGACGTGGTGTTTTCCAGGCAATACAACGACGTCTCTAGCTGTCAAAAAAAAGTTTCGACCTCTGACACGTATAACTCCGTAATCATCTGCAAATACATTAAATGCTTTTAATTTACTATGTTTTTCGATGCTCTTATCGCTAACCTTCTCCAGCTCGAGAAACATTCGAAGCTTATTATCAGTTTTTTCGTATCCGATTTTCGTAGATGTATATAGAACATGGCTTTTAACCTCGATTGTATCCAATATTCCTAAGTCATTGCCATATGGCCATTCACTCTCGTCAGCGTGCAAAAATGGCGGCCCGTTTTTCCAGAGGTCTGCCTCGCCTTTAGATTCGATCTTGGTTGCTAGGTCGGCCGGGTTCAAACGAGATAGAACCCATTTCCCCTGATTCATTTCAGTACCGTTGTTGAATCTGTCCAAAATACTTTACGCTTTATTTGTAGTCGTGATATGCCACATACCTTTGAAGCTAGCCTCGCAATTGGGCTGCTTGGAGCTCTAGCCTCGGAATTGAAATCGGATTTAAAGGTGCTACTTTGGACTTGGCAGCCACAATTGAGATGCTTGAATGGACCCCGCTTTTCACACGTAGGCAACATACCGCTGCGTAGCCGTGCTCACCAACGTCTACGAAAGTATGTAATTGAACGTCTTCAGCCGTGCCGAGATAAAATGAGTAAGGTATTTCTATCAAGGACTGAAACCGAAACCGTAACCGTAACCGATTAAAACAGTTTCATTTTTCAAAACCGAAACCGAAACCGCAACCGTAACCGATTAAAACCGTTTCATTTTTCAAAACCGAAACCGAAACCGTAACCGGTATTTTGATCTGAAAAAGAACGAAACCGAAACCGTTTCAAAAGCCGGAATCGGTTCCAAACGGTTTTTAATTTTTTTTATGCCTTTTTTCTTTTTATGGGAACATATTTTCTTTTCAAAGGGTACTCTGGAAAGCTTTCATGGAAGACTGTATAGCAATTTTACAAAAGACACGTTTTGACCTCAGTATCAAATTCCTAAAGAGGAAATTTGGCTACATATAGCTGAATGATGGCATCGAAAAAAATTTACGAGATCCGAGAAAAATGTGTTTAGTGGCCCGTATCATAAATTTGACGATTTATTTCATTTAGTTTCCATTCTAATATTTTTCTATTAGAAAAAGTAGTAATTTTTTTTAAATTATATTGCAGAAATTTCATTCATACATAGCGTTAATAATATTTATTACAATGCACAGCAGCCGGATGGGTATTGGACCAAAACAACTTTTTTAAGTTTTTCGAAGTTAGCCTCCAAAACTGAGTTACGGGCTTTCGAAGTTCGAAGTTGGACCCTTCGAAAATTTGGTTTTCTAATTGTTTTGTTTAAAAAAAAATAAAAAAATACACTTTCAAATAAAAAGAAAGTGCACAATCAAGTAAGAGGAGTAGAAGGGCACGCCCACATTGAACCTTTTTCAATTTTTTTCACAAAACAATTAGAAAACCAAATCTTGGAATTATCCAATTTCGAACTTCGAAAGCCCGTAACTAATTTTTGGAGGCTAACTTCAAAATTCCAATATCGAGAAAAAAGTGGATTTTGTTGTACAGTGGTATTATATTGGGAAAAATGTTATAAAAATTCAGACCTATTTTGCAGCTACATACTTAAGTTTTGTAAAATTTTTTGGCGTTCGTGTTTTTATTTGGAAACCGAAACCGGAACCAAACCTAACCGAAACCGAAATAAATTTTGAAGAACGAATCCGGAACCGAAACCGAATCGTGTTACAAAACCGAAACCGGAACGTTATTTTAATCGGCTCCATTCCTTGATTTCTACTGCGGACATATCTTCTAAGGCGGTCTTCCACTGGCGCGATTTAGAGTTCATAACGTCGCTAATCGTGTCATCCCAGTCAATACCTGAGCGCCATATCTCCTGCAGCAAAATCTTCAATGTTATCGTGTAGTGAGATAGAAAGCTGAGCGGGTCGAATACCGACATCAAGACTTGGAGTATTTCGCGCTTTGTTGGTATGCTGCTATTATATTTCGCTTTAAGCTGGCAAATCTGAATGTGTATTTATATTCCGAGAATTTTTTCGTCGGAGCTCACTAAAGGCGATTGAGACTTACCGCTGCCGCCTTCCATAGCTTTTGGGACATTGACCGAATTTGATGCCCAATCGCGGATATGAAACCCCGCCGACGCATGTATATCTTTAACTAAATCTATTATAAATAAATGCGCAATTTGCAATAACAACAATTCTAAGGTATATAAAATTTGATATGTATCGAATTTATTATAATATGATTTGAAATTCACACCACTACAAGTAGCATTCACTTTATAGAGCCGCTGTTATGTGTGTATGTAGGTATGACCACTTGCATTGCTGTGTTTGCCTTCATTGCAGTTGGGAGAGTCCGAGTGTGAGTTGTTTTGTTGGCAGCAATAATAAACTCTGTGAGTGGGTATTCATAGAAGCAAATGCTTGCTCAGACATGATGTTTAAAAAAAAAAGGACAAATAAGCTAGATAATGCACAAAGCCCTTCGTGGCTAGGCTTAGTGAAACAAAATAAAATGGAAAATTGATAAAATTATAAAAAAAGTAAAATAAGAAATAGAAAAGTGATTGAAAGTAAAAAAGAAATTTGTTGGAAAGGAAAGGAAATAATATAAAATAAATAAAAATAAAACAAAATGAAATAAATAAATATAAAAGAAAGGAAAGAATGGGAAAGGAAAGGAATGGATAAAAGGAAAATAAAGGTAAGTTAAGGTAAGGCGGCCGCCGTGGTGTAGCGGTTAAGTGTTCGGCCTTCTAACATCAAAAATTATTTAGAAAAAGAACTTTTCTAAACGGGGTCGCCCCTCGGCAGTAGTTTGGCAAACTGTATTTCTGCCATGAGAAGCTTCTCAGCAAAAAATTCATTTGCTTTGCAAGTGCCGTTCGGAGTCGGCAAAAAACTGTAGGTCCCGCCAACTTGTAGGAAAAACTCAAAAGCAACACACCACAAGTTGGAAAGAGAAGCTCGGCTAAAAATCTCGTTAGAGGTTATGATAACCTGTTGGTATATCGCCGCCCTTAGTTTTTTTTTTTTTTTAAGGTAAGGAACGGAAAAAATTAGAGAAAAATCCAAGGCAAATAAAGGTAGGGAAAGGAAAGGAATGGAAAAGAAAAAAGTGAATGAAAATAAAGGTAAGAAAAAAAAAATGAATAAAATGAAAGGAAACTAAAGCAAAGGAAACGAAAGGAAAGAAAAGAAAAAGAAAATAAAAGGAAAAAGGAATGTAATGGGAATGGAAAGAAAGGTCAGGTAAGAAAATACAAGAAAGGAAAATAAAAGATAAGAACAAAAAAAAAAAAGAAAGAAAGAAAGAAAGAAGGGAAATAAAATGAAATGAAAGAAGAGAAAAGGAAAAGAACGGAGAAGGCAGAATAGAAAAGGAAAGAATAGAGAAGGGAATGAAAGAAAAGCAAAAGATATAAATTTAGATGAAAGGAGAGGAAAGGGAAGGAAATAAAAGCAAATGATAGCAAAGGAAAGGAAAAGAAAGAAATACGTATGAAGACGAACTAAGAAGAATAAATAATTATCAACATTGAAACTATATTACTGAAAGGTGTAAAGAGGGAGGAAAAGGCATTATGAATAGGAATTATAGAAACCAAAAATATACAAAATATGGAAAAGAAGGAAATTTAAGAAATAGCAGAAAGGTAGGAAAATAAAATAAGGTTTTGTGGTTGAATTTCAACCACTGGGCGAACTCTAGTTTTAATAAAATGTCGACAAGAGCGTCTCAGGCTTAGTGTACTTTATTTGGGTTGTGCGCCACGAATATGGGCAGATACCAAACAAGCCCGTTATAACCGTCTAACTGTTTCCCATTCACTTAACCATAACCTTTTGATAACAGATTGTCTATCTGTTTCTGCATAGCTGGACTAAGCGCTGCATTTTTCCCAAATTTGCTGTTGAGACAAACAAGACGCTTTTAGGCCATGTCGTAGCTGTCAGACAAATTGATTTCTTTGTGTCGCCATAATAATCCCACCTCATACCTATTGTCGACTCTTTTGCACGTAGAATTGAGTATAGCTAATGCCTTTTGGTCATCGTTTGAGCGAAGCAACATTGGTTTAGCGTAAACCATGGGTCGGCAGATTTGTAAATGCAGGTGTATAAGTGAGAACGCTTATACACGCGCTGTGATCGTCCGAACTGTATTTTTAACTTTCGCTGACCAAACAAGCGACACCCCCACCCGATGTGGTTTCGCCCCTTGCCCAGCGACGACTAAATCATTTGGTAAACAAAGAGCACAACGTGTCTGTGTAATGAATCCAACTTGTTTGACAGATCTTAAGATCTATGGGGCGCCGATGCTTGGCGTAAACCAACTTGAAGTGACCTTTAGTTCGTGCAGTTCTTCGTTGTCGCTTTCGCATTCAAACAGGTATTCGATGCGGATGACCACACTGCCCCTGTATGGCCCACTCCAATCTTGTTTTCGTTGCTATTGGTTGATTCCAACTACCTTCGCGAATTTTGAGCGGTACGGCTACCTGCCAATTATCGGAGCCTATCGGTATCGTTGGTCTTGTATTAACGTAGGATTGTATTGGAATCCCAGCCATATGTGTATATCGTTCGCTTATTTTTGCCATATCAACGATTGCATTGGGAGTCCAAGGTTGCTTACGGTGTGAACCCCGGTTATCATTAACGTTTTGCTGGCATGTACCCCACTTATCTTCAACGAAGCCCTAACAGATGAGTTTTCATTGCGAGTTTTGTCACCGGTCCATCGAAGACATAAATGATCAGGGACACCCTTCACTTTTAGTTCGCTAAATACTTCCTCTTCGATCAAAGTCACCGATGATCCCTCAACTAAAAAGGCAAACGTATCAATAAAATTATTATTACCATATATACAAACCGGTAAAATGCGAAAGTATGTGGAAATCTAGGCCATTTTGCGCGTTGGGAGACGCACTTCCATGTAATAGTTGGTGATGTTTGGCATTGCAGCCGTCCAGCCCACAAGTTTTGGTTGCGAAGCACCTTCGTCGGTGAGCGTTAAGGCATTGGCGACATAACTTTAAGGTACGGACTACGTTCCATCTATCGTTTAAACTCAGCCTTTTGAACTCCTCACATTGTGCTATTTTGTGTCCATTAACCTTGCAGTGATCACATGTGGTATCTCGGTGTGTAGTAGATGTTTGCATATGTGTATTAACTATTCCGCTTTTCTTTGGGCTAGTGTATCGAACTACTTGACTCGCAGCTTCAGCTAGCGTGTAGAGTCAATCGCTAAAAACTTTTACTATGGGCATGTTTTGTCCTTTTGGATGCATAGCCCAGGCTAGTTTGTGGTTTGTTGGCAATTTATCTTATGTTTATCTTATGTTCATATAGTCACTCAGATGACAGGACTCCATAGTTGAATATACATTTCGTACGCAGAGTGCAAAATCTATAAGTGCATCGAGCTATGTACCTTTTCAATCAAATTTTCAATAATTAACTCTGGCCTGCCAAAACATACACAGAGTGGCAATAATTTCGGGAACCATCAGTGGCAGTAGAAGCTTAGGTTAGGTTAGGTTCAAGTGGCTACCGTAGAGGCACACCTAGGCCAGTATTAAAAGGCCCGTTGTGATACCACCAACACTAGGAAAGTCAGTTCCGGGACCCTGCCATATGGAAAATCCCGGTATTAACGGAATTCTCCACATAGCAGAATCCCGGGACTGACGTTCCTATACCGACACCGTTACTCCTCCTCGAACCATTTAGATGACTTGATGAAGGCCATCAGGTCCTTTATGTCCAGCTCCGTGACCTGGCGTAGGCTAACCAGGAAGGGAACTCCCAAAAAGCGCATTCTCGCGCCACTTAAAGCCGGGCAGTTGCAGATGAGGTGCTCCACCGTTTCCTCCTCCTCATCATCCTTACAACTCCTACAGCATCGTCGGTAGGGCACACCAAGTCTTTCTGCGTGCCTACCAATGAGGCAGTGCCCAGTCAATACGCCTATTAATATGGAGATTTCTCTTCTCCTTAGGGCATAAATTTGTCTCGATCTTTTATGATCCCATTTCGGCCAGGTTTCTTTGGATATCCGGCATCCTGGAGATTGCAGCCATCTTTCGTTGGCTTGGCGGAGTGTGTACTCCTTCAGCATAAGCTTGCAAGTGGCAAACGGTATACCTAAGCGCTCTTTATCCCGAAGAACCTGCTTGGTCGTGCCCTGCCTCGCAAGTTCGTCTGCCCTACAATTTCCCTCAGTTTCTGTAGATTTCCCTTTGGTGTATGCATGCTGATAGCTACAGATCAGGTTGCTATCAATAGTAGAGGAGAGGTAGTCATTTATTATCCTCTCGAAGGTTTTGAGCACAAAGGATGAGAGACTGATCGGCCTGTAGTCCTTCGGCTCGTAATGAGACGCCTTCCCCGCCTTAGGAATAAACACTACCGTGGCACTTCTCCAGGAGCACGGAATGTAGCTAAGAGCCAGGCAGGCTGTATAGAGAAATACCAGCCATTTGGCTGATGTCTCCAGCGTGTTTATGAGTTGTGCGGGAATAATCCCGTCTGGCCCGGCAGCCTTGAACGGTTCGAAGCTCTTAACCGCCCACCTAACATAGAAGAAGCTTACTCCGTACAGTTTCTCGAGCCTTATCTTTCAGCCATGTTTGTAGCCGTATTAAATTTTCGGCATTAGCCTGCAATTTCTGTGCTGGTCTCGAAGCTACTGATGAAGAGGGGCCATTCTTCTTGGTTGCCTCGAAAGCGTGGAAGCTCCTTGGGAATGCCTTGTCGTGCTGCTATCTAAACAGGTGTGGGTGACGGTTTTAAGCTGTGACGGTAAGCGCTGCTAACCGTGCCGTTGAAATTAGATAACATATACTTTTTTTCGAGATAGCTTTGGTTGATCAGCCTCTCCTCTTCAATCATGGCTAGACGCAGCTCCATCTCCTTTCCATTCGGTGCGTGATTAGTTGCTTCAGGTCGTTCATAAAGCGTACCTTCGATGATGATGTTGGACCGTCGAAAAAAACACAACTGTTTTTGTAAATGAATTTATTTCATACGCACTTTAAAAAACATTTTTGAAGTTAACTTCTTAGGCGGCGATATGAAGTTTTGATTGAGAGTAAAATTTGAGAAAATGGATGACGATGAAACGGAAGTTATGGCACGGAAATAGAAATTGTTGCCGACTTTCAGGCGTATGTTGCAGACTTTCAGGCGTAGGCGTTTTTCTTATATCTCAGGAACCGCTCAACCGATTTGGATAAAATTTGGCATTATAGATAGTATGATTCATTCTAAGATTATATGCGTGGGTGTTGCCACTTGGGGCAGTTCACAGGGTTGCCACTTATCTCAATTTTTTTTAAATATTGAGCAAGGTATGCCAATATTGGTATCAAATGAAAGGTATTTTCGACCGTATTCCAAATATGTAAATCTCAAGCATGGGTGCCACCTAGGCTTGCCACCTACCCGCTTTTTATATATTTTTCTCTATATCTCGGAAACCGCTCGACCGATTTGGATAAAGTTTGGCATTATAGATAGTGTGATTCATTCTAAGATTATGTGCGTGGGTGGTGCCACTTGGGGCGGTTCACAGGGTTACCACCTACCTCAATTTTTTTTAAATATTGAGCAAGATATGTCAATATGGGTATCAAATAAAAGGTATTATCGAATATATTCCAAATATGTAAATATCAAGCAGGGTTGGCACCTAGGGTTGCCACCTAGCCGCATTTTATTTATTTTTATTGATATCTCGGGAACCGCTTGACCGATGTGGATAAAATTTGGCATTATAGACAGTATGATTCATTCTATGATTATATTCGTGGGTGTTGCCACTATGGGCGGTTAACAGGGTTGCCACCTATCTCAATTTTTTTTTTAATATTGAGCAATATATGCCAAAATGGGTATCAAATAAAAGGTATTTTCGACCGTATTCCAAAATGTAAATCTCAAGCAGGGTTGCCACCTAACCGCATTTTATTTATTTTTATAAATATCTCGGGAACCGCTTGACCGATGTGGATAAAGTTTGGCATTATAGAAAGTATGATTCATTCGAAGATTACATGCGTGGGTGTTGTCACCTGGGGCGGCTAACAGGGTTGCCACCTATCTCAATTTTTTTTAATATTGAGCAAGATATGCCAATATGGGTATCAAATGAAAGGTATTTTCGCCCGCATTCCAAATATGTAAATCCCAAACAGGGTTGCCACCTAGGGTTACCACCTAACCGCATTTTATTTATTTTTCTCTATATCCCGGGAACCGCTCGACCGATTTAGATAAAGTTTGACGTTATAGATAGTATGATTCATTCTAAGATTATACGCGTGGGTGTGGCCACTTGGGCGGTTTACAGGGTTGCCACCTATCTCAATTTTTTTTAAATATTGAGCAGAATATGCCAATATGGGTATCAAATGAAAGGTATTTTCGGTCGCATATCAAATAGGAAAATTTCTAGCAGGGCCATGATGTTTTGAAAAAAAAGCACAAAGCCCTTCGTGGCTAGACTTAGTGAAATAAAATAAAAAGGAATATTGATAAAATTAAAAAAAGTAAAATAAGAAATAGAAAAGTGTTTGAAAGTAAAAAAGAAATTTGTTCTAAATAAAAATAAAACAAAATGAAATAAATAAGAGTATAAAATAAAGGAAAGAATGGGAAAGGAAAGGAATGAATAAAAGGAAAATAAAGGCTGTTTAGGCCAGATGCCTAAAACCTTAAACTTATAAGGGCGCCCTCGTATTTACCTTTCATTTACTTGTTAACAGAGTTGGCCGAACGGTTTAACTTATATCTGCTAAAACATCGCAAGAATAAATAAACCGCACGACAGCAACTAGATGTTAATAATTTTCCAATCCTTACTGTTCACTTGGATTCAACATTCATCAAGATCACACGTACCAGGAGCCGTAGCTGTTTCAAAAAGGTAACCTATAAATATATATAGTTAATCGCTGAATTAATGTGACTTGTATATTCGTGAATATACTTATTAAATATTTTAAATTAATACCACATTTTCTCATTCTTTTCTTTTACCCGCAAAATTTGGTCGGTCAAACTTCTGAGTTTGCAATCCGAGCAAAACATTTGGTCCATTCAAAGTCGTTTTTATTCATCCAGCGATCTACAATCGAATTTACCAGCGACCTAAAATTCTACAACCAGCACATTAATTTGGCCTCAAACGCCCAGCGAATTTATATGCCAATATTTTTCACAGCAATCAAATTTATCTGATACAGCAACAAATATATAAAAAGCAATCATCACGATTTTTTGGTAACAGCAAGCAGCAACATCACACTTTTATTTATTTTCACCAGCTACAATCCGCAACAAAAACTACAACGAAAAAAGTAAGTGGTTTTAAAATTCAGTGTGCACATACATATATACATACATTATTATAATTATAAAATATACTAAGTGTTTTGCAAGTGATTTTTTTTTCTTGTGCAGTGAAAAAATAAAATTAAAGTTGGTGAAAATATTTTGTATAGATAGCCCTTCTGACCATCAAATATTACCCCCCACCAGTGGTAAGGAATATTTGACACGGCGTAAGGGTTTTTCAGTGCACCGAGCACACATATCTATACAAAAAATTAAAGTGAGTGTCAATTTGTGTGGATAGCCTTTCTGACCATCAAATATTACCCCCCACCAGTGGTAAGGAATATTTGACACGGCGTAAGGGTTTTCAGTGCACCGAGCACATATATCTACACAAATCAGTGGTGAGAATGTTAAACCAAAAAGTCCACATATTCCCTGCAGAGGATTGGAGGAGCACATAAATTGTTCTTTACTTGCACTTCTTGTTGGTTTAACTTTTCACAACAACAACTACACTGCACAGTGACTATAACCTCACAGTGTTCACTTTTTTGTCGATTTAGAATTTCTTTTGCACAAAAACAAACAAAAATCACTCTGGTAATACACTAAATTGCATTATTTGAAATAAAAATCACTTTCTTCGTAGTTTTTTGAAAATGTATAAGCGAAATTTAAAAAATTTTTTGGTTGCACTTTGTCTCGTTCGTTGTTATTTTTTTTGGCTTAAAGTACACGTATATACCCCTTTTGAGTGGCGAGCAATAACCACACATACATATATAAACATAGCTTTGCGCTTTCTCAACCTGTTGAAGGGTTGGTTAATAAAAGAAAAAACTTGCGATTTTTTAAATTCTGTGAAGATTTATTTATTTGGAAATTTCGGTGGGCAGCATTTTTGTGCTTGATAATTTGGGTTACCAGAAAACAGATTCTGTCTCTGTGCTTTTTCTGGAGTTATATACTAAGTCCCGTGCAAGATTCAAAGGTTTGTTCATAGTTAACTATACCCTTTTTCATCCAATATGGAGGCATATACTCGTCTAGCTGACAATGTCATTGAATTCAATATCGAATTCCTCAGCATTCTCACAAGCGACCACTCCAAATTCTCGCTGAAAATTCAGCAGGAGACATTGAAGTCGAAGTGGGACAAAGCCATAGAAGCTTATGACGAATTTATGGCTACAGATGATCTACCGCCAAAAGATTTAGCCGTAGTTAAAAAGAAAAATAAGTCAGCATATTCAGTCTATGTGAAATGCATGTCAAAAATTAATGAACTCGCAGAAAGGCTAGAAAAGGCAGAGAAGGAAAAGGAAATTGTGAGCAATCCACGCAACCTACATCTCCCACCTTGTGATACAGATGTATTCAAGGGAGATTATTTATCATGAATGCGATACATCCATAAAGAGATTACAGCGGGATATAAATAATTGTATATCCTCATTAGTGAGTCACAAAATTGACATATCAAACTGGGACCCCATTATAACATATCTCTGTTCGACAAAATTACCTGATGTTACTCTATCACTTTGGGAACAATCAGTGGAGAATAAAACAGAGACATCCAAATGGGTGGATATGGACAGATTCTTGTCACATAGGTTCCAAACCTTAGAATCGGTTTCAGGTTTAAGAGGAACAAAGCCAAAACCGCCAAAGGTACAAGGCAATAAACAGTCTTCTGAACCACCGCATAAAAAGCTTGGGTCTTTTCAAGCGCGTGTCGCTAAAAGAGGGTGCACAATGTGTCAAAACACTAGTCACCGAATATACGCTTGCGACAAATTCAAAAAATTACCCATAAGCGAAAGAATGTCATTTCTCAAAAACAGCCGATATTGTCTGAATTGTCTGTCATCGGGGCATTCGGTGTCGAAGTGTACTAGTCGCTCCAACTGCAGCATCTGTCAGTCAAGGCACAATACCCTCCTGCATTTGCAAACAAACAAGGCAACAACTGATACTTCGACGGTGGCCACAGATTCTAATGATGACGTACCGGGTACATCAAAATCAGCTCAAATCCCTAATGAGTCTGCCAAGAAGAAGAAGAAATCGGCTAAAACGGTTCAACTAAAATCAAATTTCGCGAACACAAGTAAAGGCGTTTTACTAGGAACAGCTCGTGTATCCATTTATCATAATGGTACTAATTATTCCGCTAGAGCTCTCATAGATTCGGGATCTGAGTGCTCTTTCATTACAGAAAGACTCAGGCGAAGAATTAACTTGCCAAGTAGGAAAATGCATGCCCAAGTTTCGGGCATCAATAACACAGTTTCTGCGCAAGTTAAAGAAGCATGTGCAATACAATTGCCGTCACCCGTTGACCCTTTAATTTCAATCGACGCCGTTGTGTTAGTTTTACCACATGTAACTGGCAATCTACCTACATGTGACGTCAGTGCACTAACACAACAGGCATTCCCCGATCTTATACTAGCGGACAAGAGATTCTTTGTAAATGAACAAGTCGATCTTGTTTTAGGCGGAGACATTTACCCGCAAATCATATTAAGCGGTATTAAGAAGAACATTCTTAATACTCTACTGGCCCAAGAGACAGGTCCGTCAAGCTGCACCCCCCCCCCCCCCCACGACGGATTTCAAATTTGAAAAGCTAGGAATTATGTCCTATTTATGTGCTAATTTGTTCCCAAAAAAAAAAATTTTGTGCTCAATTTTTAAGTACTTTTTTTAAAACCTCAAAAGTGGGGGGTGCAGCTTGACGTCAAGCTACACCCCCCCCCCCCCCCCCCCCCCACAGAAGCGATGGGACTTAAGGTAAAATTTGTATGTGGGAATTATGTGCTATTTATGTGCTCCAGGATTAGCTGTTCGGGGTGCCGAAAAACAGAGGCTGTGGGCAAAGGGGGAGGGGGTCAAAATCCCCCATCACTGGATTTCCAATTGGATAGGCCAGGAATTATGTGCTATTTATGTGCTCAACATTTCCAAAAAGATTTTTTGTGTTGCTCAATTTTTAAGTGTTTTTTTAGCTTTAAAATTGGGTATTTCAAGTAAACGTCAAGCTACACTAACCCCCCTAATTTGTTCCCAAAAAAAAATTTTTGTGCTCAATTTTTAAGTACTTTTTTTAAAACCTCCCCCCCACAGAAACGATAGGATATAAGGTAAAATTTGTATGTGGGAATTATGTGCTATTTATGTGCTCCAGGATAAGCTGTTCGGGGTGCCGAAAAACAGAGGCTGTGGGCAAATGGGGTGGAGGTCGGAAACCCCCATTGCCAGATTTCCAATTGGATAGACCAGGAATTATGTGCTATTTATGTGCTAATTTGTTCCCAAAAAAAAAAATTTTGTGCTCAATTTTTAAGTACTTTTTTTAAAACCTCAAAAGTGGGGGGTGCAGCTTATTATTTTCAACTTTATATTTATTTTGCTTTAATAAGCTTTCAAACTTAATTGGTTAACGATAACACCCACGCTTAAGTACATTTTTACTGACCAACTATTCAGGTGTTAGTCTAAGCCGAAAGCAACCGAAGCTCGACGAACCACCTGAATAGTTGGTCAACAAAAAGCAGTTAAGTGCAGTTGCCTCTAACCAAAAAGCTTGATTTAGCCAATTGTTATACTTTTAAATATCGATTAATAAGTTGCAAAAACCAGACAATTTTGAATCTTTTTGGAATAGAAGACAATTTTTGAACCTTTTTGGGGTAAAACACAACTTATTAATCGATATAAAAGTCAATTTATTAATTTCACCTTATATGCACATTATTAGTTTTTCACTAATTTTTCACTTATTTCCACTAATTATTTTCAACTTTATATTTATTTTGCTTTAATAAGCTTTCAAACTTAATTGGTTAACGATAACACCCACGCTTAAATACATTTTTACTGACCAACTATTCAGGTGGTTCGTCGAGCTTCGGTTGCTTTCGGCTTAGAGGATAAAACCAAGAAGCATTGAAGCCAGGACACTACACCGCGGTTCTATGTCAAAACAACAAATTCACTGAGATAGACGACTTGCTGGTATGCGAGAAACCAATTTCCCAAAAAGCGCTTGTCATTCCTCACTTAATTATTTACTC